>CM032385.1:16552202-17152202 GCA_019049475.1 Eueides isabella
TCTTTGTATATATAACGTCGAATATATATGAGTATTCTGTATGTGACTGTGTTTTCTATACTTAATGTAAAATGAAAACTTTTATTATTTCTCACCAGGAAATCAACAAGTACTGACCGTTTCACAAGTAAACGGCCATCTTGCACTTCCGTCACTTTCTGTAGACTTACATACACCTGACGCCGCCACGGCCGATCAATCAAATTCATACTTTGGAATATTCTTAAGAAGTTAGATGATGCTATTTTTCATACAATTGTATTTGTTTCACTGTTTACTTGATGTTGATATCAATACATGAAAATGAAAATGTTTAATAACTTTAAGAACATTAACAACTTTTACTAAGTAAAGAGTATTATTATTGGTTGACAAACTATTATGAAACAAACAAAAAGCTTACATTATAATGAAAACAGGTATTAAATCTATTAAATGTTTAATGACCAATATGAAACTAACTTCCAGTCTTTAGCTACCCTCCATTGGCCTTTTAGTCACGTAATTGTCACATTATTTCAGCTCTCGGAAATTCAGCCGCTATATTTCAATTTGACGGCGGGCAGTCTGAATACTGAGTGCTACGATCGCTACCAGTGATGTTTATTGATTCACATTTTTCACAAAAACTTGATGTAAAATGGAAATAAGCTAATAATAGTTATTTTATTGTAAATTATATTCAAGCAGTAGGAGACTAGTACTGTTGAGATTCTTACCGGCTCTTCTCGGCAGGACCGTTTTCTAAGGTGATGGTAGCTGCCGTTAGGACTGACACTACATATACTTCTACTTTAGCTTGATTTAATAATGCTTTTAATGATCTTATGGAATAAAGAACGTTTAGGTAGACTGAGGTGTCATCCATCTGTCAGACCGATGTCTGACAGATGAATGTCACCCCAGTCTACCTAAACGTCCCGTGACCACGGACTACTGCAAAGTGTTCGAACGTCCGGCATCAAAAAATGTATAGATATGAATAAAATTATATTATTTAATTATAAACTTATTTTATTTCATTATAAAATTATTTTATTTAAAACCTTTACTTTTTCTCTTTTAAGCTTCTTAAGGCGTTTCGTGTTGAGTTATGGAACTCAACGCCATGCAAAGTATCGATACTAGAGCGTGACAATTAAAATATATGTTTTTAATTTCGCCAAGTGGGAATCGAACTCACTATGTGCCGTAAGATTACTTTTGTCTTTGAGTTTTGTTATTTATGTAAAAGTATGTAATATTTTTTTATTAATATATCATTTTGCTTCATTTGAAAACTTATACTATACTATAAATTTAATATACTTACTTGTATATTAAATTTATATTGAAATGAATTAAGTAGGTAACAGTAGTGACAACAGCTTATACGCTAAGCCGGCAGGTTTCATTATTTGAAAGAGTTTTAATGATATTTAAATGTAATACAGAGACTATATAAACAAAATCGCTATATATATTTTATATTTCCCTTTAGCATTTTTTGGGAACGCAACAACTACGTACTACGTAGCCCCAATACACTAGTGATTGAATCCTGGACCCTTGTCCTCAACTCGACGGTACTTAAGTTGTAGATTATTTTCTCCGGTCAAACTTCCAATAAGATGACAGTAAATAACAAGTAAAGTCTGAGTTATTCTAATCAAATTATCTTCGGTTTAAATATGAATATATAATGTATTGATGCTCTATTGTTTGTATTGTTAAGTAGTAATTCAGTGAACGGTTCGTTAATTACGTAGACGAGTAGGTCATTAATGTTGTTGTTTGTACACTGTTCTGTTCACAATTCTTGTGTATTTAGTTTGTGCGCAAGTAGTTCATGGTGAGTTAGTCGTAATCTGTTTATATGATTATTTTGCTAATAAAGATAATAAAAAAACATACTAATTTATCAGAAATTTCTTTTAATTAATAGTACTTTGGTTGAAATCATAAACAAAATATTGAGAAATTCTAGTGTTGTATTTAACCACTTCAGTGTTTTAAATAATAAAAACGTGTAATAATTTCCGTTTCAATTCAATTACATAAATATATATAAAAAAAACAAAGTCAAATATCACACGTGTAACGACTCTCTAGTCGAAGACACTCGTGTATACATAGCTCGTTCAGTTTACGCAATGAATCAGTGGCAGTCGACGAGTGTAAGGTGTGTCAAGCGTGTCTCAGCGTGTGAACAAGGAGCTTACAAGAAGTGTATATATCAGTCTCACTCTAATTATGCCTCTTACATTATCATTTATGACTATATGCGTTTATGTTATATTAGAAAATATATTTCTTGTGTTAGTAGTAGAAGAAATATCAAGTAATTGTGACAAATTTAGATTTACGGCGGAATTTGTAATATTTAACTAAGTCATTGTAAAAAAAAATAAACTATCTCTAAAAAAACAAAATAAATTAACAAACCTGACAATTGTTTTTTAAAATTGTTTTTTTAGCTTCACGCTGTATCCCGCACGAGGCAGAGTAGGCAGACGGAACCCGGGAACCTAGTGTTAAGACACTCCGTTCCACTTCCGTTTCACACTTTCCGCCAAATTTGAGGTATTGCGTGTTGAGTGGCGGAACTAAACGCCGCGCTTTGCCTTATTACCAGAACGAAGAATGAAACATTAAGTATTTTAAATTGAAAACATTATTTTATATTTCATTTCCTCGACTGGGGATTGAACCCAGATCCTGTCGGTTACAGTCACACGCTTGTGCCGCTGCGCCACGACAGGCCTCTATTAAAATGTATACCTCAAATAATAAACATATAAGAATATTTTATACAATAACCTTCATCTTATCACAATCTTTATGTATTTAAGTGTAAAACGCCATTATTTAAAAAATAAATTACAAGAAAGTATACGAGAATCGGCCGCCTTGACTGAGTCTCGAGAGTACCCGCGCTCGAATTGCGCCTACAAATATATTACCTCTAAGGTAAATAGCTCAGCTATTTTATTTTCATTTACCGCAGATTTATTCTATATTTATAGATAGAATTATGGCCTAGAGGAAAACCTATAGCTATCTTTTTGTTTTTAGTACATGTGTATTATACTATTATATTATCATTTATATATCTAATATTGTAAAGCTGAAAAGTTTGATATATATATATATATATATATATATATATATATATATATATATATATATATATATATATATATATATATATATATATATATATATATATATATATATATATATATATATATATATATATAGACCATCATGAAGTAGGAATATACTAGAATTGTACATCATTTTACTATTTTTAAAGTGTTCATCGACACACAGGAAAGAAAATATTTATTTAGGTAACGTTAAATTATAATTTTACGTTATCTAAATAAGTGGGGTTTAAATTTACAATCTGACGCGTAGTCACACGCCTGTGCCAATGTTAAATATTTTCCATTATATAGAATCATCTAGTAGGTGCAATCAGTGGCGCCCATGACTGAGCGCCTTGTCGCCCGCACTGCGCCGCCGCCGCTAGTCTACGGATTTTATTTAGCTTTTATTTAGCTTTTCTCTTTGACTCATTTCCCGGAATGGGAATCGGTCCCACAACCGTCGCTACAATGAGACGGACATTTTCCGCTGCGCCACAACGATCTTTATGATACTAAATTATATGTTATATCAGACAACACAAGTAAAGTTTAATAAGGCAGTGCAAATGACTGATTAATTGTAATATTAACACGATTATCAGGTTAAATAGCGGGTCCGATGTGAACAAGCGTGAATAACACGATGACGATACTTTACCAATAACCACTAAGTAAATAATGTATAATATTATCGAACACGCGAGTACAGAATAGAGTAGTTACAAATTAGTAGTTTCCACGTGACGTGCTTTTACTTTAGCTAACGCATCAATTATCTGCAGTTATTCAGTAAATCGTGTTATAGACATCCAGCTCGCGACTCTATCACATTGAAAATTTTATATTGCGATAATTTTATGTCATGCAAAAAAAAAATATCATCCCTAGAAGAGGCCGTCGTGGCACAGCATCTGGTGGAGGCTAGGCTTCTCGAAGTAGGAATCTTTAATACAAAAAATATACGGGCTAAAGTAGCTATGGGTGCTTGTGGTATTTTGTAAAAAGTAAAAATATTCCCGATTTCAACTGTGCTATGACAGTAAAAATACACCAATCAGTTCATTAACTCTTCTTGCGTCCAGAGTTAAAAATAAACTGTAAAAATTGTGACTTAAAGTAAATAGATGAATTTTAAATTATTCAACAGTTAGTCAGATTAAGACACAGATAATTACTGAACAATAATTGAGTAATTCAATAGAGCCGGTCGACGGCTGCGACGGCGACGGCGTGACCGCAACCACTGACGTACGAGTACCGTTCAATCAAATTATTATATATAAGCATTGACTTATTGTATCTGACTGTGACCTTGAACTGTGGTGGAGTTTGTTATTATTTAGTTACATAGTACGTATACTTCAACATTTATATATTTATATTGATTTAACGTTTTTATTTAAAAACCGATTGAAATGAAACATACACTAAATGTTAAGGAAAGATTTTTAAATCTATACTAAATGAAAAGTTTGTTTGTTTATTAAGTATGTAAAATAATTATTTTGCTAATAAAGATAATAAAAAAACGTAGTAATTTATCAGAAATTTCTTATTATTAGAAGTACTTTGGATGAAAACCTAAACATAATATTGAGAAATTCTAGTGTTATATTTAACCACTTCAGTGTTTTAAATAATAAAAACGTGTAGTAATTTCCATTTCAATTCAATTACATAAATATATATAAAACAACAAAGTCAAATATCACACGTGTAACGACTCTCTAGTCGAAGACACTCATGTATACATAGCTCGTTCAGTTTACGCAATGAATCAGTGTCAGTCGAAGAGTGTAAGGTGTGTCAAGTGAGTCTCAGCGAGTGAACAAGGAGCTTACAAGAAGTGTATATATCAGTCTCACTCTAATTATGTCTATTACATTATCATTTATGACCATATGCATTTATGTTATATTAGAAAATATATTTCTTGTGTTAGTAGTAGAAGAAATATCAAGTAATTGTTACAAATTTAGATTTACGGCGGAATTTGTAATATTTAACTAAGTCATTGTAAAAAAATAAACTTTCTGTAAAAAAATAAAATAAATTAAAAAACCTGATATTTTTTTTTTCAATTGTTTTTTTTTAGCTTCACGCTGTATCCCGCACGAGGCAGAGTAGGCAGACGGAACCCGGGAACTTAGTGTTAAGACACTCCGTTTCACACTTTCCGCAAAATTTGAGGTATTGCGTGTTGAGTGGCGGAACTAAACGCCGCGCTTTGCCTTATTACCAGCACGAAGAATGAAACATTAAATATTTTAAATTGAAAACATTATTTTATATTTCATTTCCTCGACTGGGGATTGAACGCAGATCCTGTCGTTTACAGTCACACGCTTGTGCCGCTACGCCACGACAGGCCTCTATTAAAATTTGTACCTCAAATAATAAACACATAAGAATATTTTATACAATAATCTTCATCTTATCACAATCTTTATGTATTTAAGAGTAAAATGCCATTATTTAAAACATAAATTACAAGAAAGTATACGAGAATCAGCCGCCAAGACTGAAGAGTCTCGAGAGTACTCGTGCTCGGATTGCGCCTACAAATATATTACCTCTAAGGTAAATATCTCAGCTATTTCATTTTCATTTACTGCAGATTTACTCTATATTTATAGATAGAATTATGGCCTAGAGGAAAACCTATCGCTATCTTCTTGTTTTTAGTACATGTGTATTATACTATTATATTATTATTTATATATCTAATATTGTAAAGCTGAAAAGTTTGCTTGATCGCTCTTAACTTAGGATCTACTAATTCAAATAGATTTTTTAAAATTAGATAGAACATTTATTAATGAAAGCTATAATGTTACGTCAAATGTTTCGTTGTAATTGTACCTGAGGCTAGAGCTACCTGGGGTACTCGGAATGAGTCACGTGAGTGTATAAGTTCTGTGATACACACTCACATACACACAGCGTACACACACATGCAGTGTGCACACACAATGTATGTGTGTTACAGAACTCTTAGGTATAACGAAGCCGTGGCCATTTGAAAATGCTTTCGTAGAATCGAATCAGCTCAATTTTCTCAAGCATTTTATTTTTAGTTTACTTTTTTTCAACTTCTAACTTACTGTAGAAATATAGCGAAATGTTTTTTTTAGTCCTCCCCAATCTTAGATATAATTCGTTAGAATCATCATCAGTCATTTTTAAAATGTTATTCCAAACTTAGGAAAGAAAAAAAAACTAAATTTAAAAACGTATAAAAATTTACGCGCTCTGACCTACTCAACTCCTGGCGAATTTAGATTAAACTTACCAACAATTTAAACAATTTTCTAAATATAACCAAAGTAATTTACAGAATCTTCTCTATAGCGTTCAGTATTAATACACTATTAGAATAGTTACAGAATAGAATAGTTACAAATTAGTAGTTTCCACGTGACGTGCCTTCACTTTAACTAATGCATCAATTACCTGTAGTTGTTCAGTAAATCGTGTTATAGACATCCAGCACGCGACACTATCATATTGAAAACTTTACATTGTGGTAACTTTATGTTATACAAAAAAAACATAAAAAATATCATCCATAAAAAAGGCCATCGTGGCGTAGCATCTGTTAGTATCTTTTTGAAGTAGGTATCTTACAAATCAGAAATCTACAGGCTAGAAAAGCTATGGGTACTTGTAAAATTTTGCTTAAAAAAGACAATGATACGGTGGTTATCGTAAGAAATAAAAAATATTTGGTAAAACGTATTTCAACTGTGCTACGACAGTAAAAGCACACAAATCAGTTCATGAACTCAGGATCTACGGTGCAATTCAAACTTATAATATCTTTTTTTGCGTCGGGACTTCAAAATATTCTACAATTATTGTGAATTGAAATAAAAGGTTGAACTTTAGATTACGTTACAGCTGTTTATTGTCGATTGACTAATGATGACAATGGTTGCATCATCATCAGTCAACCGACGTCCACTGCTGGACATAAGCCTCCCCAATGCGCCTCCAATACGGACGGTTCTGTGCGGTCTGCATCCAGCGGCTCCCTGCGACTTTTATCAAGTCGTCAGTCCATCGAGTGGGGGGCCGACCCACACTGCGCCGTCCCGTCCGTGGTCTCCATTCGAGAACCTTACGGCCCCAACGGCCATCAGTTAGTCGAGCTATGTGCCCCGCCCACTGCCACTTCAACTTGCTAATCCGATGGGCTATGTCGGTGACTTTTGTTCTCCTACGGATCTCCTTATTTCTTATTTTATCACGTAGAGAAACACCTAGCATAGCCCTCTCCATAGCTCGTTGAGTGACCTTGAGCTTTCTTATGAGGCCCATAGTTAGAGACCACGTTTCAGTCCCATAAGTCATCATTGGTAACACACACTGAGGTATTTTGGACGAGAAGATGTGACGAAGTTTCCCGAACGCTGCCCAGCTGAGTTGGATTCGTCGATTGACCTCTTTCTCAAAGTTTGACTTACCTAGTTTACTTTACTTTAGATTGTTCAACAGTTATTCAGATTAAAGGACAGATAACTACTGAACAATAATTGAGTAATTCAATAGAGCCGGTCGACGGTTGCGACGGCGACGGCGTGACCACAACCACTGACGTACTGGTTAATCCAATTATTATATATAAGCATTGATTTATTGTATCTGACTGTGACCTTGAACTGTGGTGGAGTTTGTATTATAAACTGACATAGTACGTATCATACTTATATATATTTTTATTGATTTAACGTTTTTATTAAAGAACCGATTACAATAAAACAATCACTAAATGTTAAGGAAAGTTTTATGAATCCGTATTAAGTGGAGAATTTGTTTGTTTGTTTCATTAAATGCCACAATCTTTGGAACTACTAGTTAAATTTTAAAAATATTTTTGAGTTGGATATCCCATTTATTGAGGAAGGTTACGATATGCTATGCAACTTAATGATAACACCTTGGGTGGTGAAGAAAAAAAAAGCTGAAAGCTTTTGTGCCTGCGTTGTGAAAACCGTTCTAATTATACAATAATAACTTATAACAGAATTGTTTACCTTTATAAATTCTAAGAAAAAACTTCGTGAAAGCTTTCCACAATAACCAATTTTATGTTTTAAAATATATATATATAGGTATTTTAGATTATATCACTTTAATATGGGTATAGAATAACCGTCTCCCAGAGTAGGAAAAGCGAACTTAGGAACCAAGTGTTAAGATACTTCGTTTCTTTTCCCATTCTCCCAAATTTGAGATATACGTGTTAAAAGGCAGAACCCAACTCTCTTTGCCTAGTTACCAGAGCAAAAAAATGAAAAATATCAATATTTTATCTTCTCGAGAGATGCTTGTGACTCTGCTCCACGACAGGCTTCAAATTCTTCTTTAACTTGGCATGAAATCGAAAAAATATATAAGATTATAAACTAACCAAATATTGCATATAGTGTACTTTACTTCTATTTACATTCAGATTGACTCACGGAGGTCGATCGTGCTGGTCTAACGAGCTTTGTGTATGAATATGAATGACGTTTCAGCTTTTTGTTAAGCTCACTGGCCTTTTCTTTCTTATTCTGGGAATAAAGTTTTATTTTGATTCTATTTTTAAATAACGTGAAATTGCCTATTTTAAAGTTTAATAGTTAAAAAGGTAAAAACGGAACAAAAATCTCCTGTTTGTTTTGTTCATTTGTAGCCTTTATTTAAGGACCATTTTGTTGTTCATCTGTCAACAACATTTATCAATTTTATCATTTTATTTTTGCCGTGTGATCCCGGCCTAGAATAGAATCACCCTGGTACTGATGGTGTCGTAAGAGGCGACTAAAGTGCGTGTGGCAGAGTCACGTTGCCAGTAAAGGCAACACGCTTGGGCAGACTCGACCGGATTATTACCAACCCCTGGCATTTAAGACCGGCGTTAAGTAGTGGCTTTGGCCACTGCGGTTCGCATTAGGTAATGCCGGGCCCCGGTGCCCATCCACCTTAAAAGACGGCAACGCTCCTGTAGCTCCTCTGGAGTTACATGGGGCCGTGGGCGACGGTGATCACTTACCATCAGGTGACCCGTACGCTCATTTGCCGTCTCTTCCATAAAAAAAAACCTTAATTTATATTATTAACTTGTAATAAAGCTCAAGAAAAAAATCAGAAAACACCATTACAAATTTGTATTTGTAGTTTATTTTTTAAAATTTTAATAAACACAACCTCAAAATTAAGCTTTGTCGCGTAATAAAGATCTATAGAGAATTTATTTCCCATACTTATTTCACAATTGTAAGTCTATTCATTATAAAATTTGGCTAGCAGTGACAAATTTCTGTACTAATAATGGTATTAATAAATATTAACATATTAACATATCAACTTTATTTCATACAAAATGACTGCATATAGTATATGCCTGCAAAATAAACTATATTAATTAGTCTCGTTTGTTTTTCTTATTGACATAATCCTGAATTGTTAAAAAGCTTACTTATTACGCCACAGTCACTGCTGTACTGTGACACACATACAGAAAGACTGGTCTAACTTATTCTTTTTACCCACAACCAATAACCAAAAAGAATATGTAAGCCAAAGAAAAAATGCCAATGTGAATTACTCAACTCGGTTGACCTTCGAAAACACAGTATCGACGATACTGGAGGAAGGTCACGTAAAAAGCATGAGGGCACTCCGGAGGGCATGTATGAAGAGGTTGATGACAGTGGACGAGGCGAAAGAGGTATGCCGAGACCGTAGCGTTTGGCGCTCCGTTCTCTCTGCCTACCCCGCTAGGGATATAGCGTGAAGCTAAGTGAGTAAGTAAGTAAGTAAGTAAGTAAATCCTCAAACTCGAGACTAAACTCAACCTCAAACCTGAGAATCTATTTTTGTGACATTGGTTTTCTTAAACATTGCATTCACATTTATTCGTCGATCCATCGATCGTCCATCTGGTTCAGTTAAGGATTGCATATTGAAAGGCTTCAATTTTCAATAAAATAAAATTGTGAAATATTTCATTTATCCGAGTGGAAATGGAACTTACAACCATGACATTTGGTACCTGGGAACCCAGCGTCAAGATATTCTCTTTTCATTAAGACCACGGAGACATTCGTATCCCTGAATATTTTATACTGATTTTTTTTTCAATCAGTAATTTTGTCATTTAAATAAATAAACAGTAAAAATCGTTAGAGATTTTATTACCATAAGTAAACATTTTGTAAGAAACGATATCGCAGCTGTATCTGTATCACTGGCGCGTTTTATTTCTTTTGGAATCACTTCGTGTGTATCGTACACTCATACGTATATGCTGATGTGGACCATTTCATGATATAACAGGCATATAGCTGAGTAAGCAAGAAGAACGTTGTATCAAAGTACTCAACACAATAAATATTGTATTACGATACTTTTCAAATATTGTGATGTTGAGTTCTTCAATTCAAAGCGCAATGCATCAAATACGGCGAAAATTGAGAAAGTGGAGTGTGCTTAATAAGAGCAGAGTGTCTCAACTCTAGATTCTCTCTGTCTATTCAGCTATTTGCGAGATACATCGTAAACCTAAAAAAGTAATTAGGTCATAGATAAAAGAGTATAAAAAAATGTAATAAGAAAATAAATAAAATGCTATTAAAGGTAATAAAAAACGTAGTAATTACTGCGCTTATGTAATATAAGAACATATATTTTTCGTGTGTTAGTAGTATCTAGTAGAAATTTGTGAATATCAAATATTTTTTACAAATTTAGAAAATCCTTACAGATTTAAGGCAGGATTTTTAATATTTAGCTATACCATAGCAAAAAAAATATATATCTGTAAGTACAAAATAATATGTTATACTATGTCGATGCACCACTGACGGCTTCAATATTTCTTTTTTTCGGCGGGTAGGTGCAAAAGTAGCAACAGCTGTTTAAAGAGCTCTTAGTTTATTTATTTTAAAATTAATTTATTTGAAGTTTTTTATTATTTAAAAGTAATGAAATAAAACATCTAACCTGCCAGCAGTATATTTCCTTTAAAATTACTGCCACCCTGTAAGAAGTACACAATACCAAGTGACCTTGCATACCCTTGAAGCTACTGTGGTCTTCAAAACATTTTTAACAAATCATACACTGCAATGGAGTCTATCAAGCACTCAATAGAAGAATTAACACAGCATTTTAATGTACAAATGGCCGAATTTCAGAAAATCTTGAACTCGGTGAACAAGACAGCAAGTCCAACTGCAAGCCTCGCAGCACAGTTCAATAGTTTCCGAAACTTTATGTTGACCGCTCTTGAGGGGCTCCAGCTTCAGGTCCAACTTCTCACAAGGCAGTGTGATAATATAGAAATGCGTAGTCGAAGAAAAATCTTGTTAGTGCACGGAATTAGTGAAGACAAAAAGAAAGAAGACACCGCTACACAAGTGATCCAAGTGTTGGCAAAGCATCTCAAAGTCCCTGATTTCTGTACTGATAACATTAGTAGATGTCAGCGACTAGGTAAAATCACACCAGGGAAGTCTAGACCCATTTTACTTAAGTTCAGAGATCAATTGCTAAGAAATCAAATCTGGTATTCAAAGTCTTCTCTCAAGAACACAAGAATCACACTCTCTGAATTCTTAACTAAGACCCGCCATGAAACTTTTATGGCTGCAAGACAGCGCTTTGGTATCTCAAAATGCTGGACCAAAGACGGTTTTATTATTGTTGTGGACCCTGATGGTAAACATACAAGTATAGTCTCTTGCGCTGAACTTGACGATATATCCAGCAAATCAGAAGCTCAAAGCCAAGGAATGTCTGCTCCAACCACATTCAAATCATCTGCTACAGCCAAGCAAGTTGTCCGTACGACCAGGAGAATCGTAAAAAAGTAACACATATATTTTTTTTTCTTTTTTGCTTATATATCTTACTTATTTCTTTTTCTTTTTACGAAGATTCTGTTTTCATTTATTTATTTTTTGTTCCATTGATATAGGTAGTCAATACTCATTAATTATTGGATTAGGTTCTTCTTGTTATTAATTTACATTTATTATATTTTTCATATATTTAGTTATATATATTAATAATATCTATTTATATACTATTATTACCCACAATTTTTATTTATTAATTTATATAAACATACGCTGTAATGACAGATGACAGCTTGACAGCTATGGTATGCTATTCTTCAATAGATAATATTTGAACAAATGTCGCTAATACCGTCTCGTTACACGATGACTATTTGTTAAGTTCTTCTTTTTATTTATTTATTTTTTTTTTTTCTTTAACAATTTTTATCACTTTAAGTACTGCTGACTGGTGAAAATGCTTGATTATATTTAATTTAATTTGTATTAATTATTAATAAAACATAATCTTATATATAAATATATATAGATATATTTTATTATTATTTTATTATTTTTATTTATTATAGTTATTATTACTATTATATTATACATATACATATTTATATTCATGCAAAGATTAGTATATAATACATTTGTTAAAAAAATGGATAATATGTTAGACAATAATAGTTTTAGTAGTAGTGGTGATAGTATACATGATAATTCATTTCATCAGTGCGATTCTATGACAACTGACGATAGTTTTCATAGCACTTCCTCCTTACTCCCTCCTTCTCTCAACTCCCTGCTGGACAGCAAACTTAATATCTTTTCCAAAAATTTTAATGTAGTCCACATTAATGCACAAAGTATACCAGCTCACTATCCAGATTTGCTAGACTCATTTAATGTAAAACATGTACATGCTATACTAGTATCGGAAACGTTTCTTAAACCTAGTTTACCATCAACTGCTTATGCTATACCAGGATTTCATTTAATACGGAATGATAGGACAGGGAAAGGCGGAGGAGGAGTGGCGATCTATCTTAGAAGTCATATTCCCTTCTCTATATTAGATAAATCGCCATCAGCCTACTCAAACTCATCGGAACATATTTTAGTAGAAGTTTTTTTTTTGGAACTCTCAAAATCTTACTTGGTGTGGTTTACAGTCCTACCCTGCATATTAATTATTTCGACTCATTTGAGCTTCTATTAGAAAAGTATGTTCCGGGAGCTGACCACTCTATAATAATGGGTGATTTTAACACATGTCTCATTAAGAAGGACTCACGCGCAAATCAGCTTAAAACCATAATTACTAGCTCTAACCTTAATATTCTTCCAACAAACGCAACTCACCTATTCCCTGGCTGTACCCCATCTCTACTGGACCTCATGATTGTCTCGTCAACTGAGCGTGTAGCTACCTTCGGTCAAATTTCGGCGGACGCGTTTTCATATCACGATCTTCTTTACCTTTCATATAAAATACGTCCACCCAAAATAAAGCCGTCTGTAGTTATGCGCAGATGTTTTAATAACATCGACAATGACATATTCATGAGCGATCTTAGTCGAATTGACTGGGATAGCATATTTCGTGCAGAAAATATCGATGATAAATTAAATATTTTCAATTCCTTATTGATTGAGCTCTTCGATACACATGCACCGCTTCGCCCAATAAAGATAAAACATCTCCCTGCTCCGTGGTTAACTAAAGATATTAAATTGCTTATGGCGAAACGTAATAATGCCAAGTCCAAATATAAGAAAAATCCTACGGATGATAACTTGCAAAGGTACAAAATACTACGCAACAGATGTAATAAGGCTTGCAGGGATGCGCGACGTAAATATATCTATTCATCGATTGACCACAGAATCCTGAAAAAACTTGGAAATTTTTCAACACGATGGGAATAGGTGATAGGCGCACTCATCATACAACAATCTTAAACGACTGTACGGATTTAGATGCACTGAATAATTTCTTTACTAATGTTAACATCATGGATAATAACGCCAAAACTAAGACACTTGATTCTCTGTCGCGCCTTGCCAATCATTCTGGTATCCCTTTCTGTTTTACGCCTATCACAACTGCAAAAGTACGAAAGCATGTAATAGCCATTAAATCAGATGCCACAGGCTATGATAACTAAAGTCGCCGTATGATTATGTTATCTCTTAATACTGTCCTTCCTATCCTATGCCATATATTTAACTTCTCACTATCCTCTAGCAAATTTCCCGACGTTTGGCGTCATGCCCTTGTGATCCCCACACCAAAAACATCCAATCCAATATCTTTTTCCAACTATCGACCAATTTCCATACTCCCTTTTCTATCAAAAGTCTTTGAACGCATTGTGCATGATCAATTGTACCAATTTTTACATACCAATAACATCTTATCCCCTTTTCAATCAGGTTACCGCCCTGGCCATAGCACAGTCACGGCACTTAACAAAGTCTGCGATGACATACGAGCTGGTATTGATAATCAACAAGTCACTCTGCTTGTTTTATTAGATTTCTCAAATGCCTTTAACACAGTAGACTTTGATATTCTATTAGCAATACTAAAGTCCATAAATATTTCCTCAATCGCTACTGAATGGTTTTCATCTTACATTCGCGGCCGCAGACAGAGCATTAAACTAGATAATAGAGTATCTTCACTTAGCCACGTTAACGCTGGAGTCCCGCAGGGTGGTGTCCTGTCACCATTACTCTTTTCCATTTTCATTAATACTCTCACTCAACACATATCCTCTTCTTATCACCTTTATGCTGATGATTTACAAATTTATACAACAGTAGCCGTCAATGATATTGCTAGTGCAACTGCCAAAATTAATTCCGATTTACAAATGATAAATATCTGGTGTAAATCATTTGGGCTCACTATAAACCCAAGTAAATCTCAGGTTTGTGTGTTCGGCACCTCTAAACAACTATTTAAAATATATTCGTTTCCACTATCGGTATCATTTGATAATGTTAGTTTAGAGCCTAGTGGGAGTGTTGTGAACTTGGGAATCAGGATGGATAGCACATTTTCCTGGGCACCTCACGTTTCTGAGCTCAGTCGTAAGATTTTCTCTGCTATAGGTAGACTAAGAAGATGGAAAAATCTCTTGCCTTTAAAAACCAAAATATCCCTGGCCCATACCCTTCTTCTGCCTATCCTAGACTACGCGGATTCTTGCTATCTAGATTTATGCCAGCAGCTACTTAATAAGCTTGAACGTCTGCAAAATCTTATTATAAGATTTATATTTGGACTAAGAAAACACGACCATGTGTCTCAGTTTCGGAATCAACTGAAATGGCTAACGATAAAAAACCGACGTAACTTACATTCCCTCACTCTCCTCTATACCATTCTTTTCCACCCTGTAACTCCTTTGTACCTTAAAGAACGGTTTAAGTTCTTGGGGTCAACCTCCCTGCACACTCAACCCCTCCGCTCCCGTGCTAACAACCTTCTGGAAATTCCTTTGTGCCGTACGAAATGTTATGCTGAATCCTTCACGATCAAGACTGTTAAGTTATGGAATGAGCTGCCACTTATAGTTAAACAATCTCAGTCAGTTGAAATATTTAAACGCCGTCTTAAACTACACTATCTGGAGCAAAATCTATGAGAATTTATTTTGTGTATGTATATGTATGTATGTGTGTGTGTGTGTATGTATGTATATATGTATGTATATGTATGTGTGTGTATGTGTATATATATGTATATATATATATATATATATATATATATATATATGTATATATATATATATATATGTATATGTATATATATATATATATATATATATATATATATATATATATATATATATATATATATATATATATATATATATATATATATATATATATATATATATATATATATATATATATATATATATATATATATATATATATATATATATATATATGTATGTGTATATATATATGTGTGTATGTATGTGTATATATATATATATATGTATATGTGTATGTATATGTATGTGTATGTATATGTATGTATGTATGTATGTATGTATATATGTATGTATGTAGGTATGTATGTATATATGTATTTATGTATGTATTGTGTGTATTGTATATATATATAATTCAGGTAAATCAATACTGTAGAGTATATTTTAAATAAATATCTTATAATGTATAAATATGTGATACTTTTTGCGCCATTCTGCTTTTCATAATACTAGATTCTATAGTACCGGTTGCCTGTAAGAGATCACTTTCAGTGATAAGGCCGCCGTTGCACATTTACAGTTTGTGTAATGTAATATGTTTAATATGTGAAATGTTAACCCATACAATATGTAAAGTGCAATAAAGTATTATTATTATTATTATTATTATTTCCTAACATATATTAAAAACGTAGATTACTTCTATCTTTTAACAAATTGTAACGCTAACTGTCGTTAGTACCATTTCTTTCATAAAAGCTCACAAAACACTCAGCTAGATATAAAAGGAAAAAGAACATATTTTGAAATAGTACAAGCAATTCCTCAGTAAAGTTTAATGCATTAATGCAGTAGCCGGCACCTGCTCCTATCAGCTTGCTATTCAAATGTAAACGTTGTTGAGCTTTCCGCTGTTTTAATCTGAGTTTTTTTGTTTCATTCTGATATTATTACAATTGTATTGTATACGGATATATTCATACAATCTGTTCAGTTATTTTTTGCTTTTTAAGAAATATTATATATTAAGTATTTATTACCATTTTCATATAAACAATACAAAAACATAATTTGATTCCAAACCAAAATTACGAAATGTGATATTGTTATTCTTTTGTCTGGAAGTTTGTAGTATTAGGACACTCCGTTCCCATTATGTCACTTCCATTACACACTGATAGCCAAATCCTCCAGACATTGCATGTTGAGGACCAGAGCGTAAAAAATGAAAATATTGAATATTTGGTGTCCAATATTAAAAAGAATAGATGTAAATACAATGAAAAAATAAATTTACGTACCATCATCACAAGCAATTAATTTTCAGCGTCACGCTTTCCCTAATTAAAATGTAAATAAAAATGATTAAATAATAAATAGTAAAATATTTAGAGTTCTGACATACTCGAAACTAACAAATAAATTATGTTGAGACAAACAAAACTCAACCGCGCTTTGCCTCGTTACCAGAGCGAAGAAATGAAAATGTTAATTATTTCATTCATTAATAACAATAGAACTTACAACCTTTTGCTTTTGCAGTCGTCTGCTTGTGCCACTTAGCCACAACGGCCTCCAATATATGATCTGATTAATATCATCGATATATCATTTTCATTTTCATAATAATTTATAACAGATCAAATGGTATCACGTATCAAACATTTGCGACAGTAAGACGCATACTTTTTTTTTTTATGGACGACTCACGGCAAACGAGCGTACGGGCACCTGTTGGTATGGTGATCACCGTCACCCACGGCCCCGTATAACTCCAGAGGAGCTACAGGAGTGTTGCCGGCCTTTAAAATGGATGGGCACTGGGGCCCGGCATTACCCAATGCGAAACGCAGTGGCCGAAGCCACTACTTAACGCCGGCTTTAAATGCCGGGGGTGGTAACAATCCGGTTGACTCTGCCCATGCGTGTTGCCATTGCTGACAACGTGACTTTCCCACACGTACTTTAGTCGCCTCTTACGACACCACCAGTACCATGGTGATTCTATTCTCAGCCGGAATCACACGGCATAACAATACTATTGTTAAATAACTCAAATATATTCGATTTCTCTCTAAATCGTACTGTATTTTGCTCGTAGCTTTGAAGTGTGGAGAACTTTAACAAATACTTTTAATAGATGTTTGACGGCGTGCCGACGCTGCATAGTTTACACTATTAGGGCTATCTCGACTTTCCATAAAATGTAAAGAGTGTACTGATTTAATGCATGTAAACAATTGACGCGTAGTTGTATATTCGTTACTATCAAACTGTATTTGAGTATGTTCCACATCCGCATGATAAATATATTTCAATGTTGTGGTTCACGCAATTAGGATAACTAAATAACTATGAAAGTGGTTAAATTCTAATTTTTCGTTGAATTTTAGGCCTTGCATGTTGAGTAGCAGAACTCAACGTCACACTGTCCTAACATATAGTATAAATTTTCTTGACATTTAAATAAATAAAATTGCAAAAATCGTGAGAATTTTCATTAACAAAAAGTAACTATTGAGTTGAAAACGACATGGTAGCTGTAGCTGTATCATTAGCGTGTTTTATTTGTATTGGCACCACTTTGCCTGTAACGTATATACATACGTACGTGCAGATATGGATCATTTCAACTTTCAATTTTCAAGGCTGTCATGGCGCAGGGACATACACATGCGATAATTTGTAGGTTCGATTCCTACTTGAGGGAATAAAATTTTTAATATTTTTATTTTCCTCTCTTTGTTAATGTAGCAAAGCGCAGTGTTGAGTCCGCCTGTGTCGTGAATTAATTATTTAATTTTAGTATTTTAATGGAAACAAGTTCTAATACTAGGTTCCCGGGTTCCCGGGTTCCCTCTGCCTACCCAGTTCATATACGTGAACCTAAAATATAGCGTTAACAAAAAAATATATAAATCAAGTCGCCCTATTTATTTTATATTTTTCTTTAGCCTTTATTGAGAACGTACCAACTAGTACGTAGCCCCAATATACTAGCGATTGAACCTCAGACCCTTGTCATCTAATCGACGGTCGCTACTTAACTTGTAAATTACTATTTAAAATTCCGATGATATTATTGTAAATAACTTCATACTTTACTATGATTTATCCGCCCGTTTCTAACCAAATTATCGTCGGTTTAAACGTGAATATATAACGTATTGAAGTTCTATTGTTTGTCTTGTCAAGTCGTAATTCAGTGAACTGTTCGTTAATTACGTAGACGAGTAGGTCATTAATGTTGTTGTTTGAACATTAGTTCTGTTCACTTTCACATATTTGCGTATTTATTTGGTTTTGTGCACATGACACGTTATCTAAATATTGAGTAAATTTATATGTATTTGCTATTTTGCTATTAAAGATAATAAAAAACGTAATATATTATGTTTATCAGAGCGAGAAAATGTATATAATGTATATAATGTATGCCCCTAAGTGGAAATCGAACTAACAACCGACGTTACGTCGATGCACCACGAAGTCCTCAATATTTCCTAACATATATATTAAAAAATGTAGATTTTTCCTTAAATCCTAACTTAAAAATGTAATTCTAATTCTGTACACTACGACCACAAACATAAAGCAAAAGAATACTAGCATTTTGATGTCCCACTACGCTGCTCTGCAACTCATTATAATTTGGTAACAAAATAAATCTCGTTTTAAATTAAAGTTATCTTAATTTAAAACGAGCATATTTTTAACAGGATTTCGGTAAATCAACTTGTAACTATATAATAAAATGTAAAAATTTGATCCAATTGTAAAAACTGCATCATTATGAATCTAGCATTTATTTTAGGCAACAGTAATACTACTATATATAATATAGTATTATGGAGCTGGTGGCCTATAGCGCATTCAGTGGCGGAACTCAACGCTGCGTTTCATCTATCAGAGTAAACAAAAATAAGTTAAATATATACTTTGTTAGAGAACGCATTGAACGTAGCGGGATTAGAACCCGTGCAGTTTGAAACCGACCCAAAGTATGTTTCTCTCCTAAGTAACATTATTACTTTCAATATGTTATAATAAATTAAATATAAAAATTCCCACGATTTTAAAAATTCAAACGCAGTTGTCGCGTTAACGATAAGACGCTGGTCCACTCTGCTACCAGGACCTCATAAATGACAGTAAACAACAAATAACATATAAAGGTAATATGAATGTATGTTTAAATAGAAAATTCATGAAACTGAAGCACGTTGTGTACAGACAGAACATTTGGTTAAATATTTACCTTTCATTCTATACCGAGGTAATAAAAAAGCAGACATTGTAAGTAGTGCAAATATAATAATGCCTACACGTGCCTTATAACGAAACAATTGAGTTGTGACACAGTGGAACAACGAAAGTTGTGGGTTCGATATTTACTTAGGTTAATGATTATTTATTCAGCTTCACGCTGTATCCCGCACATAGCAGGCAAGTCAGAAGGGACTTGGGAACCAAGTGTATCAAACACGCATTACCCTAGTGTTAATGTGTGTTATACGTGATACTCCGTTATTATTAAAGTACTTCTATTTCGTATTTGTCTAGAGACACTGTGTGGCGGAACCGTAGCGTAAGAGATATATATAGAAATGGAATATCTTAACACTAGGATCTTTCTGTCAGTTCTTTCATTCTGGAAAAAGTGTAAAGCTTTCACCAAACTGTTTTACAGTTTCATTACTCGTGCAGCTGCTATGATATATTTTTTTTATTTCATATATCTAAGAACTAATGAATGAATTTTGAGGCCTGTCGTGGCGCAGTGGCACAAGCGTGTGACTGTAACCGACAGGTGGGCTCGATCCCCACTCGAGGAAATGGAATATTTAACATTTTCAATCGAAATATTTAATTATTTAATTTCTTCGCTCTGGTACAAGGCAAAACGCGGCGTTGAATTCCGCCACTCAACACGCAATGCCTCAAACTCGGCAGAAAGTGGAGAACGGAAGTGGAACGGAGTTTCTTAACACTAGGTTCCCAAGTTCCCTCTGCCTACCCTGCCATGTACCGGATACAGCGTGAAGCTGAGAGAGTGAGAGAAAGAACTAATTATTATGTAAATGTATTTAGCAGTTCTAAAGGTTAAAAAAGTTCTGATAGTAAAAAATATTAAATACATACTAGTTTGCTGAAGATTAACCTTATTTGGTAGTCAAGTAATAACGACAATATATATAATATATATTCTCATAGATAGATAAAGCCTGGACATAATTGTTTCCTAAAAGGGCATCCCGCATTACATCAACTCTATAGCAGTCTAATTAATCATGTCGCTCTCAGTTCAGCGTGGAATGAAACATGCGTGTTTGGATTGCCGTAGTAGCCGACCGAAACAGCGATTCAAATTACGTTTTTACGGCCGCCGTGACGTGAAGAGTCTCGCGAGTACCCGCGCTCGGATTGCGCCTACAAAAATATTACCTTTAAGGTAAATATCTCAGCTATTTTATTTTCATTTACCGTTATATATATATATATATATATATATATATATATATATATATATATATATATATATATATATATATATATATATATATATATATATATATATATATATATGTATATATATATATATATATATATATATATATATATATATATATATATATATATATATATATATATATATATATATATATATATATATATATATATATATATATATATATTTTGACTAGAAGAAAACCTATCGCTATCTTCTTGTTTTTGGTCTGTCATTTATCCTATATATTATAATTTATACTGATATTTTATTGGATAGTACATTTATTAATGAAGGCTTTAATATCACGTCAAATGTTTTGAAGTAACTGTATCTGAGGCTAAAACTACCTATGGACGAGTGTGCCCATGTGTGTTGCCATTGCTGACAACGCAACTCTTCCACACGTTCTTTAGTCGCCTCTTATGACACCATCAGTACCAGGTTAAACCTTAAGTTCTAAAGCTCTCTCTTCCTATCCTGCCATATGTAATATGCGGCATAAAGCTGTAATATAAGATTTAGATGTTAAACATTTAAATAAAAAAATACAGAATGCAACCAGTAAGCAGTTTGAACTAAATACATACAAACCATAACCAGGAGTTGATAAATCATTCAAAGCAACTAAATCTAATATTTTTGTTATATTTAACATCGCCTTAGCAAATTACATTAAACATAAAACAGAGCATTAATTACCGCTATATTCGTATTCTCACAAGCGGATACAATAAAAGTGTCCCATTGTTTATTTATGGAGGAAAATAATAAGCGTTTATGGTTCACAGCGTTTCATTACTACCTACTAGTTATTTTAATTTTACGCAAAAAGCTAGCATACAGCTAGCAAAGCTAGCTTACAGCATGTCAAACTAGACCTTAAAGGCCTGTCTTGGCGCAGGGGCACAAACGTGCCACAGTAAGCGCGACGGTTTTTGATTCGATTCCCGTTCGAAGAAATTTCATATGTAACATTTACATTTCTTTCCTTTGGCACAGGGAAAGTTGTGGCGTTAGGTTTAGCCACTGTAACCTCAAAGCCTCAAGAATTGACCGATAAGTAGGAAAGAGAATTGCCGTAAACGGAACGAAGTGTCCTTTACACTAGGTTCCCAAGTTTTCTCTGAGAAATAATATAAGAATAAGGCGGTATCTAGTATCTAGGAAGAAAATATTCATCATTAGCACTATAATTATAACTTTTAACTTAAGCTTTACCTTTATTATAACTGTAAAAATATTCAATAGTTATTACAATATAACTTTATAAATTTTATAATTAACTATAAAAAAATATTTCAACAAAATACATGAGTACGGAGTGCTCTTATCTACTTATATATACTCGTCGTAACTACGCAGGGCAAAAGTATTAGGTTGGAGCGTTTTACGTGACAGCTTTAGATAAATTTTGACTTTAATTCTTATGACAGTGCCACAGTGTCCATGTATATATATATATATATATATATATATATATATATATATATATATATATATATATATATATATATATATATATATATATATATATATATATATATATATATATATATATATATTTTGTGTGTTTATATATATATATATTTATATATATATATATATATATATATATATATATATATATATATATATATATATATATATATATATATATATATATATATATATATATATATATATATATATATATATATATATATATATATATATATATATATATATATATATATATATATATATATATATATATATATATATATATATA
Source organism: Eueides isabella (assembly GCA_019049475.1). Lineage (NCBI taxonomy): Eukaryota > Metazoa > Arthropoda > Insecta > Lepidoptera > Nymphalidae > Eueides > Eueides isabella. The sequence continues at coordinate 16,575,179 of CM032385.1, forward strand.
TATATATATATATATATATATATATATATATATATATATATATATATATATATATATATATATATATATATATATATATATATATATATATATATATAATTAAAATGTCTGCTGGAAGAGGCTTGAGTGATTCGCAACCAAATCTATCTTCCCTTGCTGCGTCTTCTGAAACATCAGATGTTCAAAAGATTACTTTTCGCCATAAAAGGAAACAACCTGAAGAAAATGAGAATATCAATTTAATCAAAGAAGAAGTAAGTGAAATTAAAAATCAAATGTCACAAATAATGTCAATGCTAACTTCTTTTGGCAATAATCAAAAAGAATTTATGGATAAGATATCCAAAGATATGACTGTTCTTAATGAGCAAATGGGTAACATTAAAACTACGATAGACAATGTTGTCAAAGAACAAATCGATATTAAATCTGACCTATCTATTCTACAAAATAAAAGTGTTGTGACAGAAAGTAAACTTGTTGCCGTAGAATCAGAATTAAGGCTTCTTAAAATGGATTCCGCTATCTGCTCGTCTGTTACTCCTTCGATTGAAGGAATAATAAAGGAAATAAATGAAAGAGAGAGAAGAATGAATAATATTATTATCACCGGGATCACAGAAGCAGAATCATCTCGGAAGGAAGATAGAAATGAAATCGACAAAAATGAAGTCATGAAAATTTTAAAACAAGTGAATCCAGATTGCCCGGCTTCACGTACTATTTTACGACTTGGGAAGTACAATCCACACAAAAAACGTATCATAAAAGTAATATTTACATCCCAAGAAGTTTGGAAACATATCCTTCGAAATAGAAGCAAAATACAAAGTCCAAATGTAAACGTATATTCAGACCAAACACCACAGCAGCGAGTTTTTCTCAAAAAATAACTGAAGAGGTTAAGACTAGAACGGAAAATGGTGAAAAATTTTGATTATAAAATATTTTAATGGAATTCCAAAAATCATTGTCTCTCAACTAAAAACGGCCAAATCTGCAAAAAACTGAGCTTTATAAATGAACATGATAAAAGAGGACTGGATATAAACCGTCAAATTACAAACTAGAATGTAAATATCTATCAAATTGTTAAAAATTATAATTGTATTCGTACAACTAAAAAATCATTAAGATTTTTCTATGCAAATGTGAGGAGTATTGTGGTGCCAGGAAAGTTTGATGAGCTTTTATGTATTGCGAAATCATTTGAAAATCCTCTCCAAGTAATAATCTTAACTGAAACGTGGTTAAAAAGAGACGATGAAGCCAAGCGATTTAAGATTAGTGGTTACTCACATTATTACAATAACAGGTCTAATATGAGAGGTGGTGGAGTATCAATGTTCGTCAACGAAAATCTTAAGCATATCTTGGTTGAAAGTAAATGTTCTAACGATAATCATTTTCTATGGATCTATCTTAGGAATTTTTCCCTAAATGTTGGAGCCATCTACAGGAAACCTGAATCCAGCATCAAAACCTTCCTTGATGAATATTCAAACCAACTTCATAAAATGAAAAGAGGCCTTGTATTTGGTGATTTCAATATCAATTTACTTGCGACAGAGCAAACGACTGTAATGTACAGAGATGTTTTGGAAGAAAATGGGTATGAAATCAAGAACAAAATAGATAAAGCACACTGCACCCGAGAAACCACTACATCAAAAACTCTCATAGATCACGTGTGTTGCAATTTAAAAGAAAGTAAACACCTTTTAGCTATAATAGAATCATCAATGTCAGATCACAAACAACTTTATTTTGAATTGAAAAGGTATCAAAAAGAAATTTTGGAAAAGATACCATATGAGGCTGTTGACTATGACTTACTTTATAATAACATGGCTGACAATAAAGATAAAAATAAAAACAATATATTCGATATTTTAGAAAAAAATGTTTCCAAAAGTGTAAATAAAAGTAAGGTATTAAAATATAAAATTCTAAATTCTCCCAGACAAGACTGGGTTAACAAAACAATAATAAGTGAAATAAACTGTAGAAACGCTTTGTGGAAAATACATAAACGCGACCCAGAAAATAATGCAAAGTATACAGAGTTCATTACGAAGAGAAATTAAGTTACGAAAATGATACAACAATCTAAAACTTCATATTACTTAAAAGCTTTTACAAATTGTAATAAAAAACCAGCTAAAATGTGGTCCCTCATCAACAGTCTTTCAAGCAACAAAACCAAAGAATCTGGAGGTCCAACTAAGCTCCATATCAACAAGACACGAAAAAAATCTGCGAGCTATTCAATGACTTTTTTTCTACAATTGGCTCGTCTCTGGCGAGTGAAATCAAGATGAATAATTCATCTTATAATTCTGAGGTAAGTGAAACTGGATCCACTACACATTCACTCACAGACTTCTTCCGATAGTCTTAAGATTGCCAAAGTTACTCCAGTTTATAAAGCTGGAAGTAAAACTGACCCGGGGAACTATCGCCCCATCTCGATTCTCCCTGTATTATCAAAGATTTTTGAGCGCGTTCTTTATAATCGGTTAGAACATTATCTATCCTCTCAAAATTACTTTTATGTAAGGCAATATGGCTTTAGACCAAAATCGAATACACTCTCAGCTGTGACGGACACTATAACTAAAATAAAATTAAATATTGATAATAAGCTTATTACAGTAGGTATTCTTATTGATTTAAAAAAAGCTTTTGACTCGGTAAGTCACGATATATTGCTTGATAAATTAAATAAAATTGGTATAACTGGGAACGCACATAAAATGTTTCAATCGTATCTCAGAAATCGTTGTCAAGTAGTTAAAATCGGAAATACTGTAAGTAGTCCCAGAAATATTACCTTTGGAGTGCCCCAGGGATCCATATTAGGGCCTCTATTGTTTCTAATTTATGTTAACAGTATTAGTCAGATTGGGTTTAAAGGGGATCTTTCTCTTTATGCTGATGACACGACTTTGTTCTACTTTGGAAATTCAATTGAAGATATATTGCGATCAGCTCAGGATGACTTGAACATATTTGAAAGGTGGTTTCAGGATAATCTACTTACTATTAATGTGTCTAAGTCTAACTACATAATATTCGCTGCGAAAAATAAAATTATTCCCGGTCATGAACCACCCAAAATAAATAATCAAATAATTAATAGAGTATACGAAGATAAATACTTAGGTTTAATACTGGATTGCACTATTTCATGGAAGCCGCATATTGACAAGATAAAAAAGAAATTAACTTCTCTTACGGGTTTATTACGTGGAATGGCGAAACGTCTACCGCGCAAAGTAAAATATAATGTATACAATTCTCTTGTTAAACCACACCTAGATTACCTAATAGAGATTTGGGGTGCAGCTGCAAAAACGAACTTAATACCCTTGCAAATAGCGCAAAATAAACTTATAAAGGTTCTGTTCAATTACGACTTCTTAACTTCAACTGATAAAATCTATGGCGAAACTAAGATTATGACAATTTCGCAAACTTATATTTATAAAACTTGTATACTGATACGTAAGATTCTCAATAAAGATATACATACTCACCTAACATTCACAAAAAAATCTCAAATTAGTAAAATTAGGCTTAGGAACGCTGATCACATTGTACTGCATAGACCAAGAACAAATTACGGCAAAAAAAATATAATGTTTGAAGGTGCTCAACATTACAATAAATTACCATTAGATATAAAAGATTCTAAGACGACATTAACATTTAAGAAGCTTTTGAAATTCTATATTATAAATAAATATGTGTGTTTGTAGATGTATAATATATACTTATATGTATATAAAATATTTAATATATAATAAACCATACAAACAATATTAAAAAAATAAATAAATAAATTTTAATCACAAATTACACCGATGCCATATCCAGTTTCGCTTAGTCTAAGGAATCTTTAAAAATATTGTAATGTTCATTTGCGTGCAAACTTTATGTAACTACCTCCAACTATATATATATATATATATATATATATATATATATATATATATATATATATATATATATATATATATATATATATATATATATATATATATATATATATATATATATATATATGTATATATATATATATATATATATATATATATATATATATATATATATATATATATATATATATATATATATATATATATATATATATATATATATATATATATATATATATATATATATATATATATATATATATGTATATATATATATATATACATGGACACTGTGGCACTGTCATAAGAATTAAAGTCAAAATTAATCTAAAGCTGTCACGTAAAACGCTCCAACCTAATATTTTTGCCCTGCGTAGTTACGTACGAGTATATAAGTAGATTAGAGCACTCCGTACTCATGTATTTTGTTGAAATATTTTTTTATATATATATATATATATATATATATATATATATATATATATATATATATATATATATATATATATATATATATATATATATATATATATATATATATATACACATGGACTTTTGAGAAGTGATGTTTTAATAAATTATTTATTTTCTTTTTTGTACTTCATTCTGTATCCCGTAAATGGTAGGGTGGGCAGAGGGAGCTGGAGGAAATAAAGTTTCTGCCGTATTTACGTGTTAAGACGTGTAACTCAACGCCTTGTTACCAAATCGAATAAACGAAAATATAAATATTAAATATAAATATTAAATATCTATAATATGAATATATATAACTTTAACGAGTAGAGCTCAAATCCACGATATTTCACGTGTACAGTCGTACGCTTAGTGCTGCTGTGCAAGGACTGGCCTCACATCACATTAAATAATCCCTATATATTTGAATTTATACTTAGTTAAATAACATAGTTTAATTTTCTATCGCACTATATCCCGCATGTAGTAGAGTAGGCAGAGAGGACCGAGAGATCAGACGCTCTGTTCCATTCCCACACAAGTTTAGTATAGACGTTAAGTAGCGGAACTCAACGTCGTAATTTGTCTTATTATCAGATCAAGTGAATAAAGTATATAAAAATACTAAATAATCTAATATAAATACTAAATCGCCTTAAGTTTAAATCGAAATAATAACCGCCATGTTTGCACAGACACAAACATTAAAAACGAGGCCGTCATAAAAATTATATAATATAAGTAGTAAATGCATTACTGCAAATGTCACCGAAATATAATGCAAAATGTCTCAATGAGTAGGAACATTTATTTCACTCAGATCACTATCACCGTTCAGATATTTAAAATATCAATACTGCAGGTATAAACAACAGTCTAGAGCCATAACTTTGACCTGTCGCGAATTCAAAACTCCGTTCGTTACCATTTCTGTTGGAATGTTGAGACCTTCCTTTTTCCTCTTCTTAGTCTCCCCTATACTCCCTATTTTCATTTTTTTTTTTTTTTTTTTTTTTTTTTTTTTTTTTTTTTTTTTTTTTTTTTTTTTTTTCTATTTTTTTTTTTTTTTTTTCTCACTGCAATCTGTCTCGCTTGGACATTAAACAGTCTGTTTACCGTATATTCTATTTTTTTTTTTTTTTTTTTTTTTTTTTGTTTTTGTGGTCCAGGTCCACTGACTTGGCCACTTCAATTTAATTTATTGGTAGACTTTGTCACTGACATAAATCAAGAGGTGTTTTCCTTTTTAATCTTGAGAATATCGTTCTCGGTTTCATCAGTTCGGCTGCCAACTCGTTTATGTGATTTAAAACACGGTCTTTGTATTTAGGCATTAATTTCCTTATTTCCTCCTTTACTGTGGAAATTTTAAGATCATGGTGCAACCTTTCGTTTGTCAAGTACCAAGGGGAGTCTGTTAAAATTCTCAGAACTTTCGATTGGAATCTTTGCAATATTTCTAGATTGCAATTTGCAGCAGTGCCCCACAGCTGAATTCCATATGTCCAAGTTGGTTTAATAATGCACTTGTATATAAGCAATTTGTTTTCTAGTGATAGCTTGGAGTTCTTATTTAACAACCAGTAATATTTCCTAAGTTGTGCGCTGAGTGCTTTGCGCTTAGTGAATATATGTTTTCTCCAAGTAAGTCTTCTATCCAGGTAGATTCCTAGATATTTGGCTTCATCCGATTGTGGTAGGTCAACGTTATTTAGGGTAACGGGTGGACAAGTTTCTTTCCTAAGTGTGTAGGTCACATGAACTGACTTATTTTCGTTAGCTTTGATACGCCACTTCTTGAGCCAAGATGAGATGTTATATAGACTCTTTTGCAGCAGATCGCTTGCTTTGGAAGCCACTTTGTTAACAGCAAGAATAGCTGTATCGTCAGCGAATGTGCCCACATTTACGCCATTAGTTTCTGGCAGATCAGAAGTAAAGAGTAAGTATAGCGTAGGACCTAAGACACTACCTTGTGGAACCCCCGCATGGATTACTTCCAGATTTGAAGTGTCTTCGCCTTGCCTTACAAAAAAGTGACGTTCGTGCAACTATGATTTTAAGAATAGAAAGTAATTTATTGGGAGCATTTCCTTTATCTTATATAGGAGGCCTTCGTGCCACACTCGGTCAAACGCTTGAGATATGTCCAAGAATGCTGCGGAGCAGTATTCCTTATTTTCGAAACAATCGTAGATACTATTGACAAGTCTATGAGTTTGTTCTATAGTACCATGACCCTGACGAAATCCGAATTGGTGTTTAGGGATAAGTTCTTTGTCTCTGAGTATAGGATTCAATCTGCTTAAGAACAGAATTTCGAGCACTTTTGAGGTTATTGGGAGAAGACTTATTGGGCGATAAGATTTAGGTTCATCAGCATTTTTTCCCGGCTTCAATATCATAATGATTTGAGCGACTTTCCACTGGGGCGGGACATAGTTTCTCCATAGTATTGCATTATATATCTGAGTTAGTACTACTATGCCCTCCTCCGGCAATTCCCTCAGAACTTTCGCCGTTATCAAGTCATAACCAGGTGCCTTGTGTAGATCTAGCTTAAGTATAGCTCTGCGTACTTCAGCTTTGGTAAATCTGTTTATAGGTAGCTCAAGTTGGTATGTTGTGCCTAGCTCATGTGAGATTTCTGTAACTGTGTCCACGGAACCTTCATTGGCGTTTGGTTTGAATACCTCTTTCAAGTGCGTAGCAAAGGTTGAGGCCTTTTCCAGATCACTATTAGCCCACGAGTTATCCAGCGTACGTATTGGAGGCGAAAATGATTTGGGCCGCTTTAATTTCTTTGTGGCCTTCCACAGTGAATGGTCTGTTGCCCTAGTGGCATCTAGGCTTGCAAGGTATTTTTCGACGCCTAAGTTTTTGTATTCCAGCAATAGCTGCTTCAATTTAGCTGTGATGTAATTCAGCTTCTTCTTATCCTCAGGGTATCTTGTCTGCTGCCAGATTTTTCTAGTGGAGCGTTTTTCTGAAATTAAATCTCTTATGGTTTGTGGGCAAGAATTTGAATTAGAGTGTATTTGATGAGGTGTTGCTTCCCATGCCGATGTCTGGACGCAGTTGTTAAAATGCTCCACAGCCGTAATGAGGTCGTCATCTGATTTAAGGGCCATTTTTGTGTTTATTGTTGAAGATACCAATTCTCGGTAAAGGGACCAGTTGGTTTTGTTAGAATGAAGTCTACACTGTCTCTGTGCTGTCTCAATATCTTTTCTTAGCGTTATAATAACCGGCGTGTGATCCGATGACAAATCCAAGCATGATTTGGCTGATATATACGTATCTGCAATGCCTTTTGTCACACAGAAGTCCATCAAGTCTGGAGCTCGCTTCCGGTCTGTGGGCCAGTATGTGGGTTCTTGCGATGTGACTACTAATAATTTAAGGTCCTGGCTTGCCAACAACAGTTGGCGTCCTTTGGGTAAGGTAACTCGTGAACCCCAATCCGTATGCTTTGCATTATAGTCCCCACCAGCTATAAATCTATTTCCGAGCACTGTGAAATAGGCAATATAATCATCCTTTTTTAAGTTGTGTTTAGGTGGACAGTACAGTGCAGAGACTGTCAATGGGCCAGTGCAGCTCTCAACAACAATATTTGTTGCCTGTATCATATCCATGCAATAGGGCTGCACAAGGTGGTGTTTAATATTTGATTTTATAAATATTGCCGATCCACCATGTGCAGAACCATCCGGGTGGTTCGTATTATAAAATTTATATTGTGGGATGTTAATGTAGCTTTTATTGGTGAAATGAGTTTCAGATATCAACAATATGTCCACGTTATTCTTATATAGGAATACTTTAACTTCTAAAGTATGTTTTAGCAGCCCATTGGCATTCCAAATTACTAATTTAAGTTCCGTGAATTTCTAAGTTGGTTAGTTAGCGTTATGAGCAGATTGTTCATAGTTGTAAGTTGGGTCATTAATTGTTTTAACATCTCCATTATGTCCATCATGTTTTTGGTAACATTTTGTTCTTGGGCATCATTGGCGTCTGTTTTATTATTGTTCACATTTTGGATACTATCTACAACCTGTGCATAGGTCTTCGTTTGTTTATTTGACATACCACGTAGGCTAAGTATTGTTTCTTTTTTATGAGGAGATCTGGAGATCCGTTTTTCATGTACAGGAGGGTACTTAATTTTCTGTAGTTCTCTGTATACATTACAGCCTTTATAATTTGCTGGGTGGTTTCCTTCACAAAGAACGCATTTCACATCACTTAGTCTACCTTTCCTTGCACAAGCTGACGAGAGGTGGTCTCCGGCGCATTTTATGCATTTAGATTTTCTGCGGCAATATTTTTTGGTGTGGCCATACTGCTGGCAATTTGAACATTGTGGTATTTCACGTTTGGGACGTGGTGGTTCGAAGTGTATTCCACAGTTTAGAAGCCGTTTGACACTATAAATTTCTTTATTATTACCCTGTGGTTCAAGTTCCACAATGAATATTGGCAGAGGTTTCTTAGTTAATCTTTGTTTTATATTCCAAATATTTGTCACGATGTGTCCTTGTTCTTTTAATTGTGATTTTATTTCATCTGTGTCAATAGAAGGGTGTAAATTTTTTAAAATTACCTTGAAACTCCTTTCCTCTTTTGGTTTGTAAGTATAGAATTCTGTTCCCCTTTCTTCCAATAACTTCACTATTTCCGAGTAAGTTTTAGATATATGTAGTTGGACCTTGACTCTATCATTTTGTAAAACCCTCAGTGTATACTTCTCACTTAATTGTTCGTTGAGTAGGTCAATTAGAGGCTTTATGTTGGTCACTTTGTCTACAAAAATGGGGGGTGGTTTGGGTTCTTTTGGAGGCTCAGTTGTTAAGGTTACGTGATCCGTTTCTAGTTCAGCAAAGCGGTTTGAAGTTTCTATTGTCTGGCTAAGCCAATAAGAGTTTAATTTTGTTTGTTTACTCCTGCTTGATATTTCAGGACTTAACCGCTGTCGCTTTTTATTACTTACTTGATTCCATTTACCTTCAGGGGTATTTTATCATTTAATTGAGGAACGCTGCTGAGAGAATTCGTTCGTGGTCTGTTGGTAAATAATCCCTTGTGGAAGACTTGTTGAACATAATCTTTTGTTTTTGCGCTTAACTCCGTCGTCGATGACTTCAAGCGAAAATTGCCCCCCCCAGAATCCGAGGGGCTGCCTGAGCAATGGCCTGCCTCCGGGGCACAACATTGCTCAGAGAGGGATTCTCCGCATATCACGGTACCCTCCTGGGGTAGTTTGTTTTGTTTTTCCGCCATTTCATAAAAGTTTGCTGCACCACAGCTTTGTCTTTTGTATCGGGTAGGATCCCTTAGGCCGTATCTTCCTGGACTCAAGGCACGCCCATGCCTACTGGTTTTGGTTCACGCTAGGTATTTCATTTCCCTAGTACCACCCATATCTGGGAAGCATTCCCCTATCCACCACCTGGGGACGCGTTCGATGGGAGGGCCAGCAACTCCACACGAAAATTTAATATAAATATATATATCGTGAGATTCGAACTAAGGATGCACACTTCTCAATCTTATAGGACAGCCGTTAGGCCAGTAAAGCGTTCATTTTCATTTAAATACCTGATTTCTGGTATCTTAATTCAATAGGTTGGTTGTCTGTCATTCACTTTGTGAAATATATAAATGAAACAAATTAATCTTATGTCAGATTTCTTCATGTTTTTTTTCACATATTAGAGGAGGCACTGCTAAGCTTTCGGTTCTAATTCCAGAACTTGCTCAGTGGTGGAACTCAACGCTGTGCCTTGCCTTATAAGAGCAAGGAAATAGAAATATTGAAATAATAATCAATAAATAGTCCAATGGAATATAATCCACAACCACGTTTACAGTCAAACATGATCTTACTTCATGCATGGTGGCCTTATTCATTTGCATATCAATCGATTCACTATCATATCATTAGATTATAAATAGATTGTTATAAGCGGCACTTAAAGTTTATGAGCTCTTAGAAAATATTAATCATTAACTGCAGAACGTGACACGTCAAGTAGTAACATTTGTATGCCAAATGATACCGTCTTCTTAACAAGTTATTTGGGTTCTATGTTTAGTGATGGTTACTTTAAAAAAATATATATTTAGCTAAGAAAAAACATCAAGCACTTGAATGTTTTTTGGGTCACAAGTGCTTGAATTTTTTTTGAGTCCTTACCATTTTCAGGATAAGGTTAACAGAAGGGAAATGATGAGTATGAATTGATTAACTAAAAGTGTATTTTTTAAGATTTACGCTTTACGTGTCCTTTTCATAGCAGGATAGGCTTGGGAATCTAGTGCTGAAACACTCCGTTTTCATTAAAGCAATATGATCCTCACTATTACTATCATCACTTTCGGCACTATGACAGGCCTCAAAGTATTTTTTTTTATCTGTAATATAAATATCAATCTGCAAGTTTTCACAACTTCCCAAGTCTACTAATCGATACTTAATAGGATAGTAATATAAGTGGTAATAGAATTGTTAACATTTCAACATTCATCACTACATTACAAGTATACTTAATAATCTTTGAATTTATAACAGCTATTTTAGAATACAAAAATAATAATATATATGATTTCTTTGTATCAATATTTAATTTAAAATATAAATGTAATAATAAAACCTTATTATGAAATTTAATGGAATATCTGACATTTTACTTTCGCTAATAGAAAGTACAAGGTAATTAAACGTTTTGTTTTTATTCCAAATTAAATATCACCCAACGGTGTTTTTACAAAGTTTTGAAGATAGCCGCGAAAACTTAATACAACCGTACTAATTTACTGTCTCAATTAACTCAAGTAATACTTAATTAGGTGTTTAAAAAAGAAACACCGCAAACAAATTTTTAATGTTATTACTACAGTATAAAATGCTAATTAACAGCTTTACACTTTTCACAGCTACAGAATAGACAGAAAATACGTAACTATAGCTTGAATTAATATAAAATATTTCATTTCCTATTTTTCGCCTTATTTTCGAGATATTGAATGTTGAGTGTTGTAAGCCAACGCTACTCCTACTATTTATATTCAATATTAAATTATTATGTTACCCAATTAATGTAAAAACAAATAAAATCATAATACTTGGTGGTCACCCTGGGCTGATCGATGAATTTTTGTATAAATGAAATCGTCGCGGCACAGGGGCACAAGCGTAAGATTGTAAATGTAACATGTTGTGGGTTTGATCCTCCCTCGAAGAAATAAAATATTAATAATTATTTCTTCGCTCGTTGAGTCCCGCCATTTAACACGCGAGCGAGTAAATAAACGCATAAATAAACACACGACTGCCTTTTTATTTTATTTTATTTTTTTTATGGAAAAGACGGCAAACTTGCGTACGGGTCACCTGGTGGTAAGTGATCACCGTCGCCCACGGCCCCGAGTAACTCCAGAGGAGTTACAAGAGCGTTGCCGTCCTTTAAATTGGAAGGGCACCGGGGCCCGGCATTACCTAATGCGAAACGCAGTGGCCAAAGCTACTACTTAACGCCGGTCTTAAATGCCAGGGGTGGTAATAATCCGGTCGAGTTTGCCCATGCGTGTTGCCATAACTAGCAACGTGACTCTACCACACGCACTTTAGTCGCCTCTAACGACACCATCAGTACCAGGGTTATCCTATTCTAAGCCGGAATCAAACGGCTAGAACTTTTTAATGTTTTTAATGTGAACTCTAACAAAATCACAACCAAGAAACATACACGAATTTAAATTAAATTAAAATAATATTTTGCACAATTCTTCAGTACATTTATGTAAAAATCAAATCACCAGCTCGAAAATAATATGTAATTCTCTTTGCGAGACAAGCAATTGCTGTCAATTTGTCACGAAATTTTACAATAGCCTGGATCTTTTAAATAACTGTAAACTCCATTAGAGCGGATGCCGTGTATACATATTTTTAATACGTACATTTAATAAATGTATATTAGTTTTTTTTTTTGCTAAATCATAACAATATAGCGGGTCCAGATTAAGAAGGTAATGCCAAATTGATGTAGATTTGTGCTTGTTTTGTTTTACTCGTACCGCACATAGCGAGAGAATTTAGAACCAAGTGTAAAGAAACCTCGTCCCCAAAAAGACACATTTGTTTCTCACTTTTAAATGAATTTTTAAACATTATATTTATAATTACAATTTAATTTAATCATTAACATTAGTAAGGTACACAATTCAACTCACAGCCATCACGGCCTCACTTCGCTACGTAGATTATAATAAAATATTTTAAAAGTACGGCCAAATTCGAGACCAAGATATTTATAAAGGCACATTGTGTTCCCTTGTGAAAGTATATTTAGTACGGGATTTACAATCCTCGAGCCAGATTATGTTATCTTTCCATAAATTCGTTTCCGCTAGGATTGTGCGTCGCAATCGAATGGAGTTTAAAAATATTTGTCATACAAATTATCTTGTATTTTTGTTTGCAATCAAATGCAAGTGCGCATTGGACACACCTTGCGAAGGTTCTGTATCAACATCAGAATTGTAGGTTAACGGGAAGTACAACTTATAAAGTAGACACAATGAATTAAATTGCAATTAAATTTGCAGGCGTATGCACTAATTTTGTCAAGAAATACACTATAATTACAAGTTTATAAATATTTTTTTTCAATAAAATAACCCTCTGCAAGTTTTAACTTTTTGCCAATTCTCACGATTACTGGTTTCCTTTTGTCGTACAAACTATAACGCGAATAAAATTGAAAAACCACATTTATACAAGTAATATTGATATTGAGCAATTAAGGCAAATAAATGACGCGTAGAGTACGTAATGAGAGTTGGGATTAAAACGCACACTAGTAACCTCTGTAATTATATAAACACATTGAATGGTATGATGAATACGGATTTAATTTAAATATATTTTTAATCACAATATCGATGATACTGGACGAAGGTTATGTAAAATCATGAGGAACTCCCGAAGCATGTGTGACGAGGTTGAGGACAGTGAACGAGGCGATAGAAGTATGCAGAAACCGTAATTACTAGCCCTCCATTCTTTCTCGCTTTTCCGTTAGGTATAAAAAATAAAACCTATTACTTATTAATCTAAACTTAGTTTCACAATGTTTTCCGTATAATATAAGGTAGGTAGGGTATATTGAGTGGTGTATCTTAACGCCACGCAAGAAACGTAGATATGAAAATATTGAATAGTTCATTGGGGCAGAATTTAATATCGAATCCGAGTTAAATCACACGTTTGAGCCACTTCACCATACACTTATATATTTATCTACCATAAAATTAATATTAATTAAGGAGCTCCACTTTTTTTCAGCAGTCATAGCAGGGTTGACAAAGCGAACCAAATAACTGAACATTTCATCGTCATTTTCCTCTGCATTTTGAATACATTACATGTTGAGTAGCGGATCTAACAAACACGTTATAAACCAGAGCACAGTCAATATAGTCATTCTCACGAATTAGGAAAAAAGCGACAACTAACAAGCATCTACAGTCAAAGGCTGATACGGTACGATATACGAACCCTTCTATGTGCAGGATACAGCGTGAAGCTAAAAGATAAATAAAAGAACAATCTTCACTAAGCTGCGTCTTTTCAAAGATATACTCATTAACATCAGCTCATATATTTCACGCCCAAAAAGGAAAAAGGCAACAAAAAATTCAGTTCACACACAGCAAATGCTGGTATGAATAGTTGACCGCAGCCCGTCGTAAGGACGGCTTTATTAATATTCAGAACTTTTTACTTTCGATATGAGATGACCGTGACCTAAGGGTGTCACGTTTGTTAAAATTAAATTAAACATTTCAACAGATGACATAGATTGATTTAAGTAAATAAGGTCCTGGAACTGATAAGGTTGTTATAGGTGGAGGCTCAGCTGGTAACGACCTGTAATCCAATAGTATGAATTCCAATATACGGCTGTTACAGTTCAGCGGCTCAAATTTGTGACTGCAAACACGACGGCTGTAAGTTCAACTTCCATTAAAAGGAATTAATTTATTTATTATTTTCATTTCTTCGCTGTGGTAGCGACGCAAAGCATGGAGTGCAGTTCCGCCACTCTACACCCAATGCGTTAAGTCTGGCAAAAAGTGAGGAACGAAACAGAATTTTTTATCACTTGATTTCCAAATTCCCTCTGCCTATTCTGAAAAGTGTTTCATGCTGTAGAGGCTAAAGAAATATATTATAATAATGTAATTAATCATTAATAGCGCATACCAGACATTCATTGGTTACCTTGAATTTTGTATTTGATCTTCACGTATTGTATATTAAATCATCGTTGATATTTTTAAGGGCAGTAGCTGTCTTGGTACGATGGTACTTGATCGCGGTGTTATCAAATAGATTATTGTAGCATCGAAATATAATTACCCAGGAAACGAATAACTAATGTGGAAATTTATAAGTAATTAAATACAATCGGAGTGCTCTAGACTGTGAGTAAAAAAATATACTATAATAGTATTTTTATTTGGACAATATGACAAGACACGACTAAGATGTGGTTCAAGAAAAAATGTAAAGTATACACCAAAAATAACGAATATATGCAAAGTTTTGGTTTCGCACGAAAACTTTACTTTATCTATATTATTATAAAAAAACACTTTAAAATATTTATCAACTCGCGAAGAAGAGTGATACGTTTCTTAGATGAAACTCGACAAACTTTTCGCTAAGTCGTCTTTAATATGTACAGTGCCAAATACTCTAGGCGTTGTATTTGTAGAGCTAACTTAATTAAGTAAGACTAAATAAAGAGAAATATCAAAACTAACTTGAGTTTTCCCAAGTTTGGATTATTGTTTCGAATTATCTTGAGTAAAAGTTTAAATTGTAGTCTAGTTTTCTTAAATATCAGTTATTCTTTTTTCTTGACTCTCTGGTTATTTTGCTCGCTAATCATCGCTTGCTTAGATTAAATAACTTTTTTAAGGACACTGACATATTCCATCATTTATGTATTATAAAAAACAATGGAAACAATTCATACACTCGGTTATGAAATCAAACCTAAGGAAGCCGCGGGTATAGTGGCTGTCTTAATAATTTAGTTTAGCACTAAAAAGTGTACGTGTATTTACAAATATATAATTTCCTTGAGTGAAAATCAAACCCACGACCGCGTTTACTCCACTTACAGTCGCACGCTTCTGTCACTGCGCCACGACGATTGGTTTCTTAAACATTCTGTTTCATTACCAAACATTCTTTTATAGAAAACACACAGAACAAATACATACAAAGAAGTACTTGCTATTGTAATAATTGTATATAATTGCAACTCTAATATAAGATAATGTTTAACCACAACTATATACAAACATCTGTCTAATTAAAATAAATATTTACAACGCTAAAAGTGAATTTTCTAACAAAAAAGCCAAGAAAAAGTGTAAGTCTCGAACTTCACGGCAGTTTAAATACAAGTATATTAGAACTCTACTTACTCAATTTTCCGTTTCTAGACATTTAACTTTTGTAACGTTTCGTTAATTTGTTTGGTTTCCAACAACTTTATATCATAAATGTGTGGACTCTGTTCCTCTTTTTATGCAATATTTTCTCATCTACCCTATCAAATACGTTAACATTGAATTTATAAAATAAAACGTTAAATATAATATTTTGTTTTAATCTGTGCCTCACTTACACTTACAAACTTAATTTAATCTATTCTAAACAACGTTAGTACCGAGCCCTTCACAACGGATAATGTCAATAATTCAATATCTATCAAAGTAACGTTAAAGGAGCATCGAGATAGAGACAAGTTATGAAACTTGAAAACAGGTCTTTCATTTAAAAGGTAAAGTTTGTTAAATTTCCGCGAACCTTCGTCTATATATTAGGACAGTTATCAAAGTAATTACTTACTAACTTGGACCTCAACACGTAAAAGCATTTATTCTCATTTTTTATGAAATAAATTTAATATAATGAAGTTATAATGTTTTTTTTTTAATTTAAGCTATTGTCATTGTTTCCAAATCACGTTCTTGTAACGTAATAGCGCTTTATTGAATTATAAATATCTAAGTCCAACTCGCACTATACAGGTGTATCTATTAGTCTAAATATGTTATACACAACTGTTTATCGGAGTAAGCAATAAACATGATACGATGTTATAAATATAGCAGGGTGTGAGCGGATTTTATCACAATAGGATTTCAATTTGCAACCATTGTGATAATTATTTAGTTATGTAGGTAATCACATACATACTCGTATATGTATCGAGCAACATTAGTAATATTTTCTTATTTCACCACACGCCAGCTAATAAAACTTTTGAAGATATTACTATTACAGAATATTGTTTCTGTGCGAACTCTAACTGAGTCACTTGTCGGTCATATTCATAAAATCCTAGCCAGAGACAAGTATTTTGTAAATGATAAATAATAAACGCTTTTATATTTGAGATATTTGCTATTTAGACAGTCGTTGATGGATTCATAGGAAATCATTTCACTTTCAGAACTGCTCTATCGTTTGACAGGAGTCTATCAATATTGTTATTATAGTGAGATTAAAATATTGAATGTACTCGTAAAATCTTATTTCTATAGTTTCTATAAAAACACCAAGTCAAGTATATGAAAGAGAGATTTAGTTCTAAAATTTCTTTTAGTACATATTTGTCAATGAATTAATATTTGAAAGATGCTTTACTGGTTTTGTTTTATTTAGGCAGTATATAACGGAGAAATATCTTGAACAAGTTTATACATAAAAAATCTTATGAAGAAAATGGTAAAAAATATCTATGTTTTTGCGCTGATCAATATCTACAGTATCTCAATCATAGTCTTTACTTGCCAAGACATAACTTAAGGCAATAACAAACAGACCCGACCTATTATGGTGCTAATATAAATATGGCACGCCACTTATTATATACGATTATTTATCGTTGCCATTTATATCTACATACATGAGTCAGCTTATTTGGTTTTTCAATGTTCATTGCTTCTTTGTTTTTATAGAAATATTGCACCACCGATGAGTTGCTGGATATGAGCCTCTACAATGGTAGGATTTTCGGCTCTTCTCTTCAATCCATCACCAGCTACTAGCCATATTGCCTTTATTGTCACTCTATTGAGCATTTATAAATAAATACATATATAAAAATACATACTTTAACATAGTAATGTAATATATAGTATAATGAGATCAATGAAAGAAAATACTTTTTTTTCTGAGTAAATTAACCTATTTTACACACATGTTGTACATATTCTTAGCGAGAGCACGCGTTTACCACAACGTGATATCTGATAACTCGTTATCATTACCTTTACTTAAGCTTTAATTTATAGGTTCAATGTACTAATAAGATTAGATCAGTATCGGTTTTAACATAAAAACCTGATGCTGTTATAATCGAGGAGCCAAACACAGAACTTGCTTGTATTAATGTAAGAAATATATTTACTCACTCACTCAGCTTCAGGCTGTATCCAGCAAATGGCAGGGTAGGCAGAGAGCACTTGGGAACCTAGTGTTAAGACACTTCGTTCAACTTCCGTCCACTTTCCGCCGAATTGAGGCAATGCGTGTTGAGTGGCGGAACTCAATGCCGCGTTTTACCTTGTACTGAAGCGAAGAAATGAAAATATGAAATATTTAAAATGAATATATTTAACATAAAATTTCTCTCGAATGGGGATTATAGAACTCATAACCTATCGGTTACAGTCACACGCATGTTCCGCTGCGCCACGACAGGCCTCAATAATGAATTAGCAGTTTATTAATTATTATTATTATTTATTGATGTGAAACATCTATAGGCTCACTTGTAAACCGAATTGTTGGCGTGGCGACGCTTGCCGTGGCGACGGGACGCCACGCTATCTATATTTGTATTGAATAGGCTCAAAAACTACTGAACCGATTTCAAAATTTCTTTTACGATTACTTAGAGGGACTGTTCCGAATCCGTATAGGCTATATTTTATCCCGGAAAATAGATAGGATTTTTCGTGGTAGTGAAAATTGTGGAGCAAGTCGACGAAAAAACTGTCGTATGTTAGCGATTCTCGCGAACGCTGCCTAAATGGTTAGAGATGTATGGTTGATTTGTATAGAAAAGTTGTAGAACTCAATAATGCCTACAAAAAAGTCCGCGATAGTATAAACCAAACATTTATATTTTAGCCATTATAACCAATTTTCCATAGAATAAAAGTAATTAAAATTATTAGCCTAAGTTTATTGATCATATTATCGTCGAATATTAATCCTTATCCAAATAAATTATTTATTGAGCAAGATTGTTTCAATAGCTATAAGTAACTTTTTATTTTATTCTAATCGGACAATCCATTCAAAAGATATTACGAATTTAAAATTGTAATTGGTATTATAATTAATTCCTGTAATAATATTATCTTTTATGCATATTACTTGTACATACACGATGTTTCACATCTGCCAGGCGTCCCATGACGGCTATTTTTTTTTTTATGTTTGAATAATTCATTTAATATTTTGCATTTGTTCATTATGTTCTGTATAATTTGTTAGTTTTATATGTGTGTATCTAAATATCTCGCTATATGCTTAAGAATATACAGTGGTCACACAAGCCAATTCGGGCTTAAGACCACGAGAAAAATGTCTTTCTTATAAATTAAATAAACAAATAAAATATGCAGTCGTTGTTACTAACTTTCAGCAATATGCAACTGTTTATTTATAACCTTTTTGTGTGTTATTCTATATAACGGATACAAAGAATGTAGTAAATATTTTTATAAAAAAAATTAACCTCGAAACCACGTCTCTTAGAAATTGTGCAACGTTAATTTATTATAATTGAATTTGTTCTTACTTTTTATAATATCATTATTTTTTTATATATTTGTGTTAGAAAGCACTTCATATAACTTACAATATCCTTTTACAATTTATAACGCTTACGTATGCTTCATAAGATAGATGTGATAGATAAGATAGATAATAATTATAGTAATCTAATAAATTAAAATTGTCTTTAAATGTATGTTTTTGTCGAACAATCTTTTATTGTAAATCTTTATTAAAAGAGAGATTTCACTAGTGAAGCTTTGTAAAGCGCAGCGTTGGTTACCGCCTCTATGAAGTGGTGAATGTTAACCAGGCAGTACGCAATATCTTTAAAAGTGAGTGGAATGAGAAAAACATAGCTTTAACAGCTTCTTTAACAAACAAAATATATTCCAATACCAAAGTAACGTTGAGAACAGAACACGTACGTGCGAACGACGTGGTGACGTTGTAAGTGACAACGTCCTCGCCAGACGGGGTATAGCTTGCTGTGAAACTAAGATTGGTGTATAAAATCACATAATACTTTATGAATCACACTGTATCCGATATATTATAAGCAGGTAGTTGGAATCAAGGAACCCAGTGTTAAGTCACTCCCAACCAATTAAGACACTTGGGAAATATAACTTTTGCTAAATTTTGAAGGCAAAGAGTATTACGTGATGAAACTTACCATCGAGTATTGCTTCTATATCAGACCGAGATTATAAAAAAAAATATTATTTCAATTTCTTGAGTAGTAATCGAACCTACCTGAACGATACGAAGTACGATAAAATACCACTGAATAAACATTTTACATTTAAACAATAATAATGCGGAATGTCCGTAAATGACAGCTAACCCCAGTCAATGCTATCGTTGATGAATGAATGAATGATTAGATAAGAAAATATATACCGTATTTGTTAGGACCAGCGTATTCCTATCATTAGTACAACTACAATGACAGACGTGGAACGCTATTAAATAGCGCACACGAGGCGTGTTATTGAGTTTATTAGATGTACATTTTGTATGATAGAGTGGCGATACGATGAAACTTGCGAGTGTAATTGCAACAGGTCGTGGGTTCTATCCCCAGTTGAAGGAATAATATAGTTAATGTTCTGATTTTCTCGTTTTGGTATTTTCCTCCTATGGATACAGAGTGTCTCAAACCAAGACCATAAGTACCCTTTTTCTCCCTGCCTACCCTGGATACAGTATGAAGCTAAAAAATAACTTACTTTTACACAATCACCTTTTGCTCTTTATGTTTATATATTTCTTTAAATTATAACAAGATATCTCGGAACATAATTTCATCTAATTGAAACATCCTCACAAGTCAGCACGTATACAGACGAGATCACGCGTAAAAGCAAGCGGATAATTTAATAAAACGAATATGATCGTGCGTGCGAAGTTCGCCGTCACAAAGGCAATTTTTTCAACTACACGCATCCCAGCCAACGTCGCTCCTTATTTGACGAGATCAGGGAAAAATGATTTTATTAAATATATTTTTTTAATATTAAAATATTTCTTTCATATATGATATGAAATTAATTGATTCTCCTAAGTCAGGATCGACCCCACAACTATGATAGTTAGAGGTGGATGGGAAACGGAATGTCTTAGACTAATGTTAAGTCCCTCCATTCGCCATCCACCATTCATGGCTTTACTTTAGATTTTATATTATTAATTCGTTCTCAATAGTATTATCGTACCAAATATATTAGTAAGAGAAGCCCTTATTTTATAAGTATGTATAAAATAGGTACTTCTCCTTACATGTATCAAGATGTACATGTATGTTATTTAGTTATAGCTTGATTAGAGTACTAATAGGACTTATTAAAAAAAAACATTTTAATAACTTATTTATTTAAAAATATTTAAATGTCGATTTAAAAAGACATATTAATAATAAGAAAAAAAAATGTTACAGTTAAGTAAATATATAAATATGTACACAAACAGATTGCGCATTTTTACAAGATAATCTGAACCAGTTATTTGATTACTGTCAGTGCAATGATATTATTTTGAACATTGATAAGTGTAACGTAATTACGTTTTCCCGTAAACGACATAACATAAAGTACAATTATTGCTTTAATAATGTAACGATTGAGAGGCTCTCTGTGGTGAGGGACCTGGGAGTTTACCTTGACTGTAAACTTTTATTTGATTATCACATTGATCACATAGTTGGTAAGGCTTTTCGGATGCTGGGTTTTGTTCTTCGGGTAGCAAATGATTTTCACAATAGTGCTACACTTATCACGTTGTACAAAGCCTACGTTCGTTCTGTTCTCGAGTATGCTTCATCTGTGTGGAATCCCTTGTTTGTGGAACGTGTAAATTGATAAAATTGAAAATACTCAAAAGAGGTTCAATAAACATATTAGTATTAAAGCCAACCAATACCATCTCGTTAAACAACCTATTCTGACTTCTTTAAAGAACCGTCGTTTGGCCAGGGACGAAGTTTTCCTTTTTAAAATAGTTAATAATTATATTGATACCCCTTTCCTTTTAAGTAATATTAGTCTGAGATGTCCTCGTCTACAAGCCCGTAATAAATCACAGTTCTATGTACCTATTACAAGAACTAAATATAGTGGAAATGTTTTTATTTATCGTGCTTGCAGCTCTCATGATAATGCGTTTGGCGATATTGACATGTTTACTATAAATTTAAATAAGTTCAAATCACTTGTCATGGAAGCTGTTTCTGAATGATTTTGTTCTGTTTTATTTTGATTTCTTTTTGATTAATTGTACATTTAGCTATTTTTATTTTGTACTATTTTATGTGAAGACTTCATTGGTTAATTGATTGTAAATTTGGTTTTTATTTGAAGTACTTGTAAAACTGTATGTCTTCCTTAATAAATAAATAAATAAATGTAATTCTAATATTTATACACATCTACGTATGTGAAGAGTAATCTGTCATTCACGCTCGCTCGACACTCGCGACACGCCCGCGACAAGTGTCGTGAGATCAAATCGTGTCTAAGCTATAAATAATGGAATGTGATTTACTGTAAACGACTGTTACGCATAGAAATGTTATCAGTAGAGAATATCTATACTATACATTTACTTTTTCTTCAAGAAAGTTATTCTAATTATATTGTTTAATTATTTATTATATAAAATTTATATCTTTTTGATATATTAATTTTAATTTAATATTTTTAATATATTAATTTTTATTTTATTAATTTATATTTTTAATATATTATTTTTTTACTTCTAGTTCACATGAAGTGAAAATATCGGACGAAGGTTAAGAGGGCTTTTCAGTCTGTTGTACAACCTCCCTACATTGATAAAAGGACAACAAAGTGCACAAAATAATAAGATTTCCCTCACTTCCATAAAGTAGAAAAGCTGAACAAAAACATTGTTACTTATTTTAAATAATGTTATTTAAATCGTTACCAGAGCGAAATAATAATAATTATCTCTTTAGGTATGAAAAAATCCACAACCGGCTTCTATATTGTGATAATTCTAATTTGTAACGTAGCGATGCGGGCAACAGCTAGTTAAATACATATTTGTTTATAATATACCTAGTAGTACTTGTATATCATCCAGGTCATCAGTTATTAATAACCAAAATAGGTATATTTTGACTGTAAGTAGCTGTTCAAAGAATCACAACCGCTTTACCACTCAACAACTCTGCAAAGACGACACGGAACTACAATCACAAACAATGATTTAATAGATACAAAAGTACATAAAAACGTGTTCACTGTTGATGTTGAAACTAACATTTTGACATTATGCTTTGCGAACTTGAAATTGTGCCAAAAGAGATTTCACAGGAAAAAAAAATATTAAGATATGTGAAAATCGCTTTATAGTTCCAGTGGGTGTTTCATATATTACATGGACACGTTAAATTATGGCTATAGATGAGGTCGTCGTGGCGTAGGAGTTCGAATTCGGGAATTAAATATCTCTCTCTTATAAGGAGACAAAAAGCGCGGTGTTGAATTTAGATATTGTGTGTTAAGTGACATAACTCAACGGTGACTTCAACTTTTAAAACTTTTTACAATCTTATAATTTCTTAAACATTAAAAAAATACAAAGCAACTATAATACATTAACAGTATATATTATTTTCTCCACGTGGTATCCCGCACTTAGCAGGGTAGACAAAGGGAACTATGAGAACCTAGTGTTGAGACACTTCATTTTCCACTACTAAGTTGTCATTGTGCACATATAAGATTTATTTGTAATTTTAAAAATATAATTATGCAAACACAATTCATTCACAAGCGGAGACAATATTAATTCT
This sequence comes from Eueides isabella, assembly GCA_019049475.1. Taxonomy (NCBI): domain Eukaryota; kingdom Metazoa; phylum Arthropoda; class Insecta; order Lepidoptera; family Nymphalidae; genus Eueides; species Eueides isabella. The sequence continues at coordinate 16,598,775 of CM032385.1, forward strand.
CAATTATTATTCAATTACCTTGTTTCATCCACGCCTGATTAGGCTTTATTGCTCGTCCTCTGTTATATCTTAGAGAAATTTGGTCGTCATATGTTGTTTAATCGATCTTCGACTGAAATTTTCAATTTAAATATTTTTTTTGATAAATAGTCCGTCGTGGCGCAGATGATACAGTGTGCGCGTTTAAATGCAACGGCCGTAGGTTCTCTTTCGAATCGGGGTGATGAAATGTTTAACATTTTCATTTCCTTGTTCTGGCAAAGAGGTCGAATTGCTGCTTCGAGTTCCGCCACTCAACACGTAATGTCCCAAGAATTTCGCACAAAATTATTGGTACCTAGGTTTTTTCTGCCTACCCTATATGCAGGAGACAATTCTAAAACAAAAATAAAACAAATATATAATCATATCAGACTTTTTTAGCTGCAACCCGCATCCCGTGAATAGAAGGATATGCTGACGAGATCTAGTGTTAGTGGTGAAACTTTCATCAATTGGAGGTAAAAGAAAGTAATTCAATGGCCACAAGTGGAAACTGAATAAACTACCGAGTTTTAGTTAAATGATTCAAGGAGGAAGCTGTTTATTTAGTAATCTAGTGTGAAACCGTCTAGCTCCTATAAATAACACCAGTAAACCACTTTATACTCGTAGCTATACAATATTTGTCCGTCGGGAAAATAGAAGCTTATGTTGTACCTTATACCCGTGTCCAAAGCAAGATTTAGTTAATAATTACCAAATATGATTATAAATTTCTATAAATAGTTCTTATAATAACTTGTATTAAGGTATTTCTCAAAAAATGATAGAGAAAAATAAAACAAAAGAATTATAATGTTAGTCCATAGTTTGTTAGTCCATATAATGTTAGCCAATAGTTCTTTGCTTTCTGCTTAACGTAAAGCATTGCGTGTTGAGTAGAGGAGCTGAGCACGGCACTTTGCCTCATTGCAAGAGCGAATAAAGTAAAATATAACCTCCCAACAAAGTACATCATTCAAACAAGAATAAGAGAGTCGAGGGAAGACTCGGTTGCACTTAGGGAAAACAATTGCGATGATACCGAAAGTAGGAGTAACTGTTCCCCAAATATATACCTTTAAAAAATATATATTTTGTTAATAATGGTTTGGCTACAAAAATATTTGATGTTTGTTATGATTACAACCCTTTACTATTGTGATTGTAAGTAACACAAAATCTTTTACAGATTCAGAGACAATGTTAACAGATCGAACTAGTATCGCATTAATATTAGGTTTAGCAATCAGAAGGAAATCTTTACGATAAGATATTTGCCATAAGAAGATTATTTGTTAACTCAAAATACGAACATTGCTATAACTAAGAGCTCTTTTGAAGTAAAGTCAAGAGCGCATCTTATCTTCCCCACTATTATAACTATTTACTATCGCCAGCTTATAATAAGGAAAGAAGGCTGAGAGGACCGCCCCGCACCTACACCAGACCGTTGTTGCAACAGTCGGGACGCTTGAGCAAGATCATTTTAACTACTTGTTTAAAATATATAAATTATATACAATTGATGATCTGATGATGTTATTTTTTTCTGTAACATCAATACAAGTTATTGATTCGAGCATATAACCGCGAAGCGGCCGATATGTTTCTATACGCTAGGCTCACATTCTAAAGTCGGTCATTTCTCTAGTATTATATACATTCAGGCTAGGTATCGGACTCATTGAAGGACAACACTACCCACGCCAGTGTTACATGATATAAAATTACACCAAACACCGTCGTACATCATACTAACTTTAACATAATAACTTTATAATATTAAATAACAGATGTGTAAAGGTAACCTTTGTTGTAAGACATTTAATATACTCTTGTAATACATTACACTTCTAAATTGTAAATACACATTACGTAATAAATTATTATATTTATATTTTAAACAACACGTATTTATTATACATAATTTTACGTGATTTTTTTATTTATATCACGTAACTACGTAGTATATAAATATTTCTTTGATATTTATATATTAATTATTATTGAATATATATAAATATTGCATGTATAATTATAATCTACAAAATTTATATAATTCTAATTACTTATATGCGCTTCTAACAAAGATGGCGGCAAGTATACTACGCATTTTAGTATTTTTTTAGACAAAATAAAATATCCTCATGTACCTATATCTTTACACGTAATAATAACATGTATTTTTGTATTGCTTTAAATAAAATATTGTTATTCTTCTTTATTTTAATAATTAAGTACTTAAAACTTACCAGCAACGTAATCCAAAATAAACAATCGTAAATAATAAAAACACTTGTCGCTTATCTTATCAGCCTCGAACGTCTATATCATATTTATATTAACTAACTCTCGTACTGTTTTTAAATATAAGATTTTACTAATGTATTAATTTTAAAATAATACTTCTCTAATAATTTTTATGTCAACCACCCGACTTCAGAAGTGCCCGCCATCTTTTCTGTCTGTCTCTTTTCTTGTTTTATTTTTTCATTTGACTTGGACAGTAACTTATTCAGCCAACATTAAAATTGACATTTACCAATACTTATATTTTAAAATAATATTTAAAATTATGAAAATGATGTTATCAAATTAAGTTAAAAGTTTTTTTTTATTTTTATTATATTTATAATATTACTTACCTATAAAAATTATATACGAATGTATACTTGTATTGTACATATTGTTACGCTGTAGCACCGTAGCTTCTGAAGTAAATGAACCGATTCGAGTGCGGTATTTTGATACTGCCAGTTCATGCCAGTGGTACATTTTCAGTGCCGCATATTAGTCATTTAAAAGTTACAAGCACTTTGCTAGGATATAGTAGAGAGTTTTGGGGCGAATTTTATGTTTAATTATCTTTTTTTAAGTCGGACTCTATTATTCTTGCGAAAAACATCGTCTACTTAACTTCTATATTTAACATATTTAGTAACTTTAAGAATAATGTCATTATTTTTCTAACATTTCAAATGTTGAAACACATTTTAAGTGGTATCGAACTATTTTTTGTAAATAATCAATCCATAAATATATTTATTCTTCTTTATAATGCTTAAAAATATTTCTCTTCTTCTTCTTCTTCACAAGACTTAACTTAACTTAACAGATTAAAAATGATGATGTTTAATATTTTTAATTTTCCATATAAGATCCCCACTTAGTTGTCTGTCCGTCTACGAAGACCATTTAATAAAAAAAAATTAAATATAGTTACACAAAATCACATTTATAGCGAAAAACGAACTGTCTTAACGCTACATTCTTTAAATCCACTCTCAAAATCAAATTAAGAAACTAATATTTATATACGTAAAGGCAATAGATTGCGGATTTGATCACTCAAGCAAAAAAATATATTTTTTTCTTCATGCTGTATCCTGCACGTGAGAAAGTAAGTAAAAAAGAAGATTTAAACGCTACAGATCTTGGGAAGTTCATTCTTCTAATATATTATTGTCAATATATTCATAGATAAAATTGCATAGAAATCATTAAAAGTAATAATAATAGAAGGTTGCTGTGCTGTAATGGTCCAAACGTGTTACTGTAACGACAACGGTTGTAGAATGTATTCACACTTAAGGGAAAAGTTTATTTGATATTTTATTTCATAACTCAGGTAACAAGGAAAAGCGTGGCGTTGCTTGGTCACTCAACACGCGATTCTTTAATTACGTGCCGGCGGTGCGTGGAGTACGGAGTGTCTGAACTCTATATGCCCTCTGCCAACCCTACTACAATAGGATAAAGCTTGAAGTAAGAAAATAAACTATAAATAATATATATTTTTAGAAGGTGTTACAAAAATACGTGCTCATATGCAAATTCCATACATTCATGAGTCAACTGAAATGTGGGACAAATGCACGATCGAATGGTCTCGTCAATATAACCTATTGAACTATTCTCTCACATTTCCATTGTTCGATATCACAGCGATGCACAGTGACAGGATACTAGGGTATTCTGCGGTTTCCCAAAATTATCATTTGTGCAGTGGTTAATTTGCTATATATTTCTTTTCTTTTAAGTTGCTCGCTATATTCCATTATCAGCAGGGTAGGCAGAGGGTTGCTCCAATGAAATAAAATGCGTTCCTCATTTTCTGCCGATTTGTGGCATTGCATGTTGAGTGGCGAAAATCAATGCGGCGATTTGTCTCGTTGCAAGAGTGAGAAAAAAGAAATGATGGAATATGTAATTAATTCGAGTGGGTATAGAACCTGTTGCATTTACATTTACACGGTCGTACTCCAGTGCCGCGACAGATTTTATTATAGTATAATATATAGTACGGGATCCCCTGAACTATTTTTACCATTTATTACTAACAAGCTGATTTTTCGTGAGTAGCTTCATTTCGACTAGACGCCCAACTTTTGTCCTTACAACAATTTTGGTAAATGGTAGCTACTAGGGGTAGCAGGGATGAAATGTGTTGATTTGACGAATTTCAAAAATTTATTACTAACTGAATTTTTCTTCGTTAATCGTCAAGATAATTATCTAAATAAACCGAGAAAATATTTGTCTTACAAAATTTAAGGTTTTGTCAAAGAGTCCCCCCTCTCCAACATGTATTATTAACAAGGTCATGAAAAATAATTACTAACCATCTATTTTTTTTTTCTATTATTTAGGAAGTATTTATGTAACTTAACAGCCACATTGTCCTACAAATTGCGTGGTACGACATCCTGGTCCTACGCTCAAAAGTTGTCAATGCAACAAGACCATTTTTTTTATTAGTAACCGTAGGACAAAAGTATCACGTGATAGGCTAGTATGTTTTTCGTCCAAATAAAACAATGTCCTACAAAAAAACAGGTATGTATTGCTAGTCTGACAAGAATTGTCATTTTTGTTTTTTTCTTTGTAACACAGCGTAAATGAAAACATATTTATTGAAATTAAAATAACTTTATTTTCTAATGTAAAAAAAATCTGTAGTAAATAATTTTCATCAGATTCATCTGAAAAATCTTCATCATCTTCGCTAGCAGTGTTAATCTCATCTTCATCTCCCTCTTCGTCACTTTGTTCATTAGTGACGTGTGACTCTGTAATAACATGAAATAATTAATAAATCGCCGAATAATTAATAAATAAATAACAATTATTTTAATAGAGTACCTTCAGTAGTTTTTTTCTTCTTTTAGTCGATTCAGTCGCTGATGATGTAAAAACTGGCGCATTACTGCTTATAACAAATTATTAAAACAAAAAATATGAAAAATCGTGATTGAAATTAAACTTACATTAAATTAATACTTAGTAAAATAGAGTTATATAAGAAGAGAAATTTAGTCCATATATTATTTTTCTTTGCAATATAACATATATTGAATAGCAATGGATCCTTTACTTTATAAGTATTTTTAGGACAATCGAGCATTTCTGAACATAATTCTCCGACTGTTAATGGAGTAAATTGCAAACACCTGGGAAATTTTACTATTGAATTAAATATATTTATATTACAATCCAAATTTTGGAGGAAATATGTAAAATTTAATATACTTTCTATAGTTATTATTCAAAGAATATTGCATAACTTTCATAATAATATTACTCCAATTTTTTTTACATAATTACGTGAAAATATGAATTATTGAATTATTTTTTATTTATTTTCAAAATAAAGTAATAAAATATTCGATGGACTTACCTTTATAAGACAAATAGTATATAGATTTTACTCTAAATTCCTTGTAACACGAGGAATGATAACCTATTATTTCGTCACTCCAACTTTCAGGCAGTACGACATCACAATATTTGTGTTTATGATGCCTTCGAGCAGATAAAAAAGTTTTACAAGACAGCCAAATATCTCTATTGATTTTTTTTATTTCTTCTCTTTTCTCCCGAAAGGTAGGGTTTACACATAATAAATTACACAAAAAACACTCCATTATTATTTTGTAGCACAAAACAGAATTGAAATTGTTTTTCGAAAGACAAATAAAATACGAGTTTGACTGAAAACAACTTTATTTTTTTTCATGACCTTGTTAATAATACATGTTGGACAGGGGGGAACACCTCGATAAAACCTTGAATTTTGTAGGACAAATATTTTTTTGGTTTATATAAATAATTATCTAGAGAATTAACAAAGAAAAACCTGGTTAGTAATAAATTTTTGAAATTCGTCTAATCAACATTTTGTATCCCTGCTACCTTAGTTATAAACCACAATCAATAATTTTCGTACAGAAAGTTGTTGGGCGTCTCATTGAAATGAAGCTATACGCGAAGATTTAGCTTGATAGTAATGATTTTTACATCTAGTATTAGTACTACAACTTTTGAGCGTAGGACCAGGATGTCGTACCACGCAATTTGTAGGACAATGTGGCTGTTAAATAACATAAATATTTACTAACTAATAGAAAAAAAATTAGATGGTTAGTGATTATTTTTCATGACCTTGTTAATAAGACATGTTGAAGAGGAGAGGACTCTTTGATAAAACCTTGAATTTTGTAGGACAAATATTATCTCGGTTTATTTAGATAATTATCTTTACGATTAACGAAGAAAAATTCAGTTAGTAATATTTTTTTGAAATTTATCAAATCAACACATTTCATCCCTGCTACCCCTATTAGCTACCATTTACCACAATTGTTGCAAGGAAAAAAGTTGGGTGTCTAGTCAAAATGAAGTATATACTCACGAAAAATCAGCTTGTTAGTAATAAATGGTAAAAATAGTTCAGGGGATCCCGTACTAATATTTTTGTCCTTGAAATAAAAATACTACTAACCATAAAATACATTTTGAGCAATTTTATGCACATAATATTCAATAATAATGGCCGAACTCAGATCGGGATAGAAATTAACCGAAAATATCCATTTTTTTTCAACTTTATGCGTATTCCGCATAGGGTAGACAGAGGGAACATAAAAAGCTAGTGTTAATAAATAATAAAACATGCCATTCCTATTAAAACACTGCCGTTTGCCACTTTTATTCTTTTATAAACATGTATCTGTAATTAATGAAATGGCAATAACTTAATTATTAGTAATACTGACAATAGATAATAAGATTAATTTCGCCGCAACTGACTCACTTCAAATACGCTCTTCGAATTAACGTAACAAGCTTTATACAGTAATAACACACCTTGAGCGTTCTGACGTGTTATTTATTGAATCTTAGTTGACTTATCAAATAGAACTTCTGCGAAGATCCATGTGAAAGCGAAAAGCTGCATTATATGTAACCAATTGTAAAGAGTTAAAGCTAATCTCGACTCTTTTAATATATTATTGTTTATTGTTCAAAGATATATTTTTACGTTTTATTCTGCATATAGTAGGATAGACAGAGGGGTATTAGTGTTAAGATACTTTGTTCCAATTAAGATATTTCCGAGAAAGTCAATGTTGCACTTTTCTTCGTTACCATAGCGAAAAAATGAAAATGAGAAATGTTTAATTTCCTCGAGTTCGAGTACAAGCCACAATCTGCCGTGTTTACTTTTTTTTTATGGAAGAGACGGCAAACGAGCGTACGGGTCACCTGATGGTAAGTGATCACCGTCGCCCACGGCCCCGTGTAACTCCAGAAGAGCTACAGGAGCGTTGCCGTCTTTTAAGGTGGAAGGGCAACGAGGCCCGGCATTACCTAATGCTAAACGCAGTGGCCAAAGCCACTACTTAACGCCGGTCTTAAATGCCGGGGGTGGCAACAATCCGGTCGAGTCTGCCCATGCGTGCTGCCACTGCTGGCAACGTGACTCTCCCACACGCACTTTAGTCACCTCTTACGACACCATCAGTACCAGGGTGATCCTATTCTAAGCCGGGATCACACGGCCGAAAATCTTCTTGAATTGAAATGAAAATTCTTCTTTTAATGTAATATTTCTAAACAAAGTAATCTCGGTAGGCGTTTCAATTTAATATGTAGAAAACTTGAGATTTATTCCAACTTCAAACAGGCGTTTAATGTTTTATAACTTGAATGCTTCTACTGTATTCTTGTATGTAGTCGTCCAATGGGTCTAGTCTGATTACCTAACTGATAATGCGATGGTTGTGAGTTCGACACCCGATAGGGAAACAGAATAAGTTTCATTCTTATCACTCAACGTGCAATATCTGTTGTAGGGATGGAAACGAGAGAACGGAGTACTCTACTATTACGTAAACAGCGTCATTGTGCTCAGCTACTCAATACGCAAAGCATTAACAGTTCGATGGAAGGTGTGAAACTAAAGTGTCTTATTAGGAACGGAATGTCTTAACACTATGTTCCCAAGTTATTGTTAGTAAAACTAAAATATATAACTATTATCAACTTAACCGTCTCGATCCTGACATCTCTAGTTCATTGAAAAACACGGCCTTTGATTTGTACACGTAAGTGAAACAATCAAGTCAAGAAGCCAAGCGTGCGAATGTAAGCACGACAAGTAGTGAGTTCTATCCCAACTCGAGAAAATGAAATATTTATTATTTTTAATTTAAATATTTAATGTTTTCGTTTCTTCGCTCTGGTTGCAAGGGCAAACGTGATGTAGACTTCTGCCACTCAACACGGAATATCTCAAAGTGTCTTAACACTAGGTATTGTAGGAATACATTGTAAAGCGGAAAAAAAAGGAAAAGCTATATTATTAAATTCCTTTAAAGCGTATTGTATACTGCTCTTACCCAATAATTACTATCGAAGCTGCGATAAGCCGCAAAGTGATATTTAAAGTTTTATTAAAAAGTTTCAGTTGACTAATAGGAAAATCTTTAATAAACTACTTGTAATATTATTATTTAGGCAAAGCGCGGCGTTGAGTTCCGCCACTCAACACGCAATGCCTCGAATTCGGTGAAAAGTGGGGAATGGAAGTGGAACGGACTTTAAAATTTTATTTTATGTATATTAAACTTTTTGGCAAGGTTTTTATTTTATTAATTCCCAATATAAATATTGATATAAGAAGGTCACAGTCCAGTTAGTCCCGGACCCAAAAGGCGGGTTGTTATACAGTTTTAACTATCTGTCTGTGTGACATCGAAATACTCACGAGAGTATTAACCGTCTGTAGTACTGTAGCTTTTGAATTACTGCAAAAGGTTTGAGATTCAGACAGCTAAGCCGACTTCGAAATCTTATGAAGAATATTTTTCTTCTCAAATACCTTATTTAATATATTTCATTCTATGTTCACTGACATATTTATGGAACTCACTAGCTCACTTACAATACACTTGTATCACTGCCAGCTCCTAAAGGTTAAACGTATTTAGATTTTTACAGTAAATTTATGGTTAGGATAAACTAAAATAAACTTTTTTATTACAAGCTCCGTCACACTCCATATTCTGTTCCATTTAATGCTCAAAGTTCAATTCTTTTGAGATTATATAAAGTTAACAATTTATAATGTGACAGTTTTACCATGTTTAACTTCAGTATATGATTTAAATATTGTCTTGATATGTGTTGTTGTGTATTTTATTATATGAAGTTGTTATTATGATAATAATATCGTTAAAAGAGAGCTTTACAAACGTAATACAGGGGAGTTAGAGTAGATTGATTATCTTCACGTTGAGGGGTAGATATTTCTTTTATTATTAGTTTTTTTTTCACTGCGTACGGTTGCTTTCAGTAGTAAAATATCTAAAACCATATCAATCGTCTCTCAACACGATACCTACACTTATTACATACGGAATGAAGCGTAAGGAAAGAAAAAATACAGTACTATATATTATTGCTTAATAAAATATTTAAAATAAAAATTAATCTACAATTCTACCATAACAAGGATAATGCTATCTCAATATACTATTTACAGGAAAATCTCACACAAAGATCGCTGTATCGTTGACCGTTGCATCGCTTTACTTGAGAGGCATTGTGTGTTGCGGAAGTGGCTCTCCTCACCATCTTTCATATTCATAATATGAGTACGTGAAGTAGAATAATACGATTTTAGTATATAAAAGTAAAAGTTTAAATACTGCAGAAAACTAAAATTATTATACAATGCAGTAGAAACTTTATACATTCAGGCTTCTCCTAAAACACTTTGCACTCAACAATACATTTTATGTTGTGTAGCGGAATTCAATGGCGCTTTAACTTGGTAATTCGTTTTCCAGTGCGAAAAGAGAGTTTCCTCGAGGAAAAGAGAGGAGTTGGAGGTTATCGTATATAAAGTAATGCATATCATATTTGTAAAAGACGGAGATAATAAGCTAATATTTAGCCTATTAGTATAATACAATCTCTGATACAAAGAATTTTCCTGATATAAATTTGGAAGAAGTAGTAAGTAGCATATGTAACCATAACCCAACTAAAGTACCAAGTATATGTAACCCAACTATTTCGTGACTTTTAATGAATTTAAGCGCAGTTTTCCAAAAAAAAAATACCAATAGACTTCATACAATTGACAATTTCCAAAAATTAAGAAACAATCAAGTTTAAGCCATCGTGGTGCAGGGGCAAGGGGCGAGACTGTAAACGCTGACACACCGCAGTGATAACGTCGTTGTTCTTCACTTCTGTTCGTTATCTCCTACGCTTGAGAGTAATGTATATTTTCCTCGAAATCAACTCTGTATATACGAGTATATAGCAGTATGGTTTTGTTGACAACGATACTTAAGAATATGTTAACAGAATATTATTATTAATCGGTGAAATAAATCATGACAGCTTTAATACCTTAATTTTATTACGTGAATGTAACTTTCAGTATTTTTATTCCCTTAAAATTATTTTACTTGTTTTCCGCACATGGCAAGACAGTCCGTCCCTGTACCCACCTTTCGCTGAATTTGAGGCATTAAATGTTGAAGAGCGGAACTCAACGCCGCGCTTTGCCTAAGAATACATTATTGGAAACATAAAGTACTTAATAAGAAAATTTTCATTATTTAATTTCCTCGAGTGGGGTTCTAACCCACAACCTGTCGCATATACAGTCACACGCTTGTGCTACTAAGTTACGACAGGCCTCAACATAATCTTATTATAATTACCTTAACTTATTACTCAATAAAAAGTACATTTATTAGTAGAGTAATAACTCTTTTTTACTGGCCGCTGTATTAGTTCTCATTTTTGACAGCACCCTATGTTTTAATCAATATTAATTTTGTTGAAAAGTAAGAAAGCCTGTCGTGGCGCATTTGCACGAGCATTCTGTTCGATTCACAGCTGGGGGAAATAAAATAAGTAATATTTTAAATATTTCTCTGAGGTACTGAGGCGAAGCGCGGCGTTGAATTTCGTCATTCAAGACGGTATACATCGAGAAAAGAAAGAAAGTGGGAACCGGAAGTGTCTTAATGAGAAAAAAAAGGAAAATAAGCTTAAAGATTTCCACCCCTTGCAATGTGTAAACTTCATATCTACTTGAACTGGAAATGTACGATTTTCCGCTAAGTACAGCTCGCTGAGTCAGCGATAGCGGATACGATATCACACGAATCACCTGTTGTGTCTATTCAATACTGCGCACTTTCTGTCGTTGGTTGAAATTGATTAGAGATAACACTTCGAAACGTAAATAATCTTTCGTATAGTGAATGGTAGAAAAAAGTGATTTATTTAAACAAGGAAGGTATGTATGCATTGCTTTACTCCTGTGATTGATATTAAAAGAATTGCTAGCCTTTTATGTGTTTGATTGTTACACATATTACAATATAGAATTTCTAGTAATATATTGAGTAGAGACAACTAAGTTATACAAGTAGTTTATTCCAAGTTATCCTTCATAAAAAATAACTTTGACAAATTACCAATATAAAGGTACGTGGTAAATTATTTTTAGAACAATTAAAATATTGAGTTATAAAAAGGTCAGTCGGCGCAGGAACACACATGGCTGTAAACGCGATATGTTCTGGATTCGATTACCACTCAAAGAAGTTAAATATTATCTTCGCACTGGTATCGAGGAAAGCATGGCATTGAGTTCAGTCACTCACTAACATGCAATACTGAAATACGTAAAGTGAGCAATTTGAATGTCTTAACGGAAACAGAGTGTCTTAACACTAAGATGATGTATGATATAGTTATAAAATATAAAGTTATATCGTATATACATGTAATGACGAGTGCAATTATAAAGGGCGGTCAAGTCTGGTAAAAGTGACCTGCAAGTAGATTTTTTTAACTTTTAATGAAGACCCGCGCTTCCTGCGGTTTCCTCCCGAGGAACTTTGTTTATACTTCTTACTTTTTATAATATAATTCTTTTTAAGTAGTAATATTCCGTCACTTCCGTTACTTTCTGTAGACTTACATACATACACCTGATGCCGCCACGGTCGATCAATCAAATTCATACTCTGGAATATTCTTAAGAAGTTAGATGATGCTATTTTTCATAAAATTGTATTTGTTTCACTGTTTACTTGATGTTGATATCAATACATGAAAATGAAATTTTTAAATTTTCTCGTCTGTTTAATAACTTTAAGAACATTAACAACTTTATCTAAGTAAAGAGTATTATTATTGCTTGACAAACTATTAAGAAACAAACAAAAAGCTTACATTATAATTAAAACCGGTATTAAATCTATTAAATATTTAATGACCAATATGAAAATAACTTCCAGTCTTTAGCTACCCTCCATTGGCCTTTTAGTCACGTAATTGTCAAATTATTTCAGCTCTCGGCAATTCAGCCGCTATATTTCAATTTGACGGCGGCCAGTCTGAATACTGAGTGCTACGATCGCTACCAGTGATCTTTATTGATTCACATTTTTCACAAAAACTTGATGTAAAATGGCAGTAAGCTAATAATAGTTATTTTATTGTAAATTATATTCAAGCAGTAGGAGACTAGTACTGTTGAGATTCTTGCCGGCTCTTCTCAGCAGGACAGTTTACTAAGGTGATGGTAGCTTCCGTTAGGACTGATACTACATATACTTCTACTTTAGCTTGATTTAATAATGCCTTTAATGATCTTATGGAATAAAGTACGTTTAGGTAGACTGAGGTGTCATCCATCTGTCCCCGTGACCACGGATTAATGCAAAAAATTCCAAACGTCCGGCATCCAAAAATGTATAGTACTTAATTTATTTCATTATAAAATTATTTTATTTAAAACCTTTACTTTTTTCGCTTTAAGCTTCTTAAGGCGTTGCGTGTTGAGTTATGGAACTCAACGCCACGCAAAGTATCGATACTAGAGCGTAACAATTAAAATATATGTTTTTAATTTTGCCAAGTGGGAATCGAACTCACTATGTGCCGTAAGATTACTTTTGTCTTTGAGTTTTGTTATTTATGTAAAAGTATGTAATATTTTTTTATTAATATATCATTTTGATTCATTTAAAAACTTATACTATAGTTACTTACTTGTATATTAAATTTACATTGAAATTAATTAAGTAGGTAACAGTATCATTATGTGAAAGAGTTTTAATGATATTTAAATGTAATACAGAGATTATACTCGTATGTAAAGTAATCTCGTGGGCTCCTTTGGTCGGAGTCTCTACTAACACCGTCTTGTTTAGTTAACGTAAATTAAGTTTGATCGGTAAGGATTAAGTTGGGGGAGATACATAGCCGTTCCGAAATAAACTCTTATCGACGTGAAATACTCATTTACAAATGTATTTTACTTACATTTGAACATAACTTACATTTGAACATAACAATATTTTAACCCGTGCCTTTTGGAAACCGTCCTAACGCTCTGACCACTAAGCTATATGCTCAAGAGAGATTGTGTTTGTTAAAATTATTCCAAGAAAATATATATATTTAGATTACATATTTAGATGTGGAGCAGCGTCTCAGCATTTAACTGTCAATGACCAGACTCAGTGGAATTATGTTAATTTCTTTACTTTGGGAACAAGTCAAGGTACGTTTATATCACTATACAATAAATCCCTTGTTTATATCACTACACAATAAAAACATCGATCTTAATGCAATAGCAACATCTATATGTAAATGCCGGATTAGGACGCTTATAGATATCATAGCTTTACGCTGTATCCTGCATACACATATTAGGGCAAGCAGAGTGGATTTAGTGTTAAGATACTCCGTATAACATCTAATGCATGAAAAACCACCAACGAATGGCTTTAAATTATAAAATATTTGAATATTTATTCATTTCTTTTGAAAAATATGTACTACTAATTTTAATCTTTCCTATCTCTGCCTACCCTTCTATATGTAGCATCAAGTGCGAAAACAATAAAAAAATTGATACAAAATATTGAGAAAAGTTAATCTTCGCTACATTTTGTTACATTATATATTTTTATAATAACAGAAAAATATATTCTTTCAATATCGTTCCTCTTATACTTGAATTGATTAAAAAATCAATTTAAGTACAAGAAGAAAGTCAAGAATGGAAATTCATTTCTACGTTACAGAATAAGAAATCCAAATTTTCTACATAATTATATTTTTGTGAGTTTGTCGTCCTTTCGTTATAATAATCTATTCTATCTATTTCTATTGTATATAATTTCGAGAATTCGTTCAGTCGGTTCGGACCTCTGACTACGCAGGAGTTTTATATCCCACGTCATAGACGACCGCCCAAAGTTTTTTGTAAAAGATATCACGAAAATCTTGTTCTTAAATTACTCGAATAATATATTTACTTTATAAACGTAGAGGTTTATTTTATAAACATATACGTTGTAGAGAGGCTCTAGCGTGACAACACCTAAACAAACGGACTGAAGCAAAACGTGGCGTAGAGTCACCACTCATCTCGCAATGCTTTAAACGGAAGACGGAAGTGATTTATCTTCCAGTAAGTTTATGTTACCGGGTTCCTTGTGCCTACCCTGCTATATGCGGATATTCAAATTTAATATGTTTTTTTTTTAATTTGTTACCATAAATGAACCAATGATTTATAACGCAAATATAAGATAAAACAACTTTGTAGGCAATATGATACTAGTAATATTTTAATGTTAAAGTTTGTAATAATGGATGTTTGTTCTACTTTCACTTAAGGCTGAAAGTTAATTTCATATAGTTCAGTCATTGATAAAATTTAAAGTTTAATACGTTTTAGAATTATTATGTACGGTTTTTATATATTTTATAATAATTAGTTCGTTATGTTTCATAATAAACACGCGTTGGTATGGCATTTTTTTAGCTTCACGTTGTATCCCATGTGATAGGGGACATTTGAGGCATTGTATGATGATTACCGGAATACAGTAGAGCCGCAGCATGATTAATACCAGAGCAAAGATATTAAAACATATAATATTTAATTTGAAAATATTAAATATTTCATATCCTCTAGTGGAGATCTAACCCACAAACTATCAAACTATTGCTTACAACGTTTACCACTCAAAGATTTTATATAATTTGGCAATAATATAACAATAAATTGAAAGGAGCGAAGCCGCGAGCCAGTACATATACTACGTATACGTTAGTAAGTTAGTACTTTCAGCTGTAAAACTTACTAATTGCAATGGTTTTATCAACGAATATTGGTTTAACGTCCGTCGGTTATCTTTTACCTCAATAAAGCAGTGAAGGTCGACACGCAACGACGACAGGTCAAGAGTCAAGTCGAGGCGTATTGTAGAAAGTGGCAACTAAAGCTATCTTTATAAACAACGTGGAGCCGTAGTTTATCACGACACTTTTAAAGAACTGTTGTTTTGTCTTCACTATTATTTAATTGTAAGAGATTTTGTTTTTTGATTTGAGAAATAAGTTAAGTTATCCACGTAAAAGCAGCAGCCGTGAGTGCTTTAAATAAGCGTCTAAAAGCGGTAATATATCAAAATTACTGGTATATTCTAAAGTTTCTGTTTCTACTTGTTTAGAAATTTTATCTAAATAAATCAAATTAATTAACTTTACGATCTATCCCTCATATGATGATATGCCGGAGTGGAAAATAAACATACATTGCAATTCCTTTAAGCAACCACTAATAGATCAAGAAAAGAAAAACGGTATAATTTGAAAAATAATTTCTATAAATGAATTCAACGTGTACCTATAACAAGTAAATTACTACAAACAAAAGTTTCTACTTCCAATTTATAAGAAGTAAATACACTAGAGAGTTTAAAAAAAACAGTCGTAGCACATTGTCACTGCATTTAACTTGAAGGAAAGATTTATTTTCATTATCAAGCATTAGTAATGAACAAAGCGCCTTACTGTATTACCTTGCTGTGTGGAAACTGAGTGTCTTAACATTATAACCCCAGCCTACCCTGCTGTTATATTCATCTGCATTCAGCGTCTAACCAACAAACATTACAAATACAGCGGACGTAGACTGCAACATGTCATATGGACAGTAGCATATTTTCATTTCTTAAGATCCATTCGAGAATATGAATTCTGATACGTTTCGTCGACAGTGGCGGCATATAGTGTATGTAAGTCTACAGGAAGTGACGGAAGTGCAAGACGGCCGTCTACTTGCGACAGCGGTCCACAGCGGGTCAGTATTGTGTTCATTTTAAGTTAAGAAAAATTAAAAGGTTTCATTTTATGTCATTGTTATACATTTCAATCTTTAGTGTACACCTTTTTTTAGCCGAATTTAAGTCATTGCGTGTTGATTTACGTGTTGAGTTGCGGAACTCATTACCGCACATCGCCTAATTACCAGAGCGAAGAATAAATACATAAAATATTTAATTTCCTCGAATAGGAATCGAACTCACCTATCGGGTTTATAGTCGCACGTTTGTCTTCCTGCGACACGACAGCGCCTCGATGGCTTGAAAAATCACACGGGGAGACGATACGAAGCAGAGCTTTGTGCTCTGCTTCGTATCGTCTCCCCGGGAGAAGCACGAACATAAGAAATCAAACAATACTTCCTTCCTTTACCTCATTTTCTTCCATTTAAACCTTATAAATTTAAGTGCCTGTGTCTTTTAACTGTGTTTTTTTATTTCATTTTATCTACTTTCGCTATCGATTTACAGTTTTTTTTTAACTTCACGCTGTATCTTGACCATGGTACACTAGACAGATATCAATTGGAAACCTAGTTTAAAGATACTCCAATCCCATCAATGCATTTTCGATCGTGTTTTAGTGGCGGAGCTTAACGCCGATTATAGATAGCATTGTGATCTGTCTATAAATTATGAATGTATTAAAATATTGATTTAAACTAGGTTAAGCCACAAATTGGTCACTGGTTTACGTTTATATTGAAAAAATTGTACAATCTCTATGACAGAGCAATTTAATTTACGCCAGTATCTCCACCACCGTGAAACGATTCTTCCAATCTCACTTTACACTTCGCTGTGTCTTTTAATTTTATTGATAGGACTAATCAATGTTCATAATTAATAATTTGCTAATTTGCCATACTTAAAACTTCACTAATAATTTTCAAATGAAATGTCACGTTTCCAGCGCTGATTGAAAGCTCTTCGTCAATGCACTGTAAGTTTAAAATTTCCTCCAAGTTGCCTCGTCAGGCAGACGAAGCACGGCATTGAGTTCCGTTAATCAACACTCAAGTCAAAATGTAATGCGTCAAGATATTTAAGTTATAAGTCAGCGGAAAATGGAAAACGTACTTTTTTCTTTTTTTTTTCAACGATAACAAAGTTAAATTGCCACCGGCGGCGCACGGCGGACCTAATAAGACGCTGTTCCGTACATGACTTTCTAATTCACTTACAGTTATTTTTGAAAGTTTAAGCTAGTGTCTTTGATAAATTATCTAATTTATGATATCTCTGTTTTAAAATTAAATATAATCAGCTTCACGTTGGATCCCGTACATGGCCCTTGTAGCTCCCCTGGTGTTACACGGGGCCGTGGGCGACGGTGATCACTCACCATCAGGTGACCCGTACGCTCGTTTGCCTTGTCTTTTCCATAAAAAAAAAAAAATGGCAGGGTAGGCAGAGGGAACTTGGGAACCTAGTATTATGACACTCTGTTCCACATTCATTCCCTATTTTCGCCGAATTTTGAGACATGTTGAGTGGTTGAACTCAATACCGCGTTTTGCCTTGTACTAGAGCGAAGAAATGAAAACATTAAATATTTAAATTGAAAATATTAAATTTTTCATTTCCTCGACAACCCATCGGTTACAATCACACGCTTGTACCACGACTAGGTTATAGGTTTAAAAATACAAAAAATAATTAATATAATATTCTAATAAATATATATAATATTCTTTTTTTTTTTTTTTTTTTTTTTTCAGCTTCACGCTGTATCCCGCACTAGGCAGGGTAGGCAGAGGGAACGGAAGTGAAACCTAGTGTTATGACACTCCGTTCCACTTCCGTTCCCCACTAATATATAATATAATATTCTAATAAATATATATAATATTCCAATAATTATATATCATATGTATCCTGCATAAAGCAGGAAAGGCAATGGAAATCGAATGAACAAGGCATTGCGTGTTGAGAGTTAACGGGACTCCTACTCCAACGCCACGTTTTGCATTGTTTTTAAAGTAAAAAAAATATTATAAATAAATGACTCCCCTGAGTAGGAATCAATCTCACAACGATCGTCTTTACAGTCACACGTTTGTGACTGTAAAGACGATCGTTGTGAGATTGATTCCTTCTGCCCCTTTTATTATTGTTGCATCAGAAAATAATTTAAAACTTTAAAAAAGGACTTCCAAGTAATTTAGTTTTCAATTTGTTTATATTGTTTTTTTAAGAACTATTTTTTGAAAGTATCAAAAGTTATTGGCGAAACACAAAGACTTAAATAAATGTAATTTGTCATATAATTTAATTAATTATTTGTTTATTTAACATTTAGTATAAAATCAAATTTTTTTTTGGTTTTGCGTTCTTAAATATATACATATTTAAGAACGCAAAACCAAAAAAATCAAAGCAGAGCAAAAATAAACGAATTAATTTGTGTCTCATCAGCAAAGTAAATGGTAATCAGCGCTAGTTTATACTCACAAAGTACACCACAGGTTCTTCTTACTTACTTGTCTATTTGCCACTTATAGATTGAGATTTATTACGTTTCTATGTAGTTTTAAGGTTTTTTATATACATTTTACAGTACAGTATAATTTACATTTAGACGATTGTGCCCCTGCACCACGACAGTTCGTGTATGACCTGTAAAGTTTCATCTAAATTCGTTCAGTAGTGTTTGTTTACAACTGGAACGAACATCAAAGGTCACAAACTTTACATTTATGACATTGGTAAGATAGTAGGACAGCATTTACACTTAGACATACAGTATCAAATATATGTACATTTAACATCCTCCTATATAACTTTAATAAAACAGTTCTGATCTTAATTCCGTAAATATAAGTATGTACTATTTTAATATGTAAATATGCAAGTAATTAGTTGAAATAAGTGAATAAAAAAGTGTAATTGAAGCGGATGAAGCCGCGTGCGGGCGGTGGTAACAAGGCCAAGGGCAGCGGTCATTTCCGTCAAATAACACATAATACCTTGAGAATTTGGCGGAAAGCGAGAAACGGAGGTGTCTTAACACCAGATAACATCTGCCTAACTTCTATATGTATGATACAGCGTGAAGCTGAAAATAAAACGCTAGGATATTTCTGCATACCACCTTGACGCTAATAAGCTAACGTGTGTATATAACTACTGTTAGTATCGATACGTACATATATTAGTTATAATAATTACATATAACCGAATTTCATTATTTATTTACTTATATATTAAATGTAGATACTCGTAGATGAACTGCGAGTTCTGAACCGCATTTGGTTTATTTAATTAATTCATTTATTATTAATATTGATTATTGATATTCAATATAACTACAGTAGGTACATATGGAGTAGGTATTAGCTACGTGTATCTGTTTGTGTCCATTGTTATAATTTCGTCGTCTCAGCTGTGCGACGCCCACTGCTGGACATAGGCCACCCCCACGGATTTCCACGACCATCAGTCTTGCGCCTCCCGCACTTGTTATAGTTTACATACAAACAATCTAACATATCCAAATTCCGGTTTCTAATATTATCTTCACTTTACTTAGTTTAGGACTTTTTTCTTATTTCAGAGATACTGTGCATTGAGAGACTCCAATATATAGTCTTGAACGACGCTCCTTTATTGACGCGTACATTTTAACCCCAAATCTCCATCCATTCCATTTCATCCATTTTTTTCTTTACTTTGAGTACAGACTATTTATGAGTCTTCGCTTTAAAAGAGTTTTCTTCGACGCCTTTAGGGTGTTTAACTTATCCGGCTTGGCAGATTTATTAAATACTGTCTTTTGCCCGCAACTTCGCTCGCGTGTGATTTGGTCGGCCACTTATGTCCCTTCTCCACGACAAATGATACAGTAATATTTTATATATATTTAAAATAATCTGACTTCATGTGCTTGCATAGTATTAGCGACGTTAATTAATAAATATTTTCATATATTATAATCTACAAAACTTTAGTATTTCTCAATACATATTAATGACTGAAATAAAAATGTTGGGACAGATTTAACACGTTAATGTTATCATTATTATTTATATTATTGTTATTATCTTAATATTATCATTTTAATAGTACTTTTTGCTTTGTTTTAGCTCCCCAATTACTTGGCAGTAAACTTTATATCATCATAACCTCGAAACGTAGTTTTATTCGCTAAGTACAGCTTGCTGAGCCAGCAATAGCTGGAACGATACCACCCGAATGACCAATTACAAACATAAACATTCTTATGTCTATTCAATACTGTGCACTTTCTGTCGTCGGTTGTAATTAATTAGACCTAACACTTTGAAACGAAAATAATCGTTCAAATTGTGAATGACAAAAAAAGTGATTTAGTTTAAAGAAGGAAGTTAGAAATGCAACGCATTTCTCTTATGATTGATATTGAAGGATTGCACGCTTAGGCCTTTTATATCTGCGTTCAGTTCATCAACAATTAGTAGATTTAATTTCTACTCGAAGAAACGAAATAATTCATATTTTCATTTTCTCGCTCTGGTAATGATGGCTAGGCAAGGCATTCAGTTCCGTCACTCAACTCGCAATGCCCAAATTTGGTGAAAAGTGGGGAACGGAGAGGAGTCTTAGCAGTAGGTTCCCAAGTTCCCTTTGTCTGGTACCTATGTGTGACATACGGCATGAACCTAAAAAACTAAATTGTATATAATGACCAGTGCAATTATAAAGCGTCCTGCGATTATGTCCTTCGAACTTTTAATAAAGGCGCTTCCTGCGACGGCGTCTAGAGGAACTTTACTTATATATTTGCCACTTTTGAGTTTCAATAATTTAACTGTTTCTAAGAAGTTTTAAGTTCTACTATTATACGAGTAAGTTCTACCTGTCTGTCTATTTGTCGCACCACAGCTATTGAATAAATGAACTGATTTGAGTAAGGTTTTTTTATCGAAAACCTTGTTCGTAGTGGTAGTTACTTAGCTATGTTTTATAAAAAAAAACTGATAATTTTTAACAATTTTTATTGACTCGTGTTTTCTACTTGTTTGGTTTTTCAGTTTATGAATATTTTATAATTTCACATACAACTTCTAATTATATCAAATTAATATCTGTATCTTCTAAATAAATATTTTAAATCGACGGCGCGGCGTTGAGTTTCGCTACTCATCACGCAATGCCTCAAATTCGGTGGAAAGTGGAGAACGGAAGTGGAACGGAGTCTCAACACTAGGTTCCCAAGTTCCCTTTGCCTACCCTGCCATGTGAAGGATACAGCGTGAAGCTGATTAAAGACGTATAAGTTGTTTGTTCTGATTTCGGCATGCCGCGACTGTCGTTGTTACAGATACTGTAAAAACCATATAATTGAATTATTCATAGAGTGTAGTACGCTCGCGAATCACTCTTTGATCACTAATCTGTAAAAATAAAAAGAAGGTAACATCTAAAAAGGTAAGAGACATCATTGAAAACCTACACCTCTGCGTTTGTAATAGCTCTAATAAGATCTATGTTTCTAATATTTAATATAACATAATATAAAGTGTAAATTCCATTTATACTTCGATTTCCATATATATGTATGTATATCGATGAACAACAGGTCGTATTTGTATAGAGCCTCGTTATGGCAGTGAGCGGGCGCTACCACTCATTGCGGCTGCAAACTTAG
Source organism: Eueides isabella (assembly GCA_019049475.1). Classification (NCBI taxonomy): domain Eukaryota; kingdom Metazoa; phylum Arthropoda; class Insecta; order Lepidoptera; family Nymphalidae; genus Eueides; species Eueides isabella. The sequence continues at coordinate 16,620,933 of CM032385.1, forward strand.
CAATATCACACGATAACTAGTGAGTTGCACGAGATGTACATTGATATATTTGTAACAAAAATATGAAGTAAGATTATTTTATAGAACAAACAATAAAATGTACTTAAAGTGAATATTACAATTAAATTATAACAAAAAACAATATTATAACAAATATATAATAAAAAAACAAATAAAAATAAATATATAAGTATCAGGGAGACAGTGTGAAGCTAAACTAAAAATACTTATAAAGAAAAGTTTATAAATAATCAAGTGTATGTGACTATTTTTGTATTGTTATCATATTTTTTTACAATAAGACAACAGAATATATTGTATATTCAGAACCAATACCAATATTTACTACCAATACAAGTACAAGAACGATTTCAGTAATAGAAAATCATATCTACTTTACAAAATGAGAAATCCGAATATTCTTTATATTTTTTTTTGGATTTGTCGTCTTTTCGTTGTAAAAATTTGTATTGTATATAATATATAGTATTGCGAGTATTCGTTTTGTCAGTTCAATCCTCTGACTAAGCTAGAATTTTATATCCCATGTCATTGATAGCCACCGATTTTTTATAAAAGATATCGAGATATAGCCGGATCTTATATGACGCGAATAAAATATTTATACTAATACTAAATTTAAAAGCGTAAAAATTTTGAACGTAGCAGGATTTGAACCCGCGCTTCTTCGGAACCGTCTTGGATGGTTCATTCCTAGGTGTGAAATAATACTTTAAAGTTTTATCACCGATTATTGGTTTAACGTCCGTCGGTTATCTTTTACTTTACTAACACAATAAAGCAGTGAAAGTTGACACGCAACGACCACAAGTCAAGTGCAGTATAGACTTGACTCTTCAGTCAAGTCGAGGCGTATTGTAGAAAGTTGAAATTAAATCTAATTTTATAGCCATTGTTGAGCAGTAGTTAATTACGATGATATTAAATATCCGTGCTTTAATTTCCCAGTTATCTGACTGATTTTTGCCTAACATATAATTGACTACGGTCTAGATATTTTATCCATACCTACTCGTACCACTTCAGAAGGGTAGGCGAAAGGAACGTTATGTTACAATATTACATTCCAAAGTTTTGCTTTGTACTAATTTAAGGATTTTTTTCCTTAAATTAGTATTGAACCTACTTCAAAGACTTCCTTACATTAGTACTGAATTATATATCATTTAACCCGTTCTATGCGGGATTTCCCCGAGTGGGAATCAAATATACAACACAATGGCGTTGTGCATCCAAGTTAAGAAAAGGAACAAACATATATTTAAAAAATCATTTCCAAAAATGAAAGAAACGTTATATGTATAGTTTATTAAATAAATATAATTACAAAATATGCTTTCTACTACTAATTTATGAGATAAAATAAATTAATGAATTCTGAATTCTTCTTCAAAAATGCTGCCGAAGCGCATTGGCACTGTGAGTTTGATTCTTACTCGAGGGAAATAATTATTTTTACTATCACAAGGTAATGAAACAAAGCGCATTGCTTTGTTCTGCCAATTAACACCTAAAATCACAGTTACGCGGTAAACTTAATGAAGAGTATGAAGGTTAATAGTAAACGAGTGTCTTAATACTGTTGACTTTGCTTTAAATGCTAAGTATACTTTCACTCAGCGTGGAGCTAAAAAAAATTTACTCCTCCGTGGAGACGTCGTAATTCGTATTCGAAAAAATGAATTCTGATAAATTTGGTCGACAGCGGCGGCGTCAGGTGTATATAAGCCTACAAGAAGTGACGGAAGTGCAAGACACCGTCCGACCGTCTCATTGCGGCAGCGGTCCACTGCGAGTCAGTACTGTATTCATTTCCTGTTAAAATATATTTTGTGTCAACTAAAGAAATTGTCACGTATACAGAATACACATATATACATATATATATATATATATATATATATATATATATATATATATATATATATATATATATATATATATATATATATATATATATATATATATATATATATATATATATATATATATATATATATATATATATATATATATATATATATATATATATATATATATATATATATATATATATATATATATATATATATATATATATATATATATATATATATATATATATATATATATATATATATATATATATATATATATATATATATATATATATATATATATATATATATATATATATATATATATATATATATATATACATATATATATATATATATATATATATATATATATATATATATATATATATATATATATATATATATATATATATATATATATATTTATATATATATATATATATATATATATATATATATATATATATATATATATATATATATATATATATATATATATATATATATATATATATATATATATATATATATATATATATATATATATATATATATATATATATATATATATATATATATATATATATATATATATATATATATATATAGATATAGTTATTATTATTATTTGTATATGTTTATTGACTGCTCATAGTGATAATTACGTTTGCGGCAGTTGAGAGGTTGAAAAAAAACCGAATAATTATTAATTATTTATTAATTATATATTAATACAATAATTACTTAAAACTAACGACTGCTTTAATCGAAGTGGGAATAAAGAGTGATCTAAAAAATATTACAATTAATAAAGTAAAATTAAAACAATGGGGTATCGAATTCTAATGCGGGGAACTCGCGAGGTGGTCGCGTGGGAAGCTTCCATCAGTTTGGTTCGTCAGCATATTCATAGGGTTAGGGTTCCGTAACTCCTCCACCCCTAGAGAGGCAACTATTTGAGGACGTTGAGTGAAAAAGTTGCCGGAGTACTTGCTTTATTCTCTGGATTATCTCCGTTTTCTGAAACTTCTTTATTCTTTATAGTCGTTTTCTTATACTTTTTATATTGTAATAAAATGATGAGTGCAGCTGCACCGAATAGTATTGCGTATATTGGTATGGTTGTATGATAAATTGTAGTATCTTTTTTGTGTTCAATGTGTAGCGGTGACTGTATCATAATTTTATCCTTGAGTCTTTGAAGTCCATTAATATTTATAGATGATATATTAATAGTTGTATCTAGGTGTGCAATTTCATCGGATATCTTTATTAATTTTAAAGGTTGTCCTCTTATTTGGTTGTTGTCATTGATTATCGTAAAATCTTCGGATATGATTTGGCATCCTAGGGGAATAGTAACAAGGTAGCTGCCTTTTAATGATGTAAATTCCTGTTTATTGCATGATATTTGTATCTTTTGATTTTCAGGGAACGATATAATATAGTGCATATCGTCCAATTTTTCCATTGATCCTCGTTGAAGATTGACGGTAGTTAAGTGACAACATTCTTCTAAAATTTGGTTAATAATTAGCTTGTGGATACAATCAGAATTTGTACGAATCTGATGATTGAGTTCCATTTCGCAGAGATACCAGCTGCTATGTTTCTGGCATTCGGCCTCTATGTACAAGAATGAATTCTCGTTAGTTGCAATGAAAGGAGAGGATGGGATGAGAGCCTGTGATTTTTTATTTGGTACTACTGCTAATCTATATAATAAAAAATTATCTTTAGAAATAATAGGAAATCGGAATATAAAAACTATTTTCTTATTAGTAAAGTAAAAAGCTGGTCTTATTATATAATAATATTCTCTTAATTCTAAATTCAAAATGCTTTCTTTTCCGTAGATAGTTTTAAGTTTATCTATCATTGAGCTTAATACGTCTATACTAATCATAGAATGGTGCATGCTTAATGCATGTATAAAACCTAAACTATTTTCTATCCTAAGTAATTCGTTCATTAAATCGTCTATGTTGTCAGTTAATATTACTAATAATTGCGAAAATTTCGCATACTTAATTAAAGTCGAACCATTATTAATTTTGTTAGAAAATATTAACATTAAGGTACTATTAATTTTACTTTGATTTTCTACTAGTTGAGTTAAAACGCTATTATATTTAGTGATCCATTCTTTACTTATGCTTAATTGATTATTAAATTCATTTGTAATTTTATCTTGATTATTTTCTAATAATTTTATAGCCTCGTTGTATTTTAAGGCATCAGTGTAGTCTAAGTTTCCTGTAATACTTTTTATAACTGTTCCGAGTCCATCAATGATTCCTCTTTTGGATCTAGTGGGTCGTAAAGATTTAATTTGAAATAATATCTCGTCTAATTTGTTAAGCAAGTGACTTATCTGAATTTCATAAACTGAATGTATGCTATTAGGTAATTGATTCTGGTAATTGTGTAATTGGTTCTGTAGACTGTGTGCTTTATCTTCTATGTCGTCAAGTTTTATGTATTGTAAAAATGTATGGTAGTGTGTAGTTATTTTCATCGGTCCAAGTTTATAGGGAAGTATTCCAGGTCCGTCATCAAGACTTTCGAATTTAATATCTTGAAGATGTACCAGGGGTAGCATCGTGAACACCAGGATCCTGTAACAAATTCGCAGCTTTAGGGATTCGTTTTACTCGCGATTTTGCTACAGGGCCACGCTTCTTTTTAGTGTAGATGTGTATAGGTAGATCGGCAAGGACAGTGTCTTGTGTATATCTTGGGGCTGTTTTTGGTATAGGGTATTTTTCAATTGCAACTATTTTTTCGGGATTTAGTTTTAATCCGTCCGCGCTTATAATATGGCCTAGGAAAGCTGTCTCCCGTTTTAAGAATTCCGACTTATCCATTTGGATTTTAAAATTAGACTCTCGAAGTCTCTGAAAAACTTTTCCTAAATTGACTACGTGTTCCTGTAAGGATGTACTATAAACAATAATATCATCCATATAGACTAAACAAATAGAATTTTGTAAGCCTTTCAGCACATCGTCCATTACTCGCTGAAAGGTCGCCGGGGAATTTTTTAATCCCATGGGCATACGTAGGAATTCATAATGTCCGTGTTCTACGTTAAATGCTGTTTTGTGTATGTCCTGAGGATCAGTTTGTACCTGATAAAATCCGCTGGTTAAATCTAAAGTCGTAAAATACTGACACTTTCCTAATTTATCTAATACGTCATTAATATTGGGGATTGGATATTTATCGTCTATTGTTTTTTCGTTTAATTTGCGAAAATCAACAACTATTCGCCATTTTCTTTTGCCGGAGGCATCGACCTTTTTGGGTACAATCCAAATAGGTGAGCTCCACGCCGAATTAGAGGGTCTTATTATTCCTTGATCGAGCATTTTAGCTATTTGTTCTTGTACTTCCTGTCTATGAACATATGGGTATCTATAACTTTTTGTATGAACGGGAATTTCATCGATAGTTTTAATCGAGTGTTTTATCTTATTTGTAAAAGTAAGTTGCTCGCCTTCTAGATAAAATACATCAGAGTACTGGCTACATAACAGTTCTAAGTTTTTGCGTTCCTCAATGTTAAGATGCTCTGTACGAAGTCGCGACAGAACGTCCTTTACACGTTGAGATTGTTTAGTGCATGTGAAATTGATATTGTTAATTTCAGCAATGACGGCTCGGTCCATTGAGAATATTACGTCATTCCTACTGGGATTTTTAACTTCTACGATACCTCTGCTATTCTTAACGGACGTAAGGCATTCACTAATTATGCAACTTGAAATTTTTTGTTCTTTTATGTACGCTTCACCATCGTGTATATTAATAGGAATTTGTAACAATTTTGATTGACCTGCTGGGATTATACCTTCGTATAAGTTTGCATTACGAGAGTCGTGTACGTATATGGGGTTTGAAGCAGTTTTGGTAAAAAGTGTTTTATTTTTATAGTCTATTACCGCTTCCCATTTGTCTAATAAGTCGGTTCCTATGAGTCCATCGAAAAAGTCATGAAATTTATATACATAAAATGTTATATTATGCGGATCATTAAATTCATTAAAGCTTGGTATAGTTATTGAATAATTACTTCTAGTTTTGGCATGAACATTACATACTTCGAAAGGATCGTAGTTTAAAGGAAAATTATTAAAAAAAATTTCTACAACTGCTGGACTTAGAAAGGATTGATTGGCTCCCGTATCAATTAATAACTTTAATGGTGGTGATAATATTTGAATATACGGAAGGTGACGTTGTGTATGTAGATTAATTTCTATTTTAAGGTGTCGGACTTCGAGATTTTCTGAAAATCCGGCTTATTATCGTCAGATGTAATCTCATTATCGGTTTCTAATCGTAATGTAGTGGGATTATCGGTATAATTTTGGGCATAGGCCTCATAGTTATAGTCATGGTCATAGTCATAGGAGTACTGTATGTCTTCGTTACTGTTATAATACGGTTCAAAGTCTGTATAATAATCGTATGAGTCGTAATTGTCTTCACAGTTATTAAAATTTATTTCTTTTGTTTTAAAATAATTTCTTGGGGGAGGGTTACCGTGCTTTTGCCAATTATGTCCTGTAAGTGTATGCTGTGTTGGTGGCAATGGTCGAGATACAAAGTGGCTCACACCACTCATGGGTCTAGGAAATTCATTAGCTTGGTTAGACTTCTGTGTGATACTATTTCGAGGCGGTAACCTAAACATGTGACTGTTAGGGTTGTAGTTCGGAGGTGGTGCACCGAACATTCTTTGTGTGTGTGTGGGTAGTCTAGGGTGTTGTTGTTCATTGTTAAATTTAAAAAGCTGTGTGTTAGGTCTATTTTGTACAGGTACAGCTAGTGGAAACGTGCGTGGTGCGAATGTGTGAGAAGTAACGTTTGGTATAGCGGTTACGGTTTTGTTAGGTTTTGAGAACTCGTAACGGCTGTGCATATACATAGTGTTAAGCTCTTCCTGTACATACTCAAGAGCTTTTTCTATAGTTGGTGGTCGCATACAACGAATTCGTGATCCTAACGGTTCTTTAAGACCACGAACATAGGCCTGCATAGTTACTCTTCTGTATAAATCACGCTTTGCTTCGATGGTGGTGGATAGTGTCTCATGTAGAGTAACGTAAGTCATTACCGTGCTAAACAAATTTTGACAATGATCGTAAAATTCTTGTGGGCTTCTGTTGCCCTGCATCGCTAAAGAAAGATCATTGTATAGGGCGGTTTCATCCCTTTGATCGGAAAAGTTATTAATTAAGAGCGTTTTAATACCTAGCCAACTATCAGGTATTCCGTTTGAATTAATTTTACTTGCTGCTGTGCCTGTTATCTTGTTTAATATTCCATTCAGCAGGCATACATTAGAAAATTCACTACCAGGTAATTCACTAAGATATTGTATCGCTAAATGATCACAAATTTTAATGAATCGAGTTAAAATATTTGGGTTTCCGTCGAACTCCGGAACAAGGCGGAGGGCCTTAAATATGGTGTCCGGATCGTGAGACATGGTAAAAAAAAATTTCGAGTTATAATGACTAAAATCTAAATTATTTTTTATTTCTTCAGAATTAATATTTCTTATTCTATCTATACTTAACCGACGAGCCTGCTTTGATAGAGGCTCTCGGGTCCTAGAAGTTTTAGGGTGAAAAATTTTGGTGACTAATGAATAGGCTTAGGTCTAGGAAGGAGCAACACGAGAACGATTCTTATGTACTCACATAAACTGCATTATCTGGTCTCTTCTCAGTTGAATCGATTGCTGGATTCCACTCCCGGCTGCCACAGGTCCGTAGATTCTGGATTCTCGAACGGTGCTTGATACCCACCCGGGCGGCACGCGACGCGATGATAATTATCGAATAATTAATTTAAACCGATCGCGAACCGGCCCGCGAGAATCCTACCGACTGCGCCAATTACGTTTGCGGCAGTTGAGAGGTTGAAAAAAAACCGAATAATTATTAATTATTTATTAATTATATATTAATACAATAATTACTTAAAACTAACGACTGCTTTAATCGAAGTGGGAATAAAGAGTGATCTAAAAAATATTACAATTAATAAAGTAAAATTAAAACAATGGGGTATCGAATTCTAATGCGGGGAACTCGCGAGGTGGTCGCGTGGGAAGCTTCCATCAGTTTGGTTCGTCAGCATATTCATAGGGTTAGGGTTCCGTAACTTGATTTTCCTTTTACAGTAACTGTAATAACGACAGTCAGTAAGTGTAATAACGACAGTCATACAATGGCACGCGGAGACCAGAGCAAGCAACTCGTACATATTTACATATTTGAATGTAGGAAATGATTCTGTTGTGTTATTGTCAAAAACGTTAACTTCATTTACTCGTTTCAGTTGAGAGTATCAATAAGATTAATTTATTTACATTTACTATATCAAAAGTGTACATGTATATATGTGTGTATATTTGTATGTATTTTATATCAACAATATAAAATACATACATACATACATACATGTACACTTTTGATACAGTAAATATTTATATGTACTTACTTACTTAGCTTCACGCTATATCCCTAGCGGGGTAGGCAGAGAGAACGGAGCGTCAACCGCTACGGTCTCGGCATACCTCTTTCGCCTCGTCCACTGTCATCAACCTCTTCATACATGCCCTCCGGGGGGTCCTCATGCTTTTTACGTGACCTTTCTCCAGTATCGTCGATACTGTGTTTTCGAAGGTCAGCCGAGGTCTCCCCCTCCCTTTCTCACCAATCACTTTTCCGTCATAAATCTTTCTTACCATTCTTTCTTCACTCATTCGCTCCACGTGCCCAAACCACCTGAGCACGTCCTTCTTCATTCTCACTGTGACTTCCGCGCTAATACCTACCATTCTGTGTAGCTCTTCATTGGGTATGCGATCAGCTAAACTGACTCCGAATATCCGACGAAGAGATCGCATCTCTACAGTATTCATCTTTCGTGAGACCCGTAGAGTACAGGACGCCGTTATGTAGAGTACACAGTGACAGGTTCTATAGCAAGCTCGGAATACTTTGAAAAATTAAGAGGTGCTGTGTAGAACTTAACTTTCTTACTTTCTAAATACTGTATGTTGTATATGTTCATTAAAATTGAGAAATAAATTAGTAATTGTTCTTTTTACAGCAAAATGTCAGATAAAATGACGTAGTCAAGATAATGTACCGTAAATAAAATTTAAATATATTAAAAGAGCGATCAATCTTTAATTACTTGACAAATTTAAGGAGTTAAATCTTCCCATCTAAATAATGGGTGTATCAGTTTCAATAATATTATGTTACACTGTTCTCATATTCTTAAGTATTGTTGTCATACAAAACCATACTGCTATATTACTAAAGTTAATTTCGAGTAAAATGTACATTACTCTCAAGCGTAGGAGATAACGGATGAGATTGAAGAATAACGACGTTATCACTGCGGTGTGTCTCTGATAAGACGCCCTGATAACACGAGTCGCAGGTTAATAAGTTATTTAAGAAATATATAAGTTTCGTAGATTATAAATTGTTAGATATTTATTTCTTAACGTGATAGATATTATGTGTTTTATAAACAGAACATTATGTCTCCGCATGAAGTATGAATATATGAGAATGGTAAATATTTTTACTATTTTTAAAATGTTAATCGACACTCAAGAAAGAAAAATATTTATTTAGAAAATGTATAAAGAAAAATATAAATAAATAACAAACGTAACTCGTGCTTAAGATTTTTTCTAAATATATTTAAAATATAATATTATAAATTATACTAATATATCGTTAAATGTCTTATGTCTAATTTATAGAACAGCTATTCCATAAATCAGGCACACACATCTCGTATCTACCTAATAATCTGTCACGATAAGTATGGAAGCTCCAAAAGCAGTAACAAAGAATCTCGCGCTCTCATCGCGTACTGCCTGCCTACTGTGTGTATAGGTATATATTTTTCGAATATATAATTTAATCTCCATTCATTCAAATTTCTGTTTAAGTAATTACAAAGATACTTTTATGCTCATATCAATTAATTAATTCTATAAAAAAATAAGTTTTAATGTATGTTATCATGATTATCTGTACTTATCAACATAGCCCAGTTTTAGCTTTATAGTACAGCCTGCACATGACATGTTAATGCAGAGGGAACTTGGAAACAAACATGTTGTTAAGATATTTACAATTCTTCAAGTGAGGTTTCAATCCACAATCTGGCGCGTTCATAGTCACACATTTGTGCCAATGTGAAATAATTTCCATTATATTGAATCATTGAATAGGTAAGTAGTGGCGCCCATGATAGAGCACCTTTCTTGTCGCCCTTCGCCGCCCCCGCTAATCCGCCGTGACGCGGTGCTTCTTCCACCTATAAGCAAATAATGGTTACTAGACCTAGCAGTAATCAATCATTATCTAATAATATTAATAAATGTTATAAACCCGAAGTAATTATTAACATTGTGAAATATAATTGATTATAGAATATAATTATAGCATACTATAATTATATTCAAATTTTATCCCAGAACCATCGATATAATACAAAATGGATGTTTTTCCGCTGCGCCCCAGCAATCTTTATGTTACTAAACCATATGCAATATTAGTCAACACATATTATAGTTTAATAAACAGAGCAAATGACAGATTGATTGTAATATTAACACGATTATTAAATTAATTATCAGATTCGATGCGAACAAGCGTGAATAACACGATGACGATACTATACCAATAACCACTAAGTAAATAATGTATAAAAACTATCTCCTACCTGTGACTTCGCCCGCATGGTCAAAACAGCTGAGAGTCATGTATGATACATGACATGTTATCAGGTCATATAAACGATTAGACTGGATCATGTACAATATGCTATAAAAATAAAATATTATTTCAATCTCAACAAACAGTTTAATACATGTGGAGAAGCAGCGGTTGAAGTGTCTAAGCTTGACAGTATATGGGTTCGAATCCCATTCAAGGAAATAAAATATTTTACTTTTTCACGTCACCGCTCTGGATACGAGGCAAAACATTGCCATGTTTAAGTACGCAATGCCTCGAACATTCAGCAGAGAGTAGGTCATGGAAGTATCTTTATGGAACTGTAGTATCTTAATACTAGGTTCCCATGTTTCGTCTACATACTCTACGTGTGGGATACAGCTTGAAGCTAAGAAAAGAAGAAATGACTACTACGAATGACATCACAAATAAGCATTGTGTAATTTATATATAAATCTAGCTGTTACCTTTAAATTCACCCGCGTGGTGATATGGAAACCGCTGAGTTACGTACGTGCGTACTGAGATTAGTTAAATCAACCAAACAGACTCCTTAGCTTAATTCATCTTTCAACGGTAGTAAAGAAATATACAAACATAGTATAAATAGAGAAATAACTATAAAAGAAACCATTTTTAAAAATATTTTTCATTTAATAATACACATGTATGGGTGCTATGGGTACTTGTAAAATTTTGCTTAGAAAAGATACTGATACGGTGATTATCGTAAAAACTAAAAAATATTTGTAAAACTTATTTCAACTGTGCTACGACAGTAAAAGCACACAAATTAGTTTATTAACTCAGGAGCTACGGTACAGTTCAAACTTATAATATCTTTTTTTTGCGTCGGGAGTTCAAAATATTCTACAATAATTGTGAATTGAAATAAAAGGTTTTGAACTTTAGGTTGTTCAACAGTTATTTAGATTAAAGGACAGATAATTACTGGAAATTACAGATCAATATCGATTTTACCATCATTAAGTAAAATAATTGAAAAAAATATTTTGGATCAGATTTCACTATTCTATACATAGTGAACAATATGATTTCATCAAAGGCAAGTCAACAGACAGATGCAGAACAGAACAGAACAGACAGATGCGGGTACTTCTCAAGTACAACTATGACGCGTGGGAGAGATCGCAAAATGTGGTTGGAGTGTTTTGCCATATATCCAAAGCCTTTGATTGTGTAGACCATGAAACTTTGCTACTAAAACTTTCTCACTACGGTATACAGGACGCAGCTCTCGATGTTGTTGCCTCGTATTTAACTCAAAGAATCCAGAAGGTTAATACATAATGTAAAATCGTCTGGATCTCTTATAAAAATGGGCTTTCCAAAAGATTCTATTCTTGGTCCCCTTTTGTTTTTGTTATATATAAACGATCTACCATTTTATGCAAAGAACTTATGCGACATTGTACTATTCGCTGATTTCACTTTTTTCACTTCTCTAACATTTAAGATTGACAGCAATAAAGTTAGCTTTGACGAAGTGAATATTGCATTACCGCATATTCTTCATTGGGTTGACGTAAATAATCTCATGTTTAATTAAAAAAAAACTAAATGTATTTAATTTACGTTACCTAACGTAAAAAAACAAAATTTTTGTCTTGCTATTAAAGGTGAAACTGTCGAGGTGACGGAATCAAAGGTGTTTTTAGGTATATTTTTTTTTTCTACTATTTTATGTGAAGACTTCATTGGTTAATTGAATGTAAATTTGGTTTTTATTTGAAGTACTTGTAAAACTGTATATCTTCCTTAATAAATAAATAAATAAATAAATAAATTATAGATTCCAAGCTTCAGTGGAATTCCCATCTTGAAACACTCGTAGATAAACTCAGCAAAGCCGCGTTCGCAGTTAAGAAAGTAAGGCAAATGACGTACGTTAACTGCCCGACTAGTTCATTTTAGTTATTTTCATAGTATTCTTTCTTATAGGATACAGGTATTCTTACGGTTGCTTCTCAATATATATTTTACAATATTTTGTTTGTCCGGCAACACGTTGCTAGAGCACTGAATAGTGCTCTAATATAGTGACAGACACTCGATTGGGAGGAGAAACAAGGATAAACTTGTGACGCCTAGTTATCGCCTCCAAAAAGTAAATAAATATTTTATGGGTCTGAGTATATGTATATGTATAATAGTATTCCGCAGTGTATTTTGAATTTGCCACTAAAGAAGCTTAAAGTAAATGTTAATTAAGAAAGCGTACTACACTGTCCAAGAATATTTGAATGATAAAAATGTATTTAATTAAGGTCATTTGAATTTCAAGCAGGATAGTCACTACTGTATTAAACAATGAAACTGTAACTATTCAATATTGAAAAGAGCAACTGTTGAGTTTCTTGCCGGCTCTTCTCCGCAGAACCGCATTCCGAGCCGGTGATAATTTTATGTTTGTGACGATTCAAAAGTGCTTGCTAAAGCCTATTTGAATAAAGAATACTTTGAATTTGAATAATTGAGTAATTCAACCGAGCCGGTCGGCGGCTGCGACGGCGACGTCGTGACCGCAACCACTGACGTACTGTTCAATCCAATTATTATATATAAGCATTGATTTATTGTATCTGATTGTGACTTTGAACTGTGGTGGAGTTTGTTTTATAAACTGACATGGTACCTATAATTATACATTTATATATTTTTATTGACACTCTTGACAATCACTAAATGTTTAAAAAAGTTTTGTGAATCCGTATTAAGTGGAGAATTTGTTTCATTAAATGCCATAATCTTTGGAACTACTGGTTTAATTAGAAAACATATTTTTGAGTTGGATATCCCATTTATTGAGGAAGGTTACGCTACGCTATGCAAGTTAATGATAAGACCGTGGGTAGTGAAGAAAAATAAAAAAGCTGAAAGCTTCCGTGTCTGCGTTGCGAAAACCGTTAAAACTATACAATAATAACTTCTAACAAAATTGTTTACCTTTATAAACTCCCTGAGAGCTTTCCACGGTAAATATTAGAGCAGAATGATCGTTGTCCAGAGTAGGAACAGCGAACTTAGGACCCAAGTGGTAAGACACTTCGTTTTGTTCCCGATTTTCCGGAATTTGAGATATTGCGTGTTAAAAGGCGGAACTCAACGGCGCTCTTTGCCTAGTTACCAGAGCGAAGAAACGAAAAATATAAATATTTTATCTTCTTGAGAGATGATTGTGGCCCACGACAGGCGTCAACTTCTTCTATTACTTGACATGAAATCAACAAAAAATATAAGACAATAAACTATAAACCTAATACATGATAGATATAGTGTACTCTACTTCTATTTACATTCAGATTGACTCACGGAGGTCGATCGTGCTGGTCTAACGAGCTTTGTGTATGAATATGAATGACGTTTCAGCTTTTTTTTATATTCACAGGTCTTTTCTTTCCTATTCTGGGCATAAAGTTTTATTTTAAATAAAGTAAAATTGTTTTTTTTTAGTTTCATAGTTGTAGTGTTGTGTTTGTTGTATTCATTTTCAATTCATCTGTCAACATCATTTACCTTTCATTTATTTTATAAACTTAGTATAAAAGTTAAGAAAAAAATAAGTAAGCACCATTACTAATTTGTATTTGTAGTTTATTTTTTAAAACTTTAATCAAGATTTATAGAGTATTTATTTCCCATATTAATTTCATAATTGTAAGTCTATTCATTATAAAATTTGGCTAGAAATAACAAAGTTCTGTACAATTGATGTAATCCAGAATTATTCAAAAGCTCACTTACCCTGCTACAGTCACGACTGTACACAGGACAGGTGTGTGTCAGTCACAGTAGCAGGGACAGGTGCAGACAGGTGTAACTTATTCTTTTTTCTTATGGGTAAAAAGGGGACGCTAAATCCAATATTTATAACCATAAGATAATATACCAACGTGAATTACTCAAGTCACTCAACTATAATTTTATATGAGACTCAAATAAGTAATAAGTAAAGATGAAAAAGTATTTTACTCGTAGCACTAGGGCCCAAGGTGACATGTCTTGAATTCATAATGAAGCCAAATTAAATAACAAAATAAATATTGAATTTTAATAATTATTGCCAAATTAAATTGAACTGTTTTCAAAAACTAACCATTGCTATACTTTTGTTGTATAACATATATTGGAATATAGAGATTGGTGACACCTTGTATGACCGCGCCGCGCCGGAAACAAATCGAATGCTGTAACTACTGTACTGTTTATTTGAAGTTCACGCGTAGTTTTAAATGGAAAAGCAAACGTTGCATGATATCGATCAGAAAAACAATCGTTTTCAAACAAAATACAATTTTGTGAAATTCAATTTTGTAAACTTTATTTTGTTAGCTTCACGTTACATCCCGCACATTGTAAGATAGGCAGAGGTCATTTTGTTCCCCACTTTTCGTAGAATTTCAGGCATTGCTTGTTGAATACAACAACGCTACGCCTTTCCTTGATTAATATATGCTTACATATCTACGACTAAAACCTATTGAGTAAACATTTAAATAATATAATATCCATCAGCAGCGGCGGCACAGTAACTGATTGCAAACATGAAGGTTGTGGATTCGATCCCAGTTGTGGGAACATCCGACATCTTTACATGCAATATTAAGATTGTTAAAACAAAAGTCGCTTTTCAATGTATATTTAATGTACGAATATCGAAAATTTTTAATGTGTTATAGTTTTTGGGCGATGGCAGTTACTTTTAACTTTTTTATTTTAATTTCATTTCCTTGTAACGTTATTATGTATATGTTGTGTAAATTCCATTAAAAAATATTCTACAAGGTGCTTAATTTGTAAAACCATATACAATGAAAAATTATCGAAGTCTAAAAAAATATATTTAAAGTTTAAAACATTTTATTAATCAATATAATATTACCTTAACATTTATGAGGCCTGTCGCGGCCCAAGGACATAAGTTTTCTCTGTTTACCCTTCCATGATACAACATGAAAAAGAAAATTTATATAACATTGTATCCAGTAGAAGTCCGAAATAAATATCTTTTGTAATTAAAATAGTATCTATGTTCAGTGCATGGTGCAAGCTTAACATGAGGCTTTCAGCTTTAATACCTATCAGGAATTTAACAGTCCTTAATGGATAGAATATAAAAGAAAAAACGTTCTTTTCAAACAATTTTCCACGTATAGCGGGGTAGGTAGGAGAAACAATCTAATGTTGAGATACTCCGTTACTCTATTTCCGCATAATTTGCGAGTGCGTGACTCAGCTTCATGATTTATTTTATACCTAGAACGAAGAAATAAATAATATTCTTTTTGTGAAATAGTAATCGAACCCACATGTTGTCACGTTTACGATGAGGCACTGTCGCTGCGCAACAACGGAAACTAGTTGATAAAGCCCTTTTTTGCTTTACATTAAAAGTGTCACAAAGCGGGAACTATTACGTATAATTTACAAAGTGAATAAAGAACAAAAGTGAATGAAAGTTTTCAACGTTTAGTCGTCTCCGGACCGGGTCCGAGGGTTACGGTTGACACGTGCAGACTTATGATGTTATAACATTGTTTAATTTAATTTATGTAACGTATTTATGTGATAGGTTGTGGGTTGAATCCCAGGAGGTGACATTAAATGATTAATATTTCCATATACTAACGATGACTATATACTTATTTTTGTCTTCATATTGTATCCTGCACATAGCAGGGTAGGCTTAGGGAACCTTTCACTAGTTTTAAAATACTCAGAATTCCGGATGTATTGTTTGTTAACTGGTAGAACTCTTAAACAGTGCCCTATATCTCATTATCAGAGTAAGGAAATGGAAACATAAAATATTTAGTTTTTCTTGAGTAGGAAACGGACACACAACTTGTCGCTTTTACAATCGTACGTTTGTAACCCCTGTGCCACGACGGGCGTTTAAAAAAAAATCTTTATTTATCTCAAGTGATCGAGGTCATTACCATAGCTGTTTCAGACAGAAGCTTTAACTGAGTCATAATAGTCTCAAATTATGTTTAATAAGATTCTTCTGATTATTTGAAACCTTGTATTATACAGTACAAATGATTTCGATATTTTTTCTCTAATTATCTAGAGAATCAAAAAGTATATTAGTAACTTGTTTACATATCTATATAGTCCTGTTGTCTCTACGTGTATCTGTAGCAATACACTTGCTTCAAGAGCATTTGCTCCGTAGTACCGCGACGAGCGCGCGTGTCAGTAGTTCGTGAAGTACAGTTCGTGGAGTACAGTACAGTGAAACGGCAAACTAAACTTTAGTTGAAATACTAGTAATATTTAATTTCAATATTTGTTTTGAATTACTTTTTATTGAGAAAGTTGAACATTTACAGTATTTAATAGTGAAATATAAGAAACAGTAAAGAAAAGTAGTTTTTAAAAAATCTGTGTGTTAGTTAAGTTGTTATTGTTATAGTGCAGTGTTATTATGTTTATTGGATATGTTCTGGTATATATTATAATGATAAGGTAATGTTTAAATTATAATAATTAAAAGTTTTGGAATTACTACTGTTGAAACACTTCGTTTGCCATATACAACAGGCTTTTGAGACTTTGGGTATTGCGTGATAGAATTCAGAGCAGTGATTTGTTTTGTGTTTACAGTGAAGAAATGAAAATATTAGATATTTCATTATTTCAGAGTTGGAATTTAGCGTCCAGCTGTCGCGCTTACTGTCTCACATTGAGCCACTAAGGTGACCCCAACTATCATACAACTAATATAAAAACGTTTAAATAAACGAAAACTGAATTACATTTTGTATCGAAGAATGTGTGACTTAGTTCGATCTTAGTTCTATTTACACCACAGATATTGGTGTTGTTTTGCTAACAAATCCTTAATACCAAAATATAACTACTCTCGGTGTTGTGTACGGTAGTTAAATATTGTTGTCTTCAAGATGTATCACGCACATAGCAGAGTAGGCCGAGGGAAGCTGGGAACCTAATGTTAAGACACGCCTTTCGCAATTAAGACACTTACATTTCCTGCTTTTCGATTAATATCGTGGCATAACATAACGCCGCGCTTTGTCTCATTACCAAAACGAGGAAATGAATATGTTAAATAATTAATTTCTTTGAATGAGAATTAAACCTAGGACCTGTCACGTTTACAGTCACTCGCTTCTTTCCTGTCAAAATTTCCTAATTCCTCGACAAATCGAGTGTAAACAATGACGTAGTACAGTCAACTCTACTCTAGCAACTAATAGAGATAACAGATCAAAATTAATTATAAGGAATCTTAAGCTCCAATAATATCTCTGTTTCCATGGCTTACTACCACAAATGGAACAAAATGGACTTCTTATAAGATCAATGTTTGTCTGTTCGTAGAACCAATATCAATATCATTTATATTATTTATATATTTATATATTTAGTGCCTCAAATAGAGGACAAAACGAAGTGCCTTAGCACTTACTTAGGTTCCCAAGTTCATGCAAATAAATAAGAAAATGTTATATATTTTGACTCAATCTTTGGCGTGAACACAAATTGCCAACTTTAATAAGCTTACCAAAGCAGGAAACGACAGTGTCGCAATGGGAACAGAGTGTCTTCTAAGCTCCCAAATTGCAATGATGATTCGCTCTGCCTCCACTCAAGTACTATGCAATAATACCAAAAAGCTTTTCATTAATAATTTCTCTATTATTTTAATTCACGGAAGAGTATTAAAAACATTATCCAATAAGCTGGCAGCTTTGTTTCAGCTGCGGTCAGAGTTACCCAGAACAGTCGACAGCTGATAATTGAACGTCCCATACATCCATCACACTTTGCATCGGTGTCGATTACGTTTGCCTTCGCAAACATGTATATTCTATTTTGTAAGTAAAAACGTTATTTATTAAATCTATATATTGTATTGTGTTGTGTTTTGATAAAAAAATACGGTACGGACACTAGAGAAGTCTCTCCTGTGTCGGTGCCGTAACCTTACACCACTATAAGTTTATTGCCATTTGTAATTTATTATCAAACAGTTCGTTTTCAGTTCAGTAAATTTACATTTAACTGAACTGAAAACGAATTCACTAATATCTTCTTAACGTACTAGCGCAGGGGCACAAGCGTGCGACTGCAAACGCGCAAGGCTGCTCAAATTTGACGAAAAGTTGGAAACAGAAGTGTCCATTTCCCTGGGATACAGCGTAAAGCTGAAAAAATATAAAACTAAATCATTTAAATATGATATATTTTTTGCTTCTCTCACATTCGTCCTCTAGACATGAAACAAACGCAATAAATAAGACATTATGTAAATGAAATTATATTAGTACATATTATTACAATTTTTCGTATGAATATATTGTAGCGCGCGGCGTTGAGTTTCGCCACTCAACACGCAATACCTCAAATTCGGCGGAAAGTGGGAAACGTAAGTGTAACGGAGTGTCTTAACACTAAGTTTCAGGGTTCCCTCTGCCTACCCTGCCTCGTGCGTATAATAACGCCATGAATTTATCTTCAGTTTACGCATACAGCTTGGATAAAATTTCTACTTACTTACAAATTGACACTCAGGCACAAATAGGTACATGTGTAAACAGCACTTATATTAATGTCTGACGATTACGTTGGAATTTCTATTATACCTACTCCTTTTATATTAGTTATTGGTATATTTTTTTTTTTCAGCTTCACGCTGTATCTCGCACTAGGCAGGGTAGGCAGAGGGAACGGAAGTGAAACCTAGTGTTATGACACTCCGTTCCACTTCCGTTCCCCACTTTCCGCCGAATTTGAGGCATTGCTTGTTGAGTGGCGGAACTCAACGCCGCGCTTTGCCTTATTACCAGAGCGAAGATATGAAACATTAAATATTTAAATTGAAAATATTAAACATTTCATTTCCTCGACTGGGGATCGAACCCAGAACCTGTCGGTTACAGTCACACTCTTGTGCCGCTGCGCCACGACAGGCCTCTAAAAAAAAAAATATATATGTAAAAAATATATGTAGCTGTTAATTTGTGTTTCACTAACTATATATTCAATAAACGTGTACGATATTTTGTAGATGAGGCTAGTATATAAATAGCCGTTCGCTAACAAAGAAATAATTTCTTCGCCAAGTATTGTGTTCAATAAAATTTCTTAGCTTCACGCTGTATCCCGCACGCAATTCAAATTTTCTTTGTAAATGGCTTTTATTGCCTAAATGATATTAAACTCTTAGATACTGTTGGAATGAGTTGAAGCCGGTTGTGGTTTTAATTCTTATATCTCGAGGACATGATGTATTTAATATTTCATCGTCGTTCTGGAAACAAGACAAAGTGCGATGATGAGTTTCTACCTTTCACCACCTTTCTTCCAGTCGCCTGAACTCGACAGAAAGTGGGGAACAGGAGTGTCTTAATGGTTCCCTTTACCTACAGTGCTATTAAAGCATACTACTATTAGAAATTAAATAAAATTGTATGTATATAAATCTTTTCAGTTTCGAAATGACAAGTTACTACTAGCACTAAAAGAGGATCCATGGAGATGATCTCTAGGTAGAGACAACTTTTTTTGTTTTACTTTTTTTTAAAACCACGCAAACAAACTTTTGAATTTCACGTGTGAATACTAGAATAGTGTATAGTATATATTATAATATACATATATTCATATCTCTAAATATTGTTTAATTTATTTTACTGCATTCAAACTCTTAATGACTCCAAAAAATTCCTAATTAAACTTGTATAATTAAAAGCTCGTTGTTTGATTCGCTTCCGCAATGTACACTCATCTAGTGGTATTATTGACTTGGAAGTTCAACTCCAAGAGCTGGGGTTAAATTTAATATGTTAAATGTTGATTTTGTATCGTAAAGTATTCCGAGTAAATATTAGTTTTGAGTTAATATTGGCTGACAAATGATATATTTAGATTCATTAAAAATATGAATCAGAAGATTAAAAAAATATAATTGCGACATTTTTTTTATGAACAAGTCACGGCATATGAACGTTTACCTGATGGTAAGTGATCACCGTCCCCCACGTCCCCGTGTAGCACCAGACAAGCTACAGGTGCGTTGCCGGCCTTTAAGGTGAATAAACACTGGGGACCGGTATTACCCAATGCGAAACGAGGTGGCCAAAGCCACTTTTTAGCGCCAGTTTTAAATGCTGGGGGTGGTAATGATCCGGTCGAGTCTGCACATGCGTGTTGCCATTGATGACAATGTGACTCTCCCCGACGTACCTTAGTCGCCTCTTACGTCACCATCAGTACCAGGGTGATTCTATCCTAAGCGGAATCACATGGCAAGGACTAAAGATTTTTACTCATATGTATGTAAATACATATCACAATTAACTAAAAATATACTTAGAATTTTTTTAGATAACGTCATAAGAAAATATTAATGAAAAAATGCATATTTTTATGATCACTAAATAACCATTAACTTGTACAGTACAAAGAAAGAGTAAACTGCAAATTACAATTTCTTTCCGTTAAATTGAAAGATAATAAGAGAAAGGAAAGAGAGCACAAACCGAAAGCCTAAAAAGCGGGTTCCCTCTGCCTACCCTGCCTCGTGCGGGATACAGCGTGAAGCTAAAAAAACTGTTACTTAAGAAAACAGCAAAACTTATTTTTATACGCTTTTTAAATTTAAGTTTAGTATTATGTCATTTTTAAATTCGCCTACAATTTGAAGGAAACAAAACGTTTAATCTTCAGGCTTCGCTGTCACTAACAAAGATAAACGGTTTTGATTAAACGCATATGTTAAAGGAATTACGTAAATACGCAACGGTCGCTGTTTAGGCGTCACAACTCCGTGATTTTTAAAATTTCGAACTTAAATGTTATAGGGTTAATGGAAGAATGTAATGAATGTTAAATGAATTCAACGTTAATTACTTGTTCTATTAATTTTTACATACTTTTAATTAAATAACTGAATTTCAAAACATAACAGGACGCTGACAGATCTAGGATACCGTGAATTTGTATCTATAACTAAATTGTAATATTTTAATCTCTCATTAAGAGCTTTCTAAACTTTTATCCATATTCGTAAAAATCCAGAATTAACTAAGAGTATACCTCTCAATGGTTTCTAAAGTAACGAGTTGTAACGCGAACTATTATTTCTACTGTTTGGTGTATATTATTTTATTTAGTTTTTGTTTTCAGTGTCACGCAGTATCGCAAGTGCACAGCAAGCTAGGCAAAAACAACCTGGAAACCTAGTAAAGTGACTTAATGGAGACGGAGTGCCTGTTCCCATTAAGACACTATCGTACCCCACTTTCCGCCGAACCGAGGCATTGCGTGTTTAGTGGCGAAATTTAACTCCGTATTCTTCCTCAGACTTGTTGCCAGAGAGCCAGTAAACGAAGTATTAAATATATATTCTCATTATATGTATATACATAATATAAATAGTAAAGACGGCGTTAAATTTATATATTAGAGATGTACAAAAACAAACTGTTTCACGCTGTATATCGCTTATAGTACGGTTGGCATAAGGAAATAGAAAAAAACATTTATCAATTTATACTCTATATATAATATGCTTTTTTCCTGTATTTCTTACTATTTTCAAATAAATGATCACGTGAAAATTGCAGTTATTACGACATATACAACACAATTGGCTTTGAAACAAAAACGCTGATATATGAAATTATTTTTTAGCGCCTTTTGCCTGGAAGTTAGTGTGGGCATCGGTTGATATATGAGAAATATTAGAATAGAAAGTCTGAATATATTTTTTAAAGAAATAATTGCAATTTGTTAGTCCAATAATGATATATAGATTTATTTTCATTGGTTTCATCTGAAATCGCATTCGTAGCTGGTTAAGAAGAGGGAACCTGGGCACCCAATGTTAAGACAATTACCGTCGTATCCTCGAGATATTTCATATTGAGTGGTGGGACTGAACGCCGCGCTATACCTTGTTCCATGCTATGCATCTGTAATTTTTCATATATCCGAGTGGGAATTGAACTTGCAATCCGTCGTATTCACAGTCGTATGCTTGTGCTACTGAGCCACAACGACCCCCAATCTATGACATGATAAATGGTGAACATCGATATACAACAGCTGGTGCAAACAAAGTTGTTGTAAATCGTATCAAATTTCATATATTTTACCACAAACTATTTTTGAACGTTTCAAATGTATTCGGTTTCTCTTTAAATCGTACTGTATATTGCTTTGAAGTGTGGAGAACTTTAACAAATGCTTTCAATTGATGTTTGATATCGTTCCAGCGCTGTATAGTTTACACTTTCAGGGATATCTCGACTTTACATATAATGTAAGAATACACTGATTTAATGTATGTAAAAAAAATATGCAGTTGTATATTCGTTATTATAACACTATATATAAGTATGTTCCACACCCGCATGTTAAACATATTTCGATGTAACGGTAACGCAATTACGATAACTAAATAATTATGAATGTGGTGCAACTTTACTTTCCGGTGAGGCCTTTATTGGCGCGTTTTATTTGTATTGGCATCACTTTGCTTGTAACGTATATACATGCGTACGTGCAGATATGGATCATTTCAACTTTCAATTTTCAAGGCTGTCATTGCGCAGGGACATAAACATGCGATAATTTGTAGGTTCGATTCCTACTTGAGGGAATAGATTTTTTCATATTTTTATTTTCCTTTCTTTGTTAATGAAGCAAAACGCAGTGTTGAGTCCGCCTGTGTTATGAATTAATTATTAAATTTTAGTATTTTAATGGAAACAAGTTCTAACTTCAGCTGCTATGATATATATATATATATATATATATATATATATATATATATATATATATATATATATATATATATATATATATATATATATATATATATATATATATATATATATATATATATATGTATATATATATATGTATATATATATATATATATATATATATATATATATATATATATATATATATATATATATATATATTCATATATCTAAGAACTAATGAATGAATTTTGAGGCCTGTCGTGGCGCAGTGGCACAACCGTGTGACTGTAACCGACAGGTTCTTGATTCCATCCCCACTCGAGGAAATGGGATATTTAACATTTTCAATTGAAATATTTAATTATTTTTTTTCTTCGCTCTGGTACAAGGCAAAACGCGGCGTTGAATTCTGCCACTCAACACGCAATGCCTCAAACTCGGCAGAAAGTGGAGAACGGAAGTGGAACGGAGTTTCTTAACACTAGGTTCTCAAGTTCCCTCTGCCTACCCTGCCATGTATCGGATACAGTGTGAAGCTGAGAGAGTGAGAGAAAGAACTAATTATTATGTAAATGTATTTAGCAATTCTAAAAGTTAAAAAAAGTTCTGATAGTAAAAAATATTAAATACATACTAGTTTGCTGAACATTAACCTTATTTGGTAGTCAAGTAATAACGACTGATCTACAATATATATTCTCATAGATTGATAAAGCCTTGACATAATTGTTTCCTAAAAGGGCATCCCGCATTACATCAACTCTATAGCAGTCTAATTAATCATGTCGCTTCCAGTTCAGCGTGGAATGAAACATGCGTGTTTGGATTGCCGTAGTAGCCGACCGAAACAGCGATTCAAATTACGTTTTTACGGCCGCCGTGACTAAAGAGTCTCGAGAGTACCCGCGCTCGGATTGCGCCTACAAAAATATTACCTTTAAGGTAAATATCTCAGCTATTTTATTTTCATTTACCGTTACCGTTTTTGGTCTGTCATTTATCCTATATATTATAATTTATACTGATATTTTATTGGATAGTACATTTATTAATGAAGGATTTAATATCACGTCAAATGTTTTGAAGTAACTGTATCTGAGGCTAAAACTACCTATGGACGAGTCTGCCCATGTGTGTTGCCATTGCTGACAACGCAACTCTTCCACACGTTCTTTAGTCGCCTCTTATGACATCATCAGAACCAGGGTAAACACTAGGTTCTAAAGCTCCCTCTTCCTATCCTGCCATGTGTGATATGCGGCATAAAGCTGTAAAATAAGATTTAGATGTTAAACATTTAAATTAAAAATTACAGAATGAAACCAGTAAGCAGTTTGAACTAAATACATACAAACCATAACCAGGTGTTGATAAATCGTTCAAAGCAACTAAATGTAATGTTTTTGTTATATTTAACATCGCCTTAGCAAATTACATTAAACATAAAACAGAGCATTAATTACCGCTATATTCGTATTCTCACAAGCGGATACAATAAAAATGTCCCATTGTATATTTATGGAGGAAAATAATAAGCGTTTATGGTTCACAGCGTTTCATTACTACCTACTAGTTATTTTAATTTTACGCAAAAAGCTAGCATACAGCTAGCAAAGCTAGCTTACAGCGTGTCAAACTAGACCTTAGAGGCCTGTCTTGGCGCAGGGGCACATGCGTGCCACAGTAAGCGCGACGGTTTTGATTCGATTCCCGCTCGAAGAAATTGCATATGTAATATTTACATTTCTTTCCTTTGGCACAGGGAAAGTCTTAAAGTAAAGTTAGGTTCCGCCACTGTAACCTCAAAGCCTCAAGAATCGGCGATAAGTAGTGAAGAGAAGTGTCGTAAACGGAACGGAGTGTCCTTTACACTAGGCTCCCAAGTTTTCTCTGCCATAAGAATAAGGCGGCATTTAGTATCTAGGAAGAAAATATTCATCATAAGCACTATAATTATAACATTTAACTTAAGGTTAACCTTTGTTATGACTATAAAAACATTCAATAGTTATTACAGTATAACTTTATAAACTTTATAATTAAGTATAAAAAAATCTTTCAACAAAATACATGAGTATGAAGTGCTCTAATCTACTTATATACTCGTACGTAACTACGCAGGGCTAAAGTAGTTGGCGCGTTTTACGTGACAGCTTTAGATTAATTTTGACTTTAATTCTCATGCCAGTGCCACAGTGTCAGTGTCCATTATCCGTGAGATATATATATATATATATATATATATATATATATATATATATATATATATATATATATATATATATATATATATATATATATATATATATATATATATGTATATGGACTTTTGAGGAGTGATGTTTTAATAAAATTATTTATTTTCTCTTTTGTACTTCATTATGTATCCCATAGATGGTAGGGTGGGCAGAGGGAGCTGGAGGGAATAAACTTTTCGCCAAATTTTCGTGTTGAGGCGTGTAACTCAACGCCTTGTTACCAAAGCGAATAAATGAAAATATGAAATGTCTCTAATATGAATATATATGACTTTAACGAGTAGGGCTCAAATCCACGATATATCACGTGTACAGTCGTACGCTTAGTGCTGCTGTGCAAGGACTGACCTCACATCACATTAAATAATCCCTATATATTTGAATTTATACAAAGTTAAATAACAAAGGCAGTTTACTTTACTATGACACTATCACACTCTCCCGCATGTAGTAGAGTGGGCAGAGAGGACCTTGAGTTCAGACACTCCCACGCACCTTAAGTACAGACGTTAAGTAGCGGAACTTAACGTGATAACTTGTCTTATTATCAGATATAGTAAATAAAAATACTAAATAATCAATGGCCTTGAGTGGAAATCGAACTAATAACCGCCATTTTTGCACACACACACAAACTAAAATCGAGGTCGTCATAAAAGTTATATAATATAAGTAGCAAATGCATTACTGCTAATGTCACCGAAGAGTTGAGAATATATAATAGTTTAAAGAGTGAGATACTGTGACAAATACAATGCAAAATGTCGCAATGATTAGGACCATTTATTTCACTCAGATCACTATCACCGTATCGTAATGCAGAAAACGTATTATTTACAGATATTGCTATTTAAAATATCTCTAGTCTAGTCTAACTAGTCAAGAGCCATAACATATCTTACGTTGACCTTAAGGTGGGAATTAAAAACCCCGTTTGTTGCCATTCATGTTGGAATGTTGGAATCTTCCTCCTGTTTTCATTTAAAGTTAAGTTAAGTTAATTTAATTTTTAAATTTAACTTTAGTATTTTCTGTCCTAAGTGTGGAATAACACTTTAAAACATAGTAAAAATAAAAAAAAAATAGTATTCTCTCTTGCCAAACGATAATTCTAACGAGTTGTCTTTGGGTAGTGGAAATTTGTAAAAATCTTCCGTACGGAAATGCTAGCAACATAAATAAGTTATAATAAGCGTAAAAGAATTTCGACGTAGCTAGGTGAGAATGGCTTAGTTGGTCAGAGCGCTTGGTTTTCAAAAGGAGCGGGTCAAAATCCTGCTTCGTTCAACATTTTTATAAGTTTTTTAAATTTAAGTTTAGTATTTTCTGTCTTAAGTGTGTAATAACACTTTAAAAAATAGTAAAAATATTTGTCCGCTTTATTTTTTTTTGATTTCAATGTGTCTGTAGCATCTGTGTGTTCAATATTCTAAATGAAACACTTTTAAACGGATTAATCGCGTATATTGAACGGTAAATATTTCTGGGAAACCCGACGTTTCGAACACTTTACAGTAGTCCGTGGTCACGGGTAGACTGAGGTGGCATTTGTCTGTCAGTTGATATAATTATTATATCAAACTGCCGCCAACGATTCCTTAATTGCCTCGCGTACTGCCCTGGATTCTTGCAGAATGAGCTAACTGTATCTGGTCCTCTAGTGTGGTGTACTGGGGACTTTAAAAAACTTTCAAATTTATATTATAATATTCTACTTATATTATAAATTTGAAAGTTTATGATGATAGTTTGTTCCTCCATCACCTCCACCAAACCTGAACCAGTTAAAGATGAAATTTTACAACAACATAACTTATGTAACAGAATAATACATACGGTATAATGTTCCATCATTTTGTTATAATATAGTAATTATTTTATACGGGCGAAGCCGCGCCTGTATCGCTTGTATTGCTTAAATTAACAAAACAAAAAATATTTACTAGAAAATTCTCTCATACCAAGTACAAGTGTAAACATGCAGGTGACGACGAACCCGCTGAGCGACGCGGATTACATAAGTAATATACGAGCGCGTCGTGTCGCACCAACGTGTTACCTTTAGAGCTTTAGCTTTATATATTGAGACACTTACATATACTTAATGTACTTTAATGTATATAAATTTTTTCATGTATCCCACACGTGGCTTTTATATATTTTTTTGGTTTCTCGCTATATTTCATATATGGTAGGTAAGGCAGAGGGAACTTGGGAATCTAGTGTTAAGATACTATGGTTCCCATTAAGATAGTTCCGTTCGCCGCTTCTTGTTGAATTCTTGAAGCATAGTGTGTTGAGTGCCATATCTCAACGAGGCATGTTTCCTTGATATACGTTGATAAATCTCGAGGCAAAGATTTTCTATATAACGATAATAAAATATCTATAAAAGCAATTTAATTTAAACGTTAAGATTAGTAACGTACACAATCAACTTGCGGACGTCATAGCCTCAGTTCACTACGTAGATTATAGCAAAATATTTCAAGAGTTCAGCCAAATTCAAGACTAAGTTTATTATAAGAGGCACATTGTGTTCCTTTGTGGAAGTATATTAAGTAGGGGATTTACAATCCTCGGGGCAGATTATATTATCTTTCCATTAATTTGTTTTCTCCACGATTGTGCGTCGTCATCAAAAGGAATTTAAAAATGTTTGTCATACAAATTATCGTGTACTTTTGTTTTTTTCTTTTATATTAAGTTGAAAATTCAACGCCAAAGTAATAAAATATATAATTATTATTTTGGTTGCGTTATTAGCTTGACGCTTTTTATTAGGGGTATAGAAATTAGAAAGCCCGGTCAAGTGCGCATTGGACACGCCGTGGGAGTTCTATACCAATTTTAGGATTATAGGTTAACGGGAAGTACAACCTATAAAGGTGTCTACTTTTATTAAATTTACGTTTAAGAGAAATACACTACAATGACAAGTTTGTAAACATCTTTTTAAGTGTACAAATTTTAATTTTTCCTGTTTTTCCCTCTGCAAGTTTTCACTTCACACCAAATCTTATAAATGTTGGTACTGGAAATAGCCTTTGTTCCAAACAACTTTATGTTAAAACGCTTTCATTTAGATATTAGGCAAACCAAATAAATGACGCGTACAGTACGTAATGAGAATTGCGATTGAAATGTACACTGGGAAATTACAGAAATATATTTAGTGGTACGATGTGTACGAATTTAATTTTAGTAATTTTTAAACAAAGTGTCGATGATACTGAAGGAAGGTCACGTAAAAACATGAGAACCTTCCGGAGCATGTACGAAGAGGTTGATGACAGTGAACGAGGCCATAAAAGTATCCAGAGACCGTAACTTCTGGCTCTCCTCTTTTGGCTCTAGAATAAAACTAATTATTTATTGCTAATTTAGTTTCACACTGTATCTGAATATACATTCACATATAAGAATAGGTAGGTAGGTAAGTAGTGTAGGGAGATATTCAGAGAATTTATAAGAGCATTGCATGTGGAGTAGTGTAGGTCAACGCCACGTTTTACTCTGTAACTAACGCGATGATACGAAAGTATTGAATAATTCATAGGGGAATGCATTAATTAATAACAAGCCCAAAACCAAAGCGTGTAAAGTCCCAAAACCAAAGCGTGTAAAGAGCCACCGTCTCAGGTTCTTTCTACTTAACCTGCTATGTCCGGGAAAAAGCGTATAGCTAAAAAAATATAAAAGTAAATTCGTCAATAAGCTACGTCTATTCAAAGATATACCCATAAGACATATATTACACGCCAAAAAAGAAAAAAGGCAACAAAAAATTCCGTTCATACAAAGTAAAAATACTGATATGAATAGTTGACCGCGGCCCGTCGTAAGGCACGTGAAAAACGGCTAAATGAATATTCAGAACTATTCGATATCGGACCTTACCGACCTGAGCATAATCGTTTGTTAAATTAAATTAAAATTTCCACAGATTTACATAGAACGAAGTAAAGTAGTTCTAATTCCACAACTTCCCTCTGCCTACCTTGCTTTGCGCTGAAAGAGAAATTATCACTCCATCATTTCGATGTAACTTACCCTATCCACTTGCAACCAAAACATTCGAAATCCTTCGAATATGTCACGCTTCATTGCATCGCTTAGTTGCTTTTTAAGCCGTAAGTGAAAACTGATGCTTTAATAATATTTTTATTTCGACAAATATACACGATCACGTCAAGACAAAGAGATGAGGTTCAAGAAATATTATAAATTATACAACAAAGTTTTGGTTTCACAACTTTACTTGATCTACATTATCAATACATATTTTGAAATATTTATCAACTCATGAAGAAGAGTGATACGTTTTATAGATGAAACGCGACAAACTTTTAGCTAAGTCATCACTTTAATATGGACGGAGCAAAATACTCTATGCGTTGTTTTATGTAGAACTAACTTAGTTTTCTAAGATCAAATAAAGAGAACTATCAAAACTTATTGTTTCGGTTGTTTTAGAAGAAATGTTAATATTGTAGTCTAGTTTTCTTATATAATATTTGCTTTGATTTTTCTCTCTTTGCTCGCTAATCACCGCTTACTAAGATAAAATATTTTTTTCAAGGACATTGACATATTTCATCATTTATATATTTTAATATAATGATAACAATTAATTCCCAATTGAAAACAAACCTATGAAAGCCGCGCTTAAAGTCGTTGCCTTAATCACTTTAGAAATGTGTACATGTAGTTGTACATATATACCTTGAGTGGGAATCGTACCCACAACCTGCCGCGCGTACAGTCGCACGCTTGTGTCCCTGCACTATGAACGATTGGTCTCTTAAACATTATATTTTATTAACAAATAGTCTTTTATATCTATAATATGAGCTAATTTTTGAACCAAGAAGTGCTATTGTTATAATTATATATAATTGTAAGTCTAATATCAAATAATGTTCAACTATAACTTTATACAAACATCTGCCTAATATAAAAAAAATATTTTACGGCGCTGAAAGTAAATTTTCCAACAAATAACCCATGACTATTATTTATAGGACCAACTGTTGCGGTCGAAAAAGTTTACGTCTCGAACTTACAGGCAGTTTAAGTACAAGTATATTTTATAGAACTCTACTTACTCAATTTTACATTTCTAGACATTTAACTTTTGTAACGCTTCGTTAATGTGTTTTGTTTCCAACAACTTTGTATGATTAATGTGTGGAGTTATTTGATCGGTTTTTTATTTTTATAATTTCTCGTATACTTTAAAAGAAAAATAAATATTTTACAAAGATTGTGGCCGTGGTACAATTGTACAGTGTAAACGTATACTGGAATGATATTTATGCGTTAGCTCCTTACTCAGAAAAACTAATTTTTATCATTCTGCCGCTATGGTAATAAGAAAATGCGCGGCGTTGAGTTTCGCGACACATAATATTGAGCATTGGGCGTAAAATGGGAAACAGGGTTCTTTAAGTGTCAAACCACTCTGTTCCTCTTTTTACACAATATTTTCTCTATCTACTTTACCAAATATGTTAACGTTAAAGTTATAAAATAAAACGTTATATAGAATATTTTATTTTAATCTGTATCTCACTTACACTTACAAACTTTATTTAATCTATTCTAAACAACGTTAGTACCGAGCCCTTCACAACGGGTAATGTCAACATCTATCAAAATAACGTTAAAGGAGCATCGAGATAGAGACAAGTTATGAAACTTGAAAACAGGTCTTTCATAATAAAGGCAGACTAATAAAAAAAAAATATATATCTTCTCTCTTCCTTCCACGCGCCAAGCAGTTGTGGAAAGGGTTACTGACGGCCATGTTTCCAAGTCGATACGAGTACCTTCAAAACGAGTCTGTCTCCACTTTAAAGACTGGTAAAGCACCTGTGAGCTATAGGTGTTACACGGGGTCGTGAGCGGCGGTGATCTCTCACCACCAGGTGACCCGTATGCTCCTTTACGCTCGTTTTATAATACAAGTACCCCATAAAAATAAAATTTAGCTTTTACAAATGTGACATTTTGCAAAAAGGGTTGTTAAAACAATTTTAGCAGTCCTCCAATATATTTTTTTGAAAATTTTATTTCCTTCGTCATCTATTAATCTAAAAATGTTATATATAAAAATTTAACAGAGTAAGCAATAAACATAATACGATGCTAAAATATTTTATTACGATAGGATTTAATTTAGCAACCACAGCGTTAATCATTTAATTATGTAGACAGCCACATACATATATGTATCGAGCAACAATAGTAATATTTTTGTAATTCATCATAAGTAGTAAAACCTTTCAAGATATTACTATTACAGTAAATTAATATATTTCTGTGCGCACTTTACTAAGTGACTTTGTCAGTCATGATCATAAAATCTAAGCCAGAGCCAAGTATTTTGCAAATGATAAATAATAAATGAGATATTTGTTATTTAGACAGTCGTTGATGGATTCATAGGAAATCATTTCACTTTCAGAACTGCTGTATCGTTTGACAGGAGTCTATCAATATTGTTATTATAGTGAGATTATAATATTGAATGTACTCGTAAAATCTTATTTCTCTACAGTTTCTACAAAAACACAGTTTATCATGAGGCCTGTCGTGGCGCAGTGGCATTAGGGTGTGACAACAGGTTGTGGGTTCGAAATCCTCTGGAAAAAGTGAAACATTTTAATGTTTTCAATTTAAATATTTTATGTTTCCATTTCTTCGCTCTGATAAAAAGGCAAAACGCTGCGTTGAGTACCGCCACTCAACACCCATTGCCTCAAATTTGGTGGAAAGTGGGAAATGGAAGTGGAACGGAGTGTCTTTTCACTAGGTTCCCAAGTTCCTTCTGCCTACCCTGCCATGTGCGGGATACAGCGTGAAGCTGAGTGAGTGAGTGACAATTTATCATTTTCCTTATATTCAGCATATGAAAGGACGTTATATTTCTAAAATTTCCTTTAGTACATATTTGTCAATAAATTATTATTTGAAAGATGCTTTACTGGTTTTGTTTTGTTTAGGCAATAAATCTATCTCATATAAATCTAACGGGAAAAAACTTTAAAAAGTTTATACATAAAAAAATTCTTATGAGGAAAATGATAACAAATATTTATGTTTTTGCGGTGATCCAAGACATTACTTAAGGCAATAACATACAGACCCAACCTTTTATTATGCTAATATAAATATAGAATGCCACTTATTATATACGATTATTTATAGTTGCCATACATATGTACATACATACATACTAGCTAGACTTTATTGTTGCTCTATTGAGCATTTATGAATATTTATAAGATTACATACTCATTATTTTTTCATATATTTGTGTTATAACGCTCTTTATATCACTTTCAATGTCCTTTTACAATTCATAACGCTTATAAAAGCTTCATAAGATAGATGTGAACTATTATATATTTTACGGATCACAATTATACTAATCTAATAAATTGAAATGGTCTTTAAATGTATGTTTTTGTCGAACGATGTTTAACAATGAATCTTTATTAAAAGAGAGATTTCACTATTGAAGCTTTGTAAAGCGTAGCGTTGTGTACCGCCTCTATGAAGTGGTGGAACTTTAGAATTGAGTGGAAAAAGAAGTGTAGTTTTAACAGCTCCTTCCGCCTAGAAAATGGAGCGCATTGATTTATAAATATAATTGTTTTGTTTACGTTACTTTCAGCAAATTAATTCGAAAGTAGCGCCACCACCGGTTCAAATCCTGCTACATAGAATAGTAGCGTAGCCTTTCGTAAAAAAGATACATATAAACAAACAAAATATATTCCGATACCAAAGTAACGTTGAGGATAGAACGCATACGTGCGGACGACGTGATGGCGTCGTGAGTGACTACATCCTCGCCAGACGGAGTAAAGCTTGCTGTGGGGCAAAGATTAATGTATGAGTTCATATAATACTTAATGAAAATCAGATGATATATATAGATATATTCACACTGTATACCGCACAAAATAGGTAAACAGTGGGAATCTAGGAACTTAGTGTTAAGTCCCAATTAAGACACCTGGGAAACGTAAATTTCGATAAATTTTGAAGGCAAAGTAAAGTAAAGCATTACGTGACGGAACTCACCATCGTGTATTGCTTCTTTACCAGACCGAGATTATAAAGAAAATAATATTTCAATTTCTCGAGTAGTAATTGAACTTACTGGATTACTACATTAAACTTTTAGTACGATAAAATACCACTAAATAAACATTTTACATTTAAACAATAATAATGCGAAAAATCCGACCCCAGTCAATGCTATCCGTTGATGAATGATTAGATAAGAAAATATATACCGTATTTGTTAGGACCAGCGTATTCCTATCATTAGTACAACTACAATGACAGATGTGGAACGCTATTAAATAGCGCACACGAGGCGTGTTATTGAGTTTATTAGAAGTACATTTTGTATGATATAGTGGCGATACGATGAAACGTGCGAGTGTAATTGCAACAGGTCGTGGGTTCTATCCCCAGTTGAAGGAATAATATAGTTAATGTTCTCATTTTCTCGTTTTGGTATTTTCCTCCTATGGATACGGAGTGTCTCAACACTAGGACCTTAAGTTCCCTTTTTCTCCCTGCCTACCCTGCTATATGAGGCTAAAAAATAACTTACTTTTACACAATCTACCCTTTGCTCTTTATGTTTATATATTTCTTTAAATTATAATATGATATATCGGAACATAATTTCATATAATTGAAACATCCTCACAAGTCAGCACGTATACAGACGAGGTCGCGCGTAAAAGCAAGCGTATAATTTAATGAAACGAATATGATCGTGCGTGCGAAGTCCGCCGTCACAAAGGCAATTTTTTCAACTTCACGCTTCCCAGCCAACGTCGCTCCTTATTTGACGAGATCAGGGAAAAATGATTTTATTAAATATATATTTTTTAATATTAAAACATTTCTTTCATATATGATATGAAATTAATTGATTTTCCTAAGTCTGGATCGACCCCACAACTATGATAGTTAGAGGTGGATGGGAAACGGAATGTCTTAGACTAGTGTTAAGTCCCTCCATTCGCCATCCACCATTCATGGCTTTATTTTAGATTTTATATTATTAATTCGTTCTCAATAGTATTATCGTACCAAATATATTAGTAAGAGAAGTCCTTATTTTATAAGTATGTATAAAATAGGTACTTCTCCTTACATGTATCAAGATGCACATGTATGTTATTTAGTTATAGCTTGATTAGAGTACTAATAGGACTTATTAAAAAAACATTTTAATAACTTATTTATTTAAAAATATTTAAATGTCGATTTAAAAAGACATATATTAATAATAAGAAAAAAAAATGTTACAGTTAAGTAAATATGTAAATATGTACACAAACAGATTGCGCATTTTTACAAGATAATCTGAACCGGTTATTTGATTACTGTCAGTGCAATGATATTATTTTGAACATTGATAAGTGTAACGTAATTATATTTTTTCCCGTAAACGACATAACATAAAGTACAATTATTGCTTTAATAATGTAACGATTGATAGGCTCTCTGTGGTGAGGGACCTGGGAGTTTACCTTGACTGTAAACTTTTATTTTATTTATTTATTTAATACTTTATTACACCAACTATAGTATAAAACTAATAATTAAAAAGAAAACAAAAATAAAAAGTCGAGAAACACTACAATTTTGGTGTAAAGGCGGCCTTATCACCACAGGTGATCTCTACCAGGCAACCCACCCTTAAAAAGAAAGACGAAGGAAAGTGGTTGGTGTACAAGGTGATTAATGTATCAATTTTATTACTTTTTAAAGTTATAAAAATACATAAAATCTACTATTGGTATAGACTACAAATGAGTAACTGTGCTTTTAAATATATCATAAAAATACATAGATATATACATAAGCATATACAAATATACATAAATATATACAGATATTTTATATACACATACACACAAATACACATACATATATACATACTTATAGCGATAAAAAATAGTTTTTAACACGACGCTTAAATATTTGATTATAACATTGATCACAT
The DNA here is from genome assembly GCA_019049475.1 of Eueides isabella. Classification (NCBI taxonomy): domain Eukaryota; kingdom Metazoa; phylum Arthropoda; class Insecta; order Lepidoptera; family Nymphalidae; genus Eueides; species Eueides isabella. The sequence continues at coordinate 16,656,663 of CM032385.1, forward strand.
AGTTGGTAAGGCTTTTCGGATGCTGGGTTTTGTTCTTCGGGTAGCAAATGATTTTCACAATAGTGCTACCTTATCACGTTGTACAATGCCTACGTTCGTTCTGTTCTCGAGTATACTTCGTCTGTGTGGAATCCGTTGTTTAATGTGTACATTGATAAAATTGAAAATATTCAAAAGAGGTTCAATAGACCTATTAGTATTAAAGCCAACCAATACCATCTCGATAAACAACCTATTCCGACTTCTTTAAAGAACCGTCGTTTGGCTAGGGACGAACTTTTCCTTTTTAAAATAGTTAATAATTATATTGATACCCCTTTCCTTTTAAGTAATATTAGTCTGAGATGTCCTCGTCTACAAGCTGGTAATAAATCACAGTTGTATGTACCTATTACAAGAACTAAATATGGTGGAAATGTTTTTATTTATCGTGCTTGCAGCTCTCATGATAATGCGTTTGGCGATATTGACATGTTTACTATAAATTTAAATAAGTTCAAATCACTTGTCATGGAAGCTGTTTCTGAATGATTTTCTTCTGTTTTATTTTGATTTCTTTTTGATTAATTGTACATTTAGCTATTTTTATTTTGTACTATTTTATGTGAAGACTTCATTGGTTAATTAATTGTAAATTTGGTTTTTGTTTGAAGTACTTGTAAAACTGTATGTCTTCCTTAATAAATAAATAAATAAATAAATAAATGTAATTCTAATATTTATACACATCTACGTATGTGAAGAGAAATCTATCATTTACGCTCGCTCGACACTCGCGACATGCCCGCGGTAAGTGTCGTGAGATCAAATCGTGTCTAAGCTATAAATAATAGAATGTGATTTACTATAAACGAATGTTACGCATAGAAATGTTATCAGTTATTATTTTTAATATATCATTTTTTTCCTTCTAGTTCACATGAAGTGAAAATATCGGACGAAGGTTCAGAGGGCTGTTCAGTCTGTTGTACAACCTCCCTACATTGATAAAAGAACAACAAAGTGAACAAAATAATAAGATTCACCTCACATTTTCCATAAAGTAAAAGAGCTGCACAAATATATTGTTACTTATTTGAAATATTGTTATTTATATCTTTACCAGAGCGAAATAATAATAATTATCTCTTTAGGTATGAAAAAATCCACAACCGGCTTCTATATTGTGATAATTCTAATTTGTAACGTAGCGATACGTTGCGGGCAACGGCTAGTTAAATACATATTTGTTTATAATATACCTAGTAGTACTTGTATATCATCCAGGTCATCAGTTATTAATAACCAAAATAGTTATATGTTGACTGTAAGTAGCTGTTCAAAGAATCACAACCGCTTTACCACTCAACAACTCTGCAAAGACGACACGGAACTACAATCACAAACAATGATTTAATAGACACAAAAGTATATTAAACGTGTTCACTGTTGATGTTGAAACTAACATATTGACATTATGCTTTGCGAACTTGAAATTGTGCCAAAAGAGATTTCACAGGAAGAAAAAATTATTAAGATATGTGAAAATCGCTTTATAGTTCCAGTGGGTGTTTCATATATTACATGGACACGTTAAATTATAGCTATAGATGAGGTCGTCGTGGCGTAGGAGTTCGAATTCGGGAATTAAATATTAAATACTTTCATTTATCTTGCTCTTGCTCTTATAAGGAGACAAAAAGCGCGGTGTTGAGTTTAGACATTGTGTGTTAAGTGACATAACTCAACGGTGAGCTTTACTTTGTTAGTTAACCAGAATGTTACCAGATATAAAAATAATAAATGTCGCTTTTCCTTAGTGTTCGATTTGACAATCGTCGCGTTTACATTAGTGTACTACGACGTTCTCATAATAAATGTATGTAAATTTAATTAAATCAAAAAAAATATTCATACGCCCTTAAAAAAAAGAAAATTTCATTATAAAAAATTTTCAGTGTAAAAGCATGAGCGAAAGCTTTATAGTAATCACTCATGTGATTTCAACTTTTAAAACTTTTTACAATCTTATAATTTCTTAAACATTAAAAAAATACTAAGCAACTATATAATACATTAACAGTATATATTATTTTCTCCACGTGGTATCCCGCACTTAGCAGGGTAGACAAAGGGAACTATGAGAACCTAGTGTTGAGACACTTCATTTTTCACTACTAACTTGTTATTGTGCATATATAAGGTTTTTTTGTAATTCTAAAAATATAATTATACAAACACAATTCAATCACACATACAGAGACATTATTTATTCTCAATTATTCAATTACCTTGTTTAATCCACGCCTGATTAGGCTTTATTGCTCGTCCTCTGTTATATCTTAGAGACATTTGGACGTCATAATGTTGTTTAATCGATCTTCGACTGAAATTTTCAATTTAAATAAAATTTTTGATAAATAGTCCGTTGTGGCGCAGATGATACAGTGTGCGCGTTTAAATGCAACGGCAGTAGGTTCTCTTTCGAATCGGGGTGATGAAATGTTTAACATTTTCATTTCCTTGTTCTGGCAAAGAGTCGAATTGCTGCTTCGAGTTCCGCCACTCAACACGTAATGTCCCAAGTATTTCGCGCAAAATTATTGGTACCTAGGTTTTTTCTGCCTACCCTACACAGGAGATAATCCTGAAACAAAAATAAAACAAACATATAAAGATATTAGACTTTTTTAGCTTTAGCCCGCCTCCGCGAATAGAGGGATATGCTGACGAGATCTAGTGTTAGTGGTGAAACTTTCATCAATTGGAGGTAAAAGAAAGTAATTCAATGGCCACAAGGAAACTGAATAAACTACCGAGTTTTAGTTAAATGAATAAAGGAAGAAGATGTTTATTTGGTAATCTAGTGTGAAACCGTCTAGCTCCTATAAATAACACCAGTAAACCGCTTCATACTCGTAGCTTTACAATATTTGTCCGTCGGGAAAATAGAAGCTTATGTTGTACCTTATACCCGTGTCCAAAGAAAGATTTAGTTAATAATTACCAAATATGATTATAAAATTCTATAAATAGTTCTTATAATAACTAAAAAAAAGAAAAAAAAAGAATAAAAAAAAAGAATTATTATGTTAGTCCATAGTTTGTTAGCCCATATAATGTTAGCCAATAGTTTCCACCTATCAATCATATAGTTAATTAAAGCAGTAGGTTATGTATTTATTATGCTTCACGCTGTTAAATTACGAACATTGTTATAACTAAGAGCTCTTTTGAAGTTAAGTCAAGAGCGAATCTTATCAACCCCAGTTTTATAACTATTTACTATCGCCAGCTTATAATAAGGAAAGAAGGCTTAGAGGACCGCCCCGCACCTACACCATGAAATCCAGACCGCTGCTGCAACAGTCGGGACGCTTGACAATGTTCTTTTTAACTATTTGTTTAAAGTATATAAATTATATACAATTGATGATCTGATGATGTTATTTTTTTTTGTAAGATCAATGCAAGTTATTGATTCGAGCATATAACCGCGAAGCGGTCTATATGTTACTATACACAAGGCTCACACTCTAAAGTCGGTCATTTCTCTCGTATTATATACATTCTGGCTAGCTATCGGACTCATTGACGGACAGCACTACACACGCCAGTGTTACATGACATAAAATAACACCAAACACCGCCGTGCATCATTACGTGTATATTATAATAATTATAATATATATTTTGTTACAACATAATAACTTTATTATATTAAATAACAGATGTGTAAAGGTAACCTTTATTGTAAGACATTAAATATACTCTTGTAATATATTACACTTCTGAATTGTAAATACACATTCCTTAATAAATTATTATATTTATATTTTAAACAACACATAATTTTACGTAATTTTTTATTTATATCACGTAACTACGTAATATATAAATATTTCTTTGATATTGATATATTAATTATTATTGAGTATATATAAATATTGCATGTATAATTATAATCTACAAAATTTATATAATTCTAATTACTTATATGCGCTTCTAACAAAGATGGCGGCAAGTATACTACGCATTTTAGTATTTTTTAGACAAAATAAAATATCTTCATGTATATCTTTACACGTAATAATAATATGTATTTTTGTATTGCTTTAAATACAATATTGTTATTCTTCTTTATTTTAATAATTAAGTACTTAAAACTTACCAGCAACGTAATCCAAAATAAACAATCGTAAATAATGAAAACTCTTGTCGCTTATCTTATCAGCCTCGAACATCTATATCATATTTATATTAACTAACTCTCGTACTGTTTTTAAATATAAGATTTTACTATTGTATTAATTTTAAAAAAACTAATAGCAGTCGTGGGACTTCCGATAGAAGTGAAAACGGAACTATTAAGTTGAGAGTAATTAAAACTATATGCAAAAATTATATTATTTTTTTATGTTTTATTTATTAGTTACATATGATGGGTTAAACAAATCATGAACAAAGTATAAATACAAAGTGGTTGAAAAAATAATCAATATACAATTATCTTTACACGAATTTCAATGAATTCAAGTTTGAACATTATTTTCATTATTTACATCATTGTCGTGACTCACAAAATTATACTTATCCAAAAAGCGTCCAACGCGCACATAACCCTCTTTTACCCTCTACCAAAACGCTCAACGCGCCTAAAGAAGTTTTCACTTCAAAAAAAATCTCTAATAATTTTTAAGTCAACCACCCGACTTCAGAAATGCCCGCCATCTTTTCTGTATGTCTCTTTTCTTGTTTTATTTTTTCATTTGACTTGGACAGTAACTTATTCAGCCAACATTAAAATTGACATTTACCAATACTTATATTTTAAAATAATATTTAAAATTATGAAAATGATGTTATCAAATTAATTTAAAAGTTTTTCTATTTTTATTATATTTATAATATTACTTACCTATAAAATTTATATACGAATGTATACTTGTATTGTACATATTGTTACACTGTAGCACCGTAGTGCGGTAATATGATACTGCCAGTTCATGCCAGTGGTACATTTTCAGTGCAGCATATTAGTAATTTAAAAGTTACAAGCACTTTGCTAGGATATAGTAGAGACTTTTGGGTCGAATTTTATGTTTATATTTTTTTTAAGTCGGACTCTATTATTCTTTCGAAAAACATCGTTTACTTAACTTCTATATTTAATATATTTAGTAACTTTAAGAATAATGTCATTATTTTCCTAACATTTCAAATGTTGAAACACATTTTAAGTGGTATCGAACTATTTTTTGTAAATAAACAATCTATAAACATAGTTATTCTTCATTATAATGCTTAAAAATATTTAGTTGACATTTAAATAGAAAACAGATTTGAAAATTATGATGTTTAATATTTTTAATTTTCCATATAAGATCCCCACAATAAATAAATTAAGTATAGTTACACAAAATCACATTTATAGTGAAAAATGAACTGTCTTAACGCTAGATTCTTTAAATCCACTCTCAAAATCAAACTGAAGAAACTAATATTTCTATACGTAAAAGTAATAGATAGCGGATTTGATCACTCAAGCAAAAAAAATATTTTTTTTTCTTCTCACTGTATCCTGCACGTGAGAAAGTAAGTAAAAAGAAGATTTAAACGCTACAGATCTTGCGAAATTATTTCTTCTAATATATTATTGTCAATATCTTCAAAGATAAAAGTGCATAGAAATGATTAAAAGTAATAATAATAGACGGTTGCTGTGGTGTAATGGTCCAAACGTGTTACTGTAACCACAACAGTTCTAGAATGTATTAATACTTATATATATATATATATATATATATATATATATATATATATATATATATATATATATATATATATATATATATATATATATATATATATATATATATACATATATATATATATATATATATATATATATATATATATATATATATATATATATATATATATATATATATATATATAATGGCCAAACTTATATCGGGACAGAAGAAAAATATTTTTTACTTCGTTTTATTTTCAATTTTCATTTGTATTTCGCATATGATAAGGTAGGCTATTATAAACATTTATTTGTGATAACGGACAAAGGCAATAACTTAATTAAAATAACCCTAACATAGATAATAAGATTAATTTCTCCACAACTTACTCACATCAAAGACGCTCCTCGGATTTACGTAACGAGCTTTGTACAGTAATAACACACCTTGAGCGTTCTGACTTGTAATTTATTGAATCTTGGTTGGTTTATCAAATAGAACTTCTAGGAACATCTAAATCTATGTGAAAGTGAAAAGCTTCATTAGAAAACTTTTAATGCTAATCCCGACTCTTAAATGTACTATTGTGTATTGTGAAAATATGTGATTTTTTAATCACGTTGTAAAGAGGAAACTACATAGTGTAAAGATGCCTTAATCCTATTACGAACGGAAGTACGTCGTTCTTCACTTAAAGTCGATTTTGGACAAACCCACAACCTGTTGCGTTTATTGAAACCTAAGCGTTGATTATGTTACAATTACAGTCAAAATTATGAACATAATGTGGCCACAGACGCAGTCTATAGACCAGTTAACTACATAAAATGCTTTGAAAAGTATACCATCCTTAGCAATACAATTTAGAAAATTTAAATCATATCGAATGCATACACTACTCAAATGCTTATAAAATGCTTTGAAACATTAGTTAGTATAAGATAAAACAATTTAGGAAAAGCAAACCATAAAATAGTAAAAAATAAAATAATCAATCAACTGTCAAATAATTATGTAATCACCGGTCACTGGCTAGTCGGAGTGGTTGGACTGATACCCAACCCTCCAAGGGTGGGGTATCAGTTTGAGGATCGTGAGTCAACGGGAAGTACAACCTTTGACGGACGTGATGTATGTACTCATTTTTAATGAAATAGGTACGAATGTTTGTTATGATTTTCCCCAACCCAAATAATGTTGATTTTGCAGACTTCTTTCCCTATTTATATTGAAAGTATTCGCTTACATTTATTTCATATGTATGTTTTTAAATAGGCAGCACCACAACCGAACTTTTTCCCGCGTAAATTCCGGTTTTGTCGGAATTCCGGAATAAATAGTAGCCCATATATTCATTCACACTTCTTTTTCAGTGAAAGGCCTAAGAACTGTGGGACATAAAAATAAAAAGGTTTAATTGTGATTTAGTACTGCGCAAATATTTATATGTTATACTAGCTTTTAAACAACGGTTTGAAATAAATAACTTTAGTTTTATTTATATTATGTATAGATTATTAAAGTTTTTTATATATGTAAAAACAGCATTAAACATTAGAAGCGTTTAATCACTCTGCTAAATGAACTATAACTTTTAAATAAAGCATAATGATAATGTTGTTCCTTGAACTACAACTTGTTACATTACGAATAGAGCAAGCCAATAAGTAGTCTTTGTATGAACAGCGAGAACGTGTTATAAATTTTACAAACTTTAGTTTGTTGGCGTGTGCACTTGTTTTGTACTAAATGGTCGACAAAAATAATGTTTATTTTTATAATTTTCATTTTTTAGATATACCTATATATATGCGTTTACCATAATTTCCTCACTCAACATACGATACTTAGATATTCCGTGTTGAGTAGGTAATGTTCTACATAAAGTGGAGAACTGAGGGTCTCGACGTGTGGTTTCACCGATCATAGTACGTGCAGGATGCAGCGTGAAGCCTGACATTTTTTTTAAATGACGCAATGTTTTTATATTAAGCATATTTCTAACACGTAATTTAAATAAATTTACTATTAGTTTAGTTCATCCCAAAACTTGATAAACGAATTTCAATATAAATATGTCGATGTTTGAATGAAATGCTTATGAATAATTTATCCTTTGCTAATCTAATCCTAATCTCGAAATCCCGCAACGCTTTAATACATTCTCTTTAGTGGTAACCTTCGCGGGACTTAACTGATTATAAAATTAGGATTCAACTTTGAAAACATGGTAATGTTATAATAGACCAGCTGAGGCCCACAACTAAGCTTCGTAGATTATAGATTGTTAGATATTTATTTCTTAACGTCACAGATATGTGTTTTTGTACATAAAACATTATGTATTATGAAAATATAAGAATTGTACATAATTTTACTATTTTTAAAGTGTTAATCGACACTCAGGAAAGAAAAATATTTGCTTAGACAACGTAAAATTATAATTTTACTTTATCTAAATAAGTAGAGTTTGAATCCATAATCTGACGTGTTCATAGTCACACGCTTGTGCCAATGCTAAATATTTTATATTCTATTGAATCATCCAATAAGTGCAATCAGTGGCGCCCATGACCGAGCACCTTGCCGCCCGCGCTACATCGCCGCCGCTAGTCTACCGTGACGCGGCGCTTCTTCCGCCTGTAAGCAAATAACGGTTATTAGACATCGCTGTAATATATATTAAAAAGAGTTATAAACCGAAGTACTTATTATCTACACCTTGTCAAATATAATTGATTACATAATATACTTATAGTTTACTATTAATATATTCAAATTTTATTTGGTATTAAATCGTTTTTTATTTTCATATTAAATCTTTTTATTCCATGTTAAAACGGATTGCTATTTAGCTTCTTTTTAAAGCTTAAAGCTCTCTTTGATTTCCCAAATGGAAGTCCCACAACCGTCGCTACAATGAGACATGCGTTGTGCCGTCGCGTCACAAAGATGTTTATGTTACTAAATGATATGTTATATCAGACGACACAAGTATAGCTTAATAAACGGTGCAAATGACAGATTGATTGTAATATTACCACGATTATGAGATTAATTAGTGGATCTGGTGTGAACAAGCGTAAATAACACGACGATGATACTACACCAATAAGTACTGACTACATATATAATATATAAAACTATCTTTAATAGTACCTGCGACAGCGTGATCCACGGGCGTGGTCAAAGGGAAACAGCTGAGAGTCATGAGTGACACACCACACTTTATAAAAACACAAGTCAACTCTAACCGCAGTCACAATGAGCCATATATAAACGATTCACTTGATTTTATAAATCCCTCGATATATAGACGATTTGATACGTAATTTCTAATTAATAATTACTGAGATTAGTAGACACAAGAAACTCATTTAATGTTAGTATAGAAGTATAGGTATATCTACATAGTACGTAATTAATATAGAAACAACAATAATATATATAATTTTTAAAAAATATTTTTCATTTAATAATACTTTAATAGCGTTTCATTGCCCATTGAGTACTTTATATAGTATCTACGAGTAATTAAGTAGCATGCTACGGAGCATCGCGTAGCTTCGCTCTACCGTTTCTACTTGCCTACAGATTAAGTTCGGAAACTTGTTCGAACTTAATCTGTACGGAAGTATAATACGTAACGTAACGTTACCTTTAAAGAGTGTAACGTTGTTATGGTAAATCTGGCTCTAGGTTTGGATTAAGGCACTTAACCTGATAACATGAGGATTGGTCCTCTTTGTGTCTAAACTATATGTAAAAAAACTATATGTTGTACTGCAGATTTTTTTCTAGCTTTACAATATATCTTACATGAAGAAGAGTAGGTAGAAGATACTTTTAGAAAAAGATGTTTCTATAGTTGATCAGAGTGCTTGGACAGTTATCAAGAAGCGCGGGTTCAGTTCCCACTTTGTTAAAATTTTCAACAAATGTAGTATCAGGACATTCGTTTTCCACTTTCGGCCAAGTTTGTAAGTAGAGTGGCAGAAATTAACGTCGTCCTTTGCATTGTTACCGAAGCGAGGAAATGAAAATATGGAATATTTCATTTCTTTAAAAATGATAATTAAAACGACTATTTCGGACTTATTTATTTCTTTTAGCTGTATAATTTTAACCTTCACTTGGAATTATAGCTTATTTATAATAGATTCCTTTTCTTTTATAAATGTTTTGCCTTGTGACCGAGCAAGGTAAATTCAACACGACGTATTAAATATTATAATAAAATCGATCAAGTGCGAGTTCGTCTCGCCCATCGATGCTACCATAGCAACCTTCACAGCTTATATAGAGAAGCAGTCGTAAATGCTAACATAATGTTAAAATAATGCATAATTCAATTAATCAAACAAGTATAACATATACTGACTATACGTTTGAAAATATACACTTTGGTTTTGAATGATGCACACGCCCATATAACCTGGCGACTTTAAATTGAACTTAACCTAAAAATTGAATAATTATCTATAACAAAAATAATAAACAGAATCATCTGTGTAGCGTTCAACACTGTACACTATTAGTGGTAGTTTAAGGTTATTAGTCAAACAAGCGAGTACAAAATAGAATAGTTATAAATTAGTAGTTTCCACGTGACGTGCCTTCACTTTCACTAATGCATCAATTACCTGTAGTTGTTCAGTAAATCGTGTTATAAACATCCATCACGCAAAACTGTCATATTGAACAGTTTATTTTATATAAAAACATAAGAAAATACCAATACCAAAAGAACCTGCCATGTCACAGTGTCTGGTGGTGCGGTGCTTGTGGGTTCAATCCCCATTCAGGGGATTAATGCTGGTATTGCTATAGCTAAGTTTTTGTAAGATTTTTTGTTGTTAGATTTTTTTTATTTAAATTATAAAATTATATTTGTGTTTTTTTTATTACAGGAAAACAGCAAATAAAATAATGGAGAAAGCAAAGTACATAAAAACGTGTACACAAGGCCGGTCTTATTGTTGCAAACAATATCTTTTCTCTGTTCCTATACTTTAAGGATATTTTTATTAACGTAATATATATATATATTACGTTAATAAAAATATCCTTAAAGTATAGAAATAGACAAAAAAATATTTGTATATAAACAAATAAGCGATAATCATAAGTAAATATGTAATATATTAAAGTAATTACTAAATTATATACTAGAACAGAATAGAGAACATCGGGAGTGTCGTAATAGGAACGGTGTGTCATGACACTAAGTTCTCAAGTTCCCACTGCCTGCAAAGTAAAGCTATATGAATATTAATAATCAATAAATTACTCATTAATTATATATTCATTTGTGATTATTGAAATGAAAATGGTTTCATGAAAGCGGCAGCAGCGGCAGTTTCACGAAGGCGGTGGTATCTACCAAACCTACGGAAACCTACCGAAGAGAAACTCCGGGTACTCACATTATTTGTTTAGAAAAGATGCTGAAACGTGTTTCAACTGTGCTACGTCAATTAAATTACATATAACCTGGAAAAACATAACTTAATAAATTCAGCTAAAAAGTTGATCCGTAGATGATTCAATAATTATTCAGATTAAATCATAGATAAATACTGAACAGTAATTGAGTAGTTCAATAGAGTCGGCCGGCGGCTGCGACGGTGACGTCGTGACCGCAACCACTGACGTACTGTTCAATCCAATTATTATATATAAGCATTGATTTATTATATCTGATTGTGACCTTGAACTGTGGTAGACTTTGTATTATAAGTTCACATAGTACGTACATAACACAACCTTTAACAAGTTTTAGCTTCGATTTCCACAGTTAGTTTGGGAACCTAGCGTTAAGATACTCTACACTTTCCGCTGAACTTGAAGCATTGCGTCTTGAGTGGCAGAACTCAACGCCGTGTTTAAATAATAGTGCCATATTAATTTAAACTAACTTTAAAAAAAAGCTGTCCATTGTCTTAACTATACAAAATATACACATCCAGGTAGCGCTTTTGTTCTAGAACAAATATTAGAACAGAGACCGTTAGCTGCTCGTATGACAGCGCGTTCCACGTGACAGAACCAAATCAATATTCTAACAACTCTACCGTTTGTTTGAAGTTCACGCGTAGTTTTAATTGGAAAAGCAAACATTTCATGATATCCATCAGCATTACAGTAGTTTTCAGTCAAAAAACAATACTGTAAACAAATACCTTATTGACATATATTTGTAGCCACGTAGAGCGATCACTGCTAAATATAAAACTAAAATATCTTCATATAAAACTCTATGAAAAATGTTTCTGATATTCAAATGCAATATTGCATATATTCAATCATATCGCACAATATTATTGAGCAGTACAGTTTGCATTACAAATGTTATCAAAACGGACATCCAGTAGCTGAGAGCGTTTTAAAATTGCTACTTTAATTTTGATCTGCGTTCAGCTTAGAGTTATAAATAATACTGTAAAAGTATGATCTAAATTTAATTTTTATTATTTACATTTACAACCTTACCTGTTGAGTAAATATTTTCAAAAAAATACAATGTTTATATTTCCATGATACAATATGAAAAAGAAAATTTATATAACATTGTATCCAGTAGAAGTCCGAAATAAATATCTTTTGTAATTAAAATAGTATCTATGTTCAGTGCATGGTGCAAGCTTAACATGAGGCTTTCAGCTTTAATACCTATTAGGAATTTAAAAGTGAAATGCATAGAATATAAAAGAAAAAACGTTCTTTTCAAACTATTTTCCACGTATAGCGGGGTAGGTAGGAGAAACAATCTAATGTTAAGATACTCCGTTACTCTATTTCCACATACTTTGCGGGTGCTTTACTTAGGTTCATGATTTGTTTTACATCTACAACGAAGAAATAAATAATATTCTTTTTGTGAAATATTAATCGAACCCACATGTTGTCACGTTTACGATGAGACACTGTCGCTGCGCAACAACGGAAACTAGTTAATAAAGTCCTTTTTTGCTTTACATTAAAAGTATCACAAAGCGGGAACTGTTACGTATAATTTACAAAGTGAATAAAGAACAAAGGTGAGTGAAAGTCTACGTTAAATCGTCTCCGGACCGGGGCCGGGGGTCACGGTTGACACGTGGAGACTTACGATATTATAACATTGTTCATTTTAATTTAATTAACGTGTTTATGTGATAGGTTGTGGGTTCGACCCCACGAGGTGTAATGAAATAGTTTATATTTTCATTTGCCTCCGAAGGCTTTGGTAACGAAGCCAATGACGTGTGAAGTACCGCTATTAAACACGCAATGAAGTCTCTACACAATTTTAAAAAATATATAATGCTATATAACCTTGAATCTAATACTAGAGGTTAGACTAGAGTAAGTAATATAAAAAATAAAAAAACATTAATTTTGTTAAGAACGACCTGGATAATAAACTTTTAATGCGCTTCTAATATATTTTTATTAAAAATATTAAAAAAGATAAAATAAAATACTTTTGTTTGTTTTGGCGGTTTGATGTCAATGTACTTGTTATAGTTAATTATTATTTTAGATTGAACTTTAGTTATATCCCGCTGCCACTGTCTAGGGGCAGATATACAAAATCTAGCGTCAAGACACGTTCCTCTTTACCTTTAGTTCAAATGAACGTACGTAGTCTCGTCACAGAGGAATTATTTTTGTCTTCATACTGTATCCTGCACATATCAGTATGAGCTTAGGAAACCTTTCACTAGTTTTAAAATACTCAGAAATCCGGATGTATTGTTTGTTAACTGGTTGAACTGTTTACAGCGCCCTATATCTCATTATCAGAGTAAGGAAATGGAAACATTAAATATTTAGTTTTTCTCGAGTAGGAAACGGACACACAACTTGTCGCTTTTACAATCGTACGCTTGTAACCCCTGTGCCACGACGGGCCTTTAAAAAAAATTCTTTATTTATTATCTCAAGTGATCGAGGTCATTGCCATAGCTGTTTCAGACAGAAGCTTTTCACTGAGTCATAATAGTTTCAAAAGATGTTCTATAAGATTTTTCTGATTATTTGAAACCTCGTATTATACACTACAAATGATTTCGATATTTTTTCTCTAATTATCTAAATAATCAAAAAGTATATTATTAAATTGTTTACATATCTATATAGTCCTGTTGTCTCTACGTGTATCTGTAGTAATACACTTGCTTCAAGAGCATTTGTTCCGTAGTACCGCGACGAGCGCGCGTGTCAGTAGTTCGTGAAGTACAGTTCGTGGAGTACAGTACAGTGAAACGGCAAACTAAACTTTAGTTGAAATATTAGTAATATTTCATTGCAATATTAGTTTTGAATTACTTTTTATTGAGAAATTTGAACATTTACAGTATTTCATAGTAAAATATAAGAAACAGTAAAGAAAAGTAGTTTTTGAATAATCTGTGTGTTAGTTAAGTTGTTATTGTTATAGTGCAGTGTAATTGTGTTTATTGGATATGTTCTGGTATATATTATAATAATAAGGTAACGTTTAAATTATAATAAATAAATGTTTTGGAATTACTAATGTTAAAACGTTTGCCATATACAACAGGCCTTTAAGACTTTGGGTATTGTGTGATAGAATTCAGAGCAGTGATTTGTTTTGTGTATACAGTGAAGAAATGAAAATATTAGATATTTCATTATTTCAGAGTTGGAATTTAGCGTCCAGTTGTCGCGCTTACTGTCTCACATTGAGCCACTAAGGTGACCCCAACTATCATACAACTAATATAAAAACGTTTAAATAAACGAAAACTGAATTACATTTTGTATCGAAGAATGTGTGTCTTAGTTCGATCTTAGTTCTATTTACACCACAGATATCGGTATGATTTTGCTAACAAATCTTTAATAACAAAATATAACTACTATCAGTGTTGTGTACGGTAGTTAAATATTGTTGTCTTCAAGATGTATCACGCACATAGCAGAGTAGGCCGAGGGAAGCTGGGAACCTAATGTTAAGACACGCCTTTCGCAATTAAGACACTCACATTTCCCACTTTGCACCTAATATCGTGGCAACACATATCGTCACGTTTTGGCTCATTACCAGAACGAGGAAATGAATATGTTAAATAATTAATTTCTTTGAATGAGAATTAAACCTAGGACCTGTCACATTTACAGCCACACACTTCTCTCCTGCCAACATTTCTCAATAATACCTCCATAAATCGAGTGTAAACAATGATATAGTACAGTAAACTCTACTCTAGGAACTAATAGAGATAACAGATCAAAATGAATTCTGAAGAATATTATACTCCAATAATATCTTTGTTTTCATGGTTTTGTACCACAACGGCCTTTTTTTAAGATCATTGTTCGTCTGCTCGTAGAATCAATATCAATATCATTTATCTCAAGACTGAGTAATATTCAGAAATAATGTCAAATATTCAGGTCTCCTTCCGGGCACAAAAAATATCAAGCTTTTAAGTTAGTACAAACATTATAACATCTTTTTCCCGTTTTTTTATAAAATTTGCCGCCTTATCAAAAACAAATTATAGTGCCTCAAATTCGGTGCAAAGTAGAGGACGGAACGGAGTGTCCTAGCACTAGGTTCCCAAGTTCCCTTTGACTACCCAGTATATGAGGGAGACAGCGTTTTGACTCAATCTTTCGAATAAACACAAATTGTCAACGTTAATAAGCTTTTTACTATTTTTAAATTAGTTATTCCACACTTAGGAAAGAAAAATACAAAATTTAGAAACGTATAGGTTGCAACAAGCGTATAAGAATTTCGACGTAGCTTGATGAGAACAATTGCCTTTGTTGGTCAGAGCGCTTGGAGTCGCAATGGGAACAATATCAAAAAGCTATTAATTAAAAAAAAATATGCCATGAGCTCACAGCTGTGTTTCTGCAGTCAGAGTCACTCAGAACAGTCGACCGCTGGGAATTGAGTGTCTCATACATCATCTCATACGTTTTCAGTTCAGTAAATTTACATTTAACAGAACTGAAAACGAATTCACTAAAATCTTCTTAACGTACTGTACTACTACACAGGAGCACAAGCGTGCAACTATAAACGCGGAAGAGTGTTGGTCCGACCACTGCTCAACGCGCAACTTCTCAAATTTGACGAAAAGTGGGAAGCGGAAGTGTCTTAATAGGAACGTTAACATTAGGATCCCAATTTCGTTCTTCAGAGATACAGCGTGAAGCTGAAATAATATATTTTTTTGTTTCTCTCACATTTGTCCTAGGCATGAAATGAAACGCAATAAGTTATATAATTCATCTTTGTACTTACACAGTACAAAGATGAGTTATCTGACAGCTATTGATTATTTTTTTGCATAATTTCATTTAATAACCTTTCTGGTAAAGCGCATGAAAGAGAGAGAGAGAGAGAGAAGCATGATAAGCCGAAGATCTAGGTTGATCGTGCTGTAAATCGATATTCATTGATTAACCAGAAGTTATGAAACATATTTTTCTTATCGTTCTATATCTATGAAAAAAAAATCCAAATGCAGTAATTCGCACAATTATCATAGATCGTTTTATCCCAAGCAAAGCCAGAGATATACAGCTAGAGGTTATCTTTGTTTGTCATTCTGCCTTCCTCCAGTATCATATACTGTGTTCTCGAAGGTCTACCCCTGGCTCTCTTTCCGCATTGATGATGCAGTTACCCAAAAACACCAGCAAAATTTCTGTCATTTTAAAATTCGCCAGCAATGTAAAGGAAACAAAACGTTTAATCTTCAGGCTTCGCTGTCACAAACAGAGATTAATAGGTTTGATTAAACTGACAAATTTTAAAGGAATTACGAATACGCAGCGGCCGCTGTTTAGGCGTCACAACTCCGCGCTTTGTAAATGTTTCTTACTAAATGTTAGCTAACAAAGTTGTAACGGTAATGAAAAGAATCGAGTTTTAAATCATTTCAACGTTAATTATAATTTTATTTCACCGTTTAGTGACTTTTAATGAAATATTTAAATGTTTAAAATATACTTAAAAATAGTGGATTGTCAGAAGCGGAGTGTCTTGACATTAGATTCCCAACTTGCCAATGCTATGCAGGATACAGCGAGAAATTAAAAAAAATACTTTTGCTATTGTTATTGTATGCAGCGAACAGAGGAATATAAGGATTTTTTAAAAGAACAATAAAATTATTTCTAAGTCAATTACATACACACAGTACAGTACATATCATTGTCAAACTGTAGTAGAAATAAATTGTAAAAGCTTACAAAACACTCAGCGATATATGAAAAGGAAAAAGAACATATTTTGAAATAGTACAACCAATTCCTTAGTAAAGTTTAATGTATTGCAATAGCCGACACCTACTCCTCTCAGCTTGCTATACAAATGTAAGCGTCATTGAATTGAGCTTTCTGCTGTTTTAATTAGAGTTTTTTTTACAACGGTATTGGGTGTGGATATATTCATACAATGTGTTCAAGTATTATATTGCTTTGTACTGAAAATTTATGCAATATGATGTTGTGAAAATTGTAGGATTTTATAAAATCCATCTACAACTGTAGTGGAGTTAAATATTTTAAAGATATACAATAAAACCGCTCCCCACTGTATCTCGCCTATAGCACGGTTGGCAGAGAGAAATAGCTAAATAATAACATTTCTAAACTTATAGTCTATATATATGCTTCTTTCCTATATTTATTACTATTTTCATATAAATTACTACATAAATATTGCAGTTACGACACATACAAAAACACAATTGGATTCAAAACAAAGTGTGAAATTGTTATTCGTGTCTTTTGTATGAAAGTTTGCATGGACGTCTGATAGACGTGTGAGCAATATTAGAATAGAAAGTAATAATATATTTTATATCGTCTATATCGTCCAATAATGGTATGTATTTTTATTATTTTCACGTATTATCACAGAATCCTCAAGACATTTCAAATTGAGTAATAGGACTCAACGCCGCGCTATGTCTCGTTACCATAATGCATGCAAATAAAAATCTGTAACATTTCATTTATCCGAGTTGGAATTAAACTTGCAATCCGTCGTATTTACAGTCACATGTATATGCCACTGAGCCACAACGACCACCTTGACTTGATAAATATTGAACATCTGAAACACCTGGTGCAAACAAAGTAGTTGTAAATCGTATCAAATTTCATATATTTTACCACAAACTATTTTTGAATGTTTCAAATGTATTCGTTTTCTCTTTAAATCGTTCTGTATATTGCTTTGAAGTGTGAAGAACTTTAACAAATGCTTTCAATTGATGTTTGATATCGTTCCAACGCTGTATAGTTCACACTGTCAGGGATATCTAGACTTTACATATAATGTAATAATACACTGATTTAATGTATGTAAAAAAATATGCAGTTGTATATTCATTATTATAACACTATATATGAATACGTTCCACATCCGCATAGTAAATATATTCCGATGTAACGGTAACGCTATTATATACGATAATTAGTAGGTTCAAATATTAAATATTTTCATTTTCCTCGCTCTGGTAATGAAGCAAAGCGCAGTGCTGAGTTTGCCACTACCATGAATTAATTATTAAATTATAGTACCCTAATTGTAATACTAGGTTCCCAGGTTCCCCCTACACAGTTCATAAACGTGAACCTAAAGTATAGCGTGAACAAAAAAATATATAAACAAAATCGCTCTATATATTTTATATTTCCCTTTAGCTTTTTTTGAGAATGTAAAAACTACGTACGTACTACGCAGCCCCAATACACTAGTGATTGAATCCTGGACCCTTGTCCTCAACTCGACGGTACTTAAGTTGTAGATTACTTTCTCCGGTCAAACTTCCAACAAGATGATAGTAAAATTTATTTATTTATAACAAGTAAAATTTGACTTATAGGCCGTTTCTAATCAAATTATTTCACTTTTAACGTCAATATACATATAATGTATTGATGCTCTATTGCTTGTATTGTCAAGTCGTAATTCAGTGAACTGTTCGTTAATTACGTAGACGAGTAGGTCATTAATGTTGTTGTTTGAACAATAGTTCTGTTCACTTTTCTTCTGTATTTATTTAGTTTGTACGCATGTAGTCCATGGTACGTTATTCGTAATCTGTTTATGTCATATTTTGCTATTAAAGAAAATAAAAAACGTAGTAATTTATAAGAAAATTCTTATAATAGTGTTTTGGTTGAAATCATAAACAAAATAGAAATTGTAGTGTTTTTTTTTTTTCTTTTTTTGGATTTTGTTTGGAAATTTGTGTGGGCGTCGGATGACATATGAGCAATATTTGAAGGAAAAATATTAATATATTTTTTAAAGAAATATTTTTAATATGTTTGTTCAATAATTTTACACTAGGATAGGTTTTTGTACTAGTTTCACGTGATATTTCGCACATAGCAGGCTAGGCAGAGGGAACCTGGGCACGTAGTATTAAGACACGTCGTTTCCATTATATCACTTCCGCTACACACTGATAGCTAAATCCTCCACGCATTGCACGTTGAGTGGACCAGAGCGTAAAAAATAAAATATTAAATATTTCATTCCTTAGAGAGAGAATTGAATCTATAACTATCACATTACCAGTCTCTGATGGGCCCCGCTATATGAAATATAACCCCCACTTCACAGTTCACTTCATACACGGTAACAATAACTCGTGCGGGATACAGCGTGAAGCTAAGAAGGAAAGAAAGATAACTCGTCTTCTACTATGTACGCTCGACCGTGCGAGAGCGAAGCCGCACTCAAATGATGCTTAACTAAGTACTATCTTGTAGTATAAGGCTTACTATCACCAGTGTTGCTATAACATAAAAAGCAGAAATTTCAAATTATTATTTCTTCTTACAGTAATATTTGACGCTCCGTGCCATCTGGCTACCTCGGTAGGGACATAGCGTAAAGCTAAAAAACGCTTATGAATGCTTTTTACTTTGAATTTTATAAATCACAGTAAAAATTGACAATGAAAAGATATATTTTTTTAGCGTAGACATCATTACAGACGATGATTGATGCTATAATCGTAATAAAAGTAAAAATCCACGTCACTCAGAGCTCCAGTTGACAGGTGTTCAGGACTCCTATAGGTCTGATACCCCGAAACTTGTATTTGAGTATTTGCGGCTTACAAATGTCACTCGCAATGCTTAATTGCTTGTCACAGTCGATTGTTGGTATTGACTCAGTCAAATCTAAATTATATAATATTTCTTTAATTTTGTTATTACAATATGTTTTATTTTAATTACCTCCCTCTAGTGTCAAGGAAAATAATCGGCAACAAACGTAGCTGTATTTTATTATATAATCAAAATCAAAATCAAAATCAAAATATTCTTTATTCAATTAGGCCATTTAAGCACTTTTGAATCGTCAAGTTACATATAAGTGTCTGTGGTGTCAGTCCTTACAGGAAGCTACCACCGGCTCGGAAGGCGGGTCTGCTGAGAAGAGCCGGCAAGAAACTCAACAGTTGCTCTTTTCAAAATATCAATTAAAGTAAATATATAACATAGCTTCCTGAGTGAGTACCAACAGCATTTAATCCCACGCACTCTTATCGTTGTAGTATTCTTGAATAGAATAATATGCTTTGCCTAACAATATATTTTTAACATTCACTTTAAATTTTTGAAGTGGCAAATTTAAAATAATTTGTGGAATTTTATTATACATACGTGTACCATGTCCATGTGAAATAATAATATACTATATATATATTTATATATATATTTATATATATATATATACATATATATATATATATATATATATATATATATATATATATATATATATATATATATATATATATATATATATATATATATATATATATATATATATATATATATATATATATATATATATATATATATATAGTATATTATTATTTTTTCAGCTTCACGCTGTATCCCGCACACGGTAGACATAGGGCGCCTGGGAACCCAGTGTTACGATGCTCCGTTCACGTTAAGATACTTCCATATCCCACTTTCTACTAAATTCAATTCAAATCGAGTTGAGTAATGGAACTCGACACCGCACTTTACTATTATTTTATTATATAGTTTTTTTTCAGCCATTCAAATAAACAGAACAGTTAAAATTGTTCGAGTTTTGGTGATCAAAAAGTAAATATTTGGTTGGAAACGACATCGCAGCTGTAGCTGTATCATTGGCGCGTTTCATTTGTTTTGGCACCACTTCCTCTGCATCGTATACTCATACGTGCATGCTGATTTGGATCATTTCACGATTTAACAGGCATAATGCTGAGTAGAAGAAAAGAAAACATACTATTAAAATACTCAACAATATAGATATTGCGTTTTGTTACTTTCCAAATATTACTGTGCTGAGTTCTACCGAAATTGGGAAACTAAACTTTCTAAATGAAAACTTAACATTAGATTCCCAGGATCTCTCTGCCTACCCAGCTGTGTGTGGGATACAGCGTAAAGCTGAAGAAATACTTAATTTTTGATACAAGAAGTACACAAGTAATACACTAACGTTAAGATATTTTGTTTAAGTATATCAGCTGCCTGATAAGGTACCTGATACGCATATCAATATAATACAAACTCTGCCTACATTAGGATCACATGTAAATCGAATCTTCCTATATATTTCATATTCATATATTCAATATTCAATATTGCAGGCTGTCATGGTGTGGTGGCATAAACTTGTGATGATTTGTGGGTTGGATTCCAATTGAAAGGAATAAAATACTTAATGTTTTCAGTTTCCTCTCGTAACGTTGCAAAGCTCGGAATTGAGTTCCATCACTCAACATGAAGTAATTATTGAATTATTAGGAACAAAGTTCTAATACTAGGTTCCTAGATTCTTTCACTCTACCCTGCTAAATACGTAAACCTAAAGCATAGTCTGAACTAAAAACACGTACAAATCGACCTCTATTTATTTAATATTCATATGTACATTTCTTATAACTTACATAAACCCAATACACTAGCGATAAAATCCTGGACTCTTATTACATATGTATGGACACGTATTCTACGGCCGCTACTTAACTTGTAAATTACTTCCTACAAACTTCCCACGAGATGATTGTAAATAACAAGTAAAGTATGACTTATCCGCCGTTTCTAACTAAATTATCTTCGGTGAATATATAATGTATTGATGCTCTATTGTTTATATTGTCAAGTCGTAATTCAGTGAACTGTTCGTTAATTACGTAGACGAGTAGGTCATTAATGTTGTTGTTTGAACATTAGTTCTGTTTCCTTTACATTTTTGGGAATTTATTTGGTTGTTTCAGCTTCACGCTGTATCCCGCACTAAGCAGGGTAGGCAGAGGGAACGGAAGTGAAACCTAGTGTTATGACACTCCGTTCCACTTCCGTTCCCCACTTTCCGCCGAATTTGAGGCATTGCGGGTTGTGTGCACGGGTAGTTACATGATACGTTAGTCGTGATCTAAATATTGAGAAAATTTATATGTATTTGCTATTTTGCTATTAAAGATAATAAAAAATGTAATATATTATGTTTATCGGAGTGAGAAAATGTATATAATGTATGCCCCTAAGTGGTAATCGAACTAACCAATTGTAAAAACTGCATCATTATTAATATATAATATAGTATTATGGAGCTGGTGGCCTATAACGCATTCAGTGGCGGAACTCAACGCTGCGTTTTATCTATCAGAGTAAACAAAAATAAGTTAAATATATACTTTGTACGCATCGAACGTACCGGGATTAGAACCCGCGCAGTTGGAAACCGTTCCAAAGTATGTTACTTTCGTAAGTATAAAATATTACTTTCAACACGTTATATATTACAAAAATTCCCTTGACTCGAGATCAAACATAGTCGTTACGTTAACGATAAGACATTGGTCCTCTCCGCTACGACGACCTCATAAATGACAGTAAACAACAAATAACATATAAAGGCAATATGTATGTATATTTAAATAGAAAATTCATGAAACTGGAGCACGTTGTGTACAGACAGAACAGTTTGCTAAATATTTACTTTTCATTCTATACTGAGTTAAAAAAAAGCAGACACTGTAAGTAGTCCAAATATGATAAAGCCTACACGTTCTTTATAACGAAACAACTGAGTCGTGACGCAGTGGAACAACGAAGGTAGTGAGTTCGATATTTACATTGGTTAATCATATTGTATTCAGCTCCACGCTGTATACCGCACAGGGCAGGGAAGGCAAAAAGGACTTGGGCACCTAGTGCTAAGACACTCTGTTATGATCAAGATACTTCCGTTTCCTATTTTTCACCGAATTCTAGAGACACTGTGTGGCGGAACCGAAGCGTATGAGATAAAGATAGAAACGAAATATCTTAACACTAGGATCCCTCTGTCGACTCTACCATTCTGGAAAAATCGTGAAGCTTTAAAAAAACCTATGTTTATTTTTTTAAAATAACATGTCTGAACGATTTATGTATATTATTATGTAAACCCCTTTAGCAGTTCTGTAGGTATGTGACAGTAAAAAATATTAAATACATACTACTATGTTGAACATTACCTTTATTTAGCAGTCGAGCAACGACGACTGATCTACAATATATCCCCATAGATTGATAAAGCCTTGACATAATTGTTTCCTAAAAGGCATCCCGCAGTACATCAGCTCTATGACAGTCTCTAATTATCACGTCGCTCTCAGTGCAGTGTGAAATGGAACATGCGTGTTTGACTCGCCGTAGTAGTCGACCGAAACTGCGATTGAAATTACGTGTTTATTACCTATTGTTTTCGCCTTGTATTGGGAATATGGAAATTGGTTTTCTATAGATTTTATTCTTTTTTTTCTTAACATGACAGAGTAGAGAGAGAAAAGTTAGGAACCTATTGTTACCACACTCCATTTCCATTAAGATACATCCATTCTCTTCTTTCTACCACATTTGAGCCAGTGCTTGTTGAGCAAAACTTAACGCCGTGCTTCGTCTTCTTACCAGAGCGAAGAAATAAAAATATTAAATATTTAATTTTCTCTAGCAAGTCTATCCACAAACTATCGCATTAACAGTAGCACGCATGTGCCTCTGCGCCACGTCCGGCTTCTTCGTTTTTTCATATAATACCTAACAGTAATTTACATTAAATTGATTTAATTTTGTGTTTATTTATCTTTAGTGCCTTTTTTATTTCTTTACATGACTAGTAAAAGACTGGGATCTTAGTGTGATATAACATTACTTTTGGCCTTCGTCGACAAATCGAACCATAAATCCTAAGATAAGAGACAAGCACGCTCTGACAAACAAACTCTTCTCCTATATTGTATTTAATTAGATATAATTATGGAAAATTTTATTAATTGTTCTTTTCGGCAATATAATACAATAAATTAAAATATTCAAGCATATTTCATTATTTTTTAAAGTAAATAAAAGAAACCCAGTGACCTATTTATATATATATTTGTTGTTTTCGCCACCTTCTTATGATTTACGAACATCGCACTGGACTTCGCTGACGTTTGTTTTGGTTAACACACGTGTTTGTGTGGATTTCTTATTTAAGTGATATTTGTACATATATTTTAAGTGAAAAGTGCGATTTTTTAAAAAGGAGATCGATTTTATTATCGGTGTTTGGTTGTTGTGAGTGTTTGTGGTGTTTTGTCCATTAGATTAGTTAATTAAGGTAAGTTAGGTTAGTTTGTTTCAAAATGGATGCTGATCCACATCCGCCCGACCCCCCTGATCCTGGAGGTGGCAAATGTGACTCCCAAGTTACATCCCGAAAAAGGCAAGGTGTTGACCCACCTTCAAAGAATTCAGACTCAATTAAAAAAACAATTATTGACCCAGCTACGGCTACACCGTCAATTCAAAATTTATATATTCACCCTTCCCTGTCAGAAAGTCCTAAATCCTACATCGATTCAGACAAAGGCCCTTTTATAGTATATGTGTCGAGGAAAACTCCAGATCCTGCTGCCGGTACCTCTATTAAAGCAATAAAGTTTGGCCAATTTCTCCATATTAATAAAATAAATAACATCACTAGTGATGGAGTAAAAATGTCAAAATGTCAAAATCAGCATGGAATTCTCAACAGCTACTGCAGCGAATTTATTTTTATACAATCCCATTTTAGGTCTATGTAAGTATGTGGCCTACTTTTAATATCACTCGAATGGGTATTGTAAGAAATGTCCCAGTGGACTTCTCACTTGATGAGTTTGTAGGCTCTCTAGAATTTCCCTCAAGTGGTATACAAGTGATGAAAGCAAGACGACTTAATAGAAAGTGTGTAAGTGAGGGTGTGACTACATGGGTTCCAACCCAGTCAGTTGTAGTTACATTCCGTGGACAAAAGTTGCCTGAAAGGGTCTTTTCATACCATTCCTCTCTCCCAGTAGAACCATACAAATTTCCCACTATCCAGTGCCTAAATTGTTGCCATTTTGGTCACATTAAATCACAGTGCAGATCGAAGCCAAGGTGTTACAAGTGTTCTCAGTCCCACACTGGTGAAGCATGTGACACTAATAGGGAAAATGCTTATTGTTTACATTGTGAAAGCAAACATTTCGCTACTGACAAGGACTGTCCTGAGTTTGCAAGGCAACAGTCCATCAAAATTACCATGTCACAAGAGTGTATTTCGTATATAGAGGCTTCCGCTCGTTTTCCTCCTGTTCGCAAGTCCTATGCGGATATGGCTAAGGAAATGTTTTCCCCGCCCACCTATGCAGTTCCCTCTCCTACTAAATTACCAGCCCCTGCCTCCCCTAACAGATCATATAAAAAGACTGTTTTTCAGTCTCCTCGTCCCCGAGCTCCTTTAGCAAAGGGATATAATAGTCAAGCTCATCAAGCCCTAACTGCCGCATGTCCGTCGTCCCTTCCTAATGGTTGCGCTCTAAACCAAGGTGTTGACAGTCCAATAGAATCTAGAAAAGATCTATTGGTTGCACTTACTGAAACCCTTGTGAGTATCTTCAGAACTGCTGATGAACTTCCTATACCGTCCAACGTTGCCCAAAATTTATTAACAATTTTTAAAATACTAAACAATGGCAGCACTGAGCTTCCTACAATGGAATAGTAAAAGTATTCGTGCCAAAAAGCACGAATTACTTAATATTATTTCTTTGTACAACCCTGTCATTATTGCCCTCTCGGAAACATGACTGGTGCCTGATTCCCGCTTTAGGGTATCAGGTTTCTCCTGTTTAAGGGAGGACAGAAATGACGGGTATGGAGGTTGTGCTATCCTCATCCAGCACTCCTCTCGTTATTCCTGTATCCCTCTCCCCCCTCACAGCCAACAGATTAATGCTGTTGTTGTGAGGGCTTTCAATATCTCCTTCCTGTCTGTTTATATCCCTCATCCTTCTTCCTCTGTTTTCCTTGAGCTTAAGTCTATTATCTCTTTGCTCCCTAGTCCTGTCTTGGTCCTAGGTGATTTTAACACTCATCACTCTTTGTGGGGGTGTTATTACTGTGATGGGTTATCTCCTTTGTTGGTAGACATGATTGATGATGTATCTCTTTGCATTATCAATGATGGCTCTCCGACTCGTAGGGTTAATCCAAATCAGAATCCTAGGAGTGCTGTTGATTTTTCCCTATCCTCCCCATCTCTGGCTACCCAGCTATCATGATCTGTTCTACCTCCTACCCATGGTAGTGACCATTTTCCTATACTTATTTCAATGCATAATAGACCTCCTCCTTCTTCTTCTCTTTATTCTACATCTAAATTTAACCTAAAACAAGCCAACTGGAATAAGTACGCCGACTCTGTGGATTGCATGTTGGGCAATCTTCCTGAGTCTGCTAATTTTGAGAGGATCATTCTTTGCTATGAACGTTTTGTCTCTACCATCTTGTCTGCGGCTGACTTACACATCCCTAGAAAACGCTCCATTCAGAATTGGATGCATTTCAATCCTTGTTGGGATCAGGAATGCTCTGATTCTGTCAATCGGCGAACAGCTGCCGAGGAGTCATATGCAGTCTATATGACTATGGAGAAATTTGTTGAGTACAAACGCAGTGATGCGAAGTTTAGAAAGTTGATTAGGAAAAAGAAAAGAATTGGATGGGCCAATTTTTGTGAATCCCTTAGCCCTCGCTCTCCTTCCTCACTCATATGGAAAAATGTTAGGAGATTTTGCCGTTCCCTTAACTATGATTCCAGTCCTAACTCCAATAATCCTTCTTTGTGGCTGTGTGATTTTGCTAACAAATTGGCTCCGCCTTTTGTACCATCTCATGACTTATTTATTTTCCCACTGATTGAATCTTCGGATGAAATGGACGCTTGTTTTTCGTCTGAAGAACTCAAAAACGTCTTAACGGATTTAAGAGACACTAGCCCAGGTGAGGATAGTATCTCATACTCTTTTATTGCTAGACTAAATGAGAAGTCTAAGCTATTTTTTTTTAAATTTAATCAACGCAATATTTCAATCAGGCAATATTCCACTACCTTGGAAATCCCAAATTATCATTCCTATCCTTAAACCTGGAAAATGTCCTTCTGATTCCGATTCCTACAGACCCATTGCCCTAGCATCTGTTTATCAAAAATTATGGAACGGCTTTTAAAAAATCGTCTGGAATGGATAATGGAAAGCAGAAATCTTAGCACCCTCTCAATTTGGCTTCAGAAAGGGGTTAAGTACCACAGATAGTCTCAGTGTTTTTACCACAGACATTCGACGAGCTTTCGCCAAAGGAGAGTATTTAGTGGGGGTTTTTGTAGATGTCGCTTCTGCTTATGATAATGTCTTTCTTCCAGTACTCAGGCAGAAACTGCAACAGCTGAGTATCCCGCCGAAGTTGTCTCATTTCATTTGCAATCTGCTGACCGGCAGATCGATCACAGATATGTGAAACATCCGCTTCTTACTGTGCCTTCCAGACTGGTCTGGAAGGGATTACCTCAAGGCTCAGCTCTTAGTCCTTTGTTGTAAAACCTATACACTCATGACCTCGAATTGTCTGTCGGTAGCTTTTGTAATATCCTTCAATATGCTGATGACATCGTCCTCTACTATAGCTCAAAATCAGTGGAGGACATAACTTATCGTTTAAATACTGCTTTACACTATCTAGACCAGTGGCTCCTTGGCCATGGCTTGGCATTATCAGTAGCGAAATGTCGGGCGTTAGTATTCTCCAAAAAGAGAGTAACTAATTTTGAAATTTACTGTGGTAATGATACCATACAATTAGCAGATAGTGTTAAATTCTTAGGCATGGTCCTTGATAAAAGACTGAACGGAATTGCTCATGCTGAACATGTCAGCAAAAAATGTGAAAAAGGCATCAATGCTTTAAGAGCTGTGTCTGGTGTGTGGTGGGGTGCACACCCTTTTACTCAAAAACTACTGTACAATGCAATAATTCGTAGTCATATTGACTACGGGTTATTTGTAAAACAAATAACCCGTAGTCAATATGACTACCCTTTAATAAAGCTGCTAATGACAAACTTAACAGAATTCAGTACAAATGCCTTCGAATTGTTTTAGGTGCAATGAGGTCTTCCCCTACCAATGCATTACAGGTGGAGTGTGTTGATCCACCTTTTCCTATTCGTCGTCAATTTTTATCGATTTGTTGGTAAAATGCTACAGTTTTCTTCCCATCCCTTGTGGTCTAAGCTATCTGAGTTAGCTGACCTTATTCCTCGTGGCAAGCCGCTTCCCTACTTGCTTGCTAGCTTCATTAAATTTACCTCCCTTCCTCACCCTCTGTCCCGCTATCCTGCTAACCCTTTATTCTGTACGCTTTATAAAGCTTTAGTACACCATCCCTCTATCATCACAAATCTTGGCCTGACCAAGGGAGCTTCTGACACCAACACAAAGTTCCAAGCCATAGTAAATGAAAACTGGTTAAATCATATCCCCCTATCTTTACAGATGCGTCAAAGCTTTCAAACGAAAGCTGTGTTGGTGCAGCGTGCTGGATACCAAAATTCAAAATTATTTTACAATTTAAATGTCCTCCTGAATCATCCGTGTTTACTGGAGAGGCTGTTGCTTTGTTAGAAGCAATCCGGTTCACACTCTCCCATGACTTTAAACAGACTGTTATTTGTACTGACTCATTAAGCTGCATACTAGCTGTAAGAGGAAATCCCTTTCATAGTAAATTAAGGTCTTCAATTATTTTAAGGATTCGTGAAGAATTGTACTCATGTTATTTAAAGGGTTTGGTTGTTACTTTGGCATGAATTCCAGGGCATTCTGGAATCAGTGGGAATGAATCTGCAGACTCTTGCGCAAAATTAGCCATCCAGTGTGGCCATCAAGTTAATCCATCCCTTATATGATGTCCTTCCTCACAAAGTTCCCCGTCCCCTTAATGTTCAATGTTTGTTAATGTTTGTGTTTAGTCCATTATGTAAATTTTTATGTAAATATATTAGATATAATAATATTATATTGTAGACCTTTGTATTATATATTTCTTATTACTAACCCTGTGTGTAGATAATGTATATATTTATTTTAATATATGTATTTTTTTTTGTTATAGGTGAAATCAATTTTTAACTTGATCTTCTTTTTTTAATATGCATTCTCCTATTGTGTAATATTATTTTTTCTACCGTTCAACCTCCTTCGTGTCTTCTCCATTTAACGTGACATTGGCGAAGTGATATGTGCTCAACTGGCACGCTCGGAACGCCACAATCAATGAACCATACGAACATCGCACTGCGTGGATTTTTTTATCCTATCTTGTCTTTTAGAGCATAAAAAATATTATTTATGTAGACTGCTATAATATAAGATTAAGATATTAAGAATATTTCTACAATTCTATAAATAAACTGAGGCAATGAGGTCTGTCGTGGCGCAGGGGCACACGTGTCTGTAAGCGTGACAGGATTTGGATTCGATCGCCACTTGAGGAAATGAAATATTTTGTATTAAATATTTAACAATAAGTTCCCAAGTTTCCTCTGCCTACCCACCTGAAGAGAAGCTAAAAAAACAATCACAAACTAATAGAAAAATCGCCGCAGTAGCTCTTTGCCTTACTACCAGAACGAAGAAAAGAAAATATTAAATGTTCCATTTCTTCGAGTGAGGATTAAACCCACAATCTGACGGGATTACAGTCACGCGACAGGCCTCAGTTCAGTAATATTAATTATAATAGATATATTTGTATATTAATTTGCAATTTTATATACATAATATATTGCACTAAATTAGTTTGAATTTGGGTTTGTCATTCTTTAATATGATAATTTACATATATGTAAAATTGCTTCTACCAGGTTGTACATGCATTATCTAAAGTAAATATTTATTTTATTTTATTAATTGAGAGTTGTATATGACATATGACACATTCTACGAGCCCCGTAATTCTGATCACAGTAACAGCGGATACTCTGCTCGCGTATTTTTAAACTGTATTCTTCCATAGTATATATTGATAATAGCTGTAGTTTTCTAACGTATACATTGATACGTAAAATACGTAAATTGTAGTGCAATTAAACGCTATCAAATCGTAATTGTGTCAAATGAGGCAGTGTCATCTGTGATGTCATCTCTATCACGTACGAGATATTACAAAATGTATGAACCGGGTTCTAAAACGTACAGTACTCTATAATACACGATTAATCTAGTTTAAAAATTTCATCTACTTTATACTCAAAGCCTCAATAATTCATTAGAAAGTAGAAAAAGGAAGTTCTGTAATGGGAACGGAGTGTCTTAGCACTAGGTTCTCAGGCATACTCTGTATATCCTGCCTGTATTTTTTACTTTAAATGAAACTTCCATTTTGTATGAATTGTGGTTGAAATGGATGTTTCTAATATTACCGTACCTTACCTTAATTTATCTAGTACAATGTACTTACACCCAGCATCACACCTTACATACAATGTGCTCACCAGCTACCCGCAGTAGTGCACCCTACATTTAGCCCCGTCTTAAATAAGCCACATAGTATTATTCAACATAAATCTCACTCTTACCATGCAACTATAATTCAACTTAAAATATATTATTTCCTTAATGATGACTGTTGCAAGTAAATACAAGAAGTTTAAATATTTCATATAACCAATTTGATCTTAAACTGAGCAACAAGCACTGTGCCGAGATAAGATAATCATTTCTTTTTGAACATAAATGGACACCCGACTACGTTATTTCGTATTCTTCAACACAGAACGCGGTTATTTTTTTGTGTATACGATATACATGGTATTTACTACATCCGTTGTATATAAACTGTATGACAGTAGATGTTTCCTGCCCTTGATTCATCACTTACTTGTAAGTGCCATCAGAATGCGCTCATAGCATTGAATAACATTTAATATTTGTCGATCTTGTAGAAATATATGCTTTGTCTTATTACGAGGGCAATGAAATTAAAATTTTAAATATTTCAATGCCCTAAGTAGAAATTGAACCCCAAACCTGTCACGTTTTAATATTTTTATTTCTTCGCTTTGGGCTGTAGACAAATCGTAGCGTTGAGTTTCACCACTCAACTGACAATGTCTCGAAAATTCGACGGAAGTGTTGCGACGTATCTTAGCAGGTTCCCTCTGTCTCCCCTGCATATGTGGGATAGAGCGTGAAGGTGGAAAAATAGTTTAGCTGATTTTATTGAGGTTGAATTTAGATATTCCTGTTCTTCGTAATCAACATCAAACTATACGCCACAATGTGAAGCTGCAGTAGACATGAACTAGTCTTTATAAATTTCTATAGCTTTTCATAATTTTCGTTTAATTTCTTTGTTTTAAATAAAATAAATATTATGTAATGTGTTTCATAATACACAATTTTCATAGTGTAAATATGGTTTTGATATTTTATGAACGAGCACTACCAATGTATTTATAGTAAAAACTAATAGAACTGAAATAAATATAACATACACTCACGTGAACAAATAAATATATCGTAAAGATACATTGTATAGTTCGTACTTATTTGTTAAGAAATGCTGATCAATGCGGAGCCAGAGACTCGTCCACTGAGGATATCGTAACGATTCCAGAATTGTACTCGTATATCAACGGCTGGTTATATGTGCGTACTTATAAAATTTTCCAAACTTAGGTTAACTTATGTTTACGAAAATCTCAACCACTCGTATTGTATGTATTTACCTTCGAATATAAATCTGTTCAAATTTTTATCTGTACTACAAGATCTCATTTCTTGCTAAATTTCATAATTATAAGTCTATAGGAAGTACCTTATAAGGTTTGTTTGCGCCGCCAATTTCATACAAAGTATAGCAAAAACAATGTAAAAATGCTCGTATCTTTTGAGTTTGAAGACATAAGAGCTTGATTATTTTCTGTGTTGTTAGGGACTGTAGATCATATGTTATATTAATTTCAACTTGACACGTCTAATCTTAAATTTTCTTTTTGCCTGATTCTGGTCTTGCCAGATGGATATTAATGTGATTCTATAAAGATTACTTTTTTTTCTTTTGAAATGCGAAACCCTAAATATTAAAGAAAATAATTCTTAGATTGAATAAAAGATTTGGTCACAAATAAGTTCGAGACGTATAGATTCATCACAAAGTTTACGTATGTGGAGGTTATATGGAAAACATGTTCTTTACATGTGGCTCTTAGTTTACTTTACATTATGTATAAGTAGCGACCCGATTATGACTTTGCTCGCTTGAACTATGCGATTATTATTTCATTAAACTGACTTTGTATGTTTATGTAGTTTTTATATTTTGCTTTATATTATCGTATTATTTAATACGACTAACTTACTAAATTTAAATTTAAAGAGCGTATAATGACTAAGTTATTTCACAAAGTGTTTAGTTCAAACTAATAATTTACAAAACGCATTTAACAAACTGTTCATCTTTTTATTCGCAGAGCTATCAGTACTAATATTGTAAAGCTGAAAAGTTTGCTTGATCGCTCTTAACTTAGGATCTACTAATTCAAATAGATTTTTTTTTAAATTAGATAGAACATTTATTAATGAAGGCTATAATGTTACGTCAAATGCATCAAATTTGGCGAAAACTGGAGAATGGAAGAGAGAAATTTATAGTATGTATGTTCTTAAGTTCGCTGCAAACACCGCCTTGTACAGAACACATCGGAATTATGAAATTTATAAAATGTTTGTTAACTGATAATTTACAATAGCCAGCAGTATCGAGAGAATAAAAACTATTACTAGTGGAAACTTTATATTTTAAAATTAGATATTAATTTGAAGCCTGTTGTGGCGCAGCGGCACAAGCGTGTGACTGACTGTAACCGACAGGTTCTGGGTTCGACCCCACTTTGTGCCACGATATTCCATATATGAGTAGTTCAATCGAATAGTTAATAAAAACAAAACCAAGAATCGTACAAAAAATTAAGTTTATATAAAAAAAAACAATTTTCACAATTCTTCAGTAAATTTACGTAAAAAACAAATCACCAGCTCGAAAATAATCAGTAATTCTCTTTGCGAGTCAAGATTGCCGTCAATTTGTAACAAAATTTTACATAAGCCTGAATCTTTGAAATAACTGAAAACTCCGTTAGAGCTGTTTATATGATTTTAATACGTACATTTATCAAATGTATAATAGTCTTTTTTTGCGAAATCATAATAATACAGCGGGTATGCCAAATTGATGTAGCTTTGTGCTTGTTTTTACACGTCCCGTACATACGAGTAGCAGTGTAAGCTCAGGGAATTTTGAACCTAGTGTAAAGAAACTCCGTTCCCAATAAGACACCTCCGTTTCTCACTTTTCACCAAATTACTAAAATGTATACTTATAAATACAATTTAATTTAAACATTAAGATTAGTAAGGTAAATTATTGAACTCGCGGCTATCACGGCCTCACTTACGTACGCTACGTAGATTATAACAAAATATTTCAAAAGTACCCCCGAACTCGAGACTAACTCCATTATAAAAGGCGCATTGTGTTCCTTTGTGGAAGTATATTAAGTACGAGATTTACAATCCTCGGGGCAGATTATGTTATCTTTGCATTAATTCGTTTCCACCACGTTTGTGCGTCGTAATCGAATGGAATTTAAAAATATTTGTCATACAAATTATCTTGTATTTTTGGTTATTATTAACTATTAAGTTGAAAATACAAGGCCAAAGTAAGGTTTGTTGTGTTATTAGCTTGACGCCTTTCCCTAGCGGTGTTGAGAATAAAAGTCAGGTCAAGTGCGCATTGAACACGTCGTGCAAGGGTTCTGTTCCAATATCAGGATTGTAGGTTAACGGGAAGCACAACTTATAAATTAGACATAAATAAATATACAGGTGTGTGCACTCATTTTGTTAAGAAATACATTACAACAACAAGTTTGTAAACATTTTTCCTATAAAATATTGATAAATTTTAATTTTTCGTTTTGCGAGTTTTCACTCGTTGACAAATTTTACAATTTTTGGTACTGAAAATAAATAGCATATATGTTCTGATAATGCAAATGAAGTTGACAAACAATAACAATACAAGGGATACAAACAACTGTATGTCAAGCCGCCTTCATTTAGGAGTTAGGACAAACCAAATAAATGACAGCGTAGATACGTAATGGGAGTTGGTATTGAAACGCACACTAGTAATCTCTGTAATTATATAAGCACATTTAACGGTACGACGTATTCGGATTTAATTTATTTTCTTACCAAAGCGAAGATGTAAAAAATAAAAAATAATAATAGTTGAATTTATTGAGGAATTAATTATTTAATATCGAATCCAAAAACCATAGCGTGTGAAATCACACGCTTGAGCCACTGCGTCATGGTGAACTTATACATTTCTCTACCGGAAAATGAATATCACCCTTTTTGTCATAGCAGGGTAGACAGAGCCGAATAGCTAACGACTAAACATTCCATACGCATTCCCCCTTCAATTGAATACATTTTGGGTTGAGTAGCGACACTAACACCGCAACACATTATAAACCTGAGAGAACACATTTAATATAGTCGTTCTCACGAGTTCGAAAAGAAACCACAATTATATAAGAAGCGTCTACAGTTAAACGGTATCGTGTTGCGCTACGGTATATATATGAACACTAGGTTCCCAGGTACCCTCTACCTACCCTGCTATGTGCGGGGTACAGCATGGAGCCTAAAAACAAACAGACCGACAATCATCACTTCTTCTATTCAGCCCATATATGTCACGCCGAAAAATATAATAAGGCAACAAAAAATTCAGTTCATACATAGTAAAAATGCTGATAGGAATAGTTGACCGCGGCCCGTCGTAACGACGAAGGGACGACTGTAAGAATATTCGGAACTATTTACTTTCGATATTGGGTCCTGCTGACCTGAGGACGTCACGTTTGTTAAATTAAATTGAAATTTGAATATATTGACATAGAGGCGATTAAGTGAATGAGTTCCTGGAACTGATGAGTTTGTCCACCGTGGAGGTTAAATGGTAACGACTTGTAATCCAATAATATGGAGTCCAGTCCAGTCTAAGGCAGTCATAATAATGCAGCGGTATAAGCTTGTGACTGTAAACACAACAGTTGTTTGTTTGATTTCCATTAGAGGGAATAAATTATTTAATATGCTCATTTCTTCGCTCTGGTAGCGAGGCAAAGCGCACAGTTGTGGTCTGCCACACAACACGTATTGCCTCCGAATTCGATGTAATGTCGTGACTCTGATCAATCAAACTCATAACTTTTGCGTTTACAGTCACACCTTGTGCCATCGAGACACGACCGCAAAATAGTCTTTGTTAGCAATATATAAAGTATATTTATCTATTAGAAGTAAGTTTTAGGTACAGAGACGCACTTGCTCGTAGATGTGATAGTTTTCGCTTGTGACGTCTACACTACGTTGACAGTGACTGATGTGCACTTGTGGCACTATTTTGGGTATATTAAGTAAATATATTTGGATAATATTTAAAGTAGCTACAAACAGATCTTAATCATTAAAAAATCTCTGTTCTCAGTAAGACACATTCGTTCACTACTTTACCCCGAATTCTCGACCTCTTAAATAGTGAAACTCCTTGCTGCGCTTTGCCTTTTAACCATAGCGAGAATGAGTAAATATTATATATTTAATTTCCTCGACGAATCAAACCTACAACCGTAACACTTACAGTCGACCGCTTGTGCCTCTGCGCCACGACGGTCTCTATATTGTAATTTAAAATACGATAATTACTGACGTCCATAGCCCTGAGCCGTGTGCAAGATAATACGTCACTATACAACCTGAAAATGTTTTTTTTTAATTATTACATATTTAATGAGAAATGCATATAAAATTTGCCCGCTTAACTTACTGCTAAATGATGAACAAATTCTGAAAAATTATTACGTACATATATTGTAGGTTATATGATATTTTAATGTGTAATTTAAATCACTGCTAAATATCTTCTCTTGAGATCTTGGAGGTCTATCGTGGCGCAGGAGCACTAGCGTATGATTGTAATCACGACAGATTATGGGGTCAACATCCACACCATGAAATTAAATATTTATTATTATAATTTTTTCAATCTGATAACAATGCAAAAGAAGGGATTAAATTACGCCTCTCAACATAGTGTCTTAAAATGAGGGAAAAGTGGGAAATGGAACAGAGTGTATTAACACTGGGTCCCCAATATGTTTTCTCTGTATCCCAGCGTGAAGCTAAAACAAGATCACTTCATTGTCCTAATGTAGGAAACATACTTGCAGTCAGAATATTTACAGCTCTTAGAATTTGTCGCTTATCATTGTCGCGTGGAGTAAGCCGGAAGTAAACTCTGATGCTTTAGTAATGATTATAATTTGACAAAAGTAGACCAGACGATGACAAGACAAGACGATAAAACGCGGTTCAAGAAAGATTGTTAGTTATACAATAAATCAATAATAGCGAAAGTTAGCAAAGTTTTGGTATCGCAAGAAAACTTTACTTTATCTATAGTAGGTATTATGAAACAATTTAAAATATTTATCAACTCGCGACTAAGAGTGATACGTTTCTTAAATGAAACTCCACAAACTTTTCGCTAAGTCTTCACTTTAATATGTACAGAGCAAAATACGCTTGTCGGTGTATTTTGTAAAACTAACTTAATTTTCTAAGACCAAATAAAGAGAACTAACGAAACTGACTTAAGTTTTTGCAAGTTCAGATTATTGTTTCATATTTTCGTGAAGAAATGTTAATATTGTATTCTACGTAAGTTCTTGTTTTCTTATACACTAGTTAGTTTGACTTTCTTCGCTCGCGAGTCATCGCTTGCTAAGATAAAATAACTTGACATATTTAATAAATTATGTATTATAATACAATGAAAACAATTTACTCCCGAGTCGAAATCAAACGTATGAACGCCGCGTCTACAGTCGTTGCGTTAATCATTTTATTCGAACCACAAAAAGTGTACGTGTAGTTACTAAACTACATTAACTGGTAGAATAAATGTATGGCGAATTATGTACTTATATTGTATAACGCACATAGCAGGGAAGCTGGGCACATAGTGTTTAGATGCTTCAATTTCCTTTTTCCTCCTAAAATACAGTTGCATTAAGTCTTGTGTGGCGGAACTCAGCGCTGCACTTGAAAACTAAACTATTTTCTCGAGAAGGATCAAACCCACTACCTGCCGCGCTTACAGTCGCACGCTTGTGTCGCAGAGCCACGACGATTGGTCTCTTTAACATTAATAAACTTATAATATGAGCAAATTTTTCAATCAACAAAGTGCTATTGTAATAATTATAAATATTGAACATTATATGACCATAACTTTATACAAACATCTGTCTAATATAAAAATAAAATATTTTACGGCGCTAAAAGTAAATTATTTAACAAATTCTAATGACAAGCTGCTGCGTTACTCAATTTTATATTTTTAGACTTTTAACTTTTGTAACGCTTCGTTGGTTGTTTAATTTCTATCAACTATGTTTGATTTATGTGTTGGAGTTATTTAATAGGTTTTTGTTATCAATCCTCGAATATTATGCTTTGAGAAAAAATAAAAATATTTTATAAATATTTCGGCCATGGTACAATTGTATAGTGCAACCATCTACTGAAAAAAAACGATAATGATGTTATAGATATGCATACGCAGTGTTATATTGTAAAATAATACTTTAAATATATTTATATATTTTTTATTTATATTTTATTTTAACCTTTAGATCCTCGCATAAAGTAGTTTGATCCATCAAACTTAATTTTCCAACAGTATAACTATTCCAAACAACGTTAGTACGTAGCCCTTCAGGACAGATAGAGTCAATGTCCATCAAAATAATGTTTAAGGAGCAACGAGATAGAAATAAGTTCTGATACTTGAAAACAGTTCTTGTTAGGTTATCAAAATAACCTAACATATGGATAAAGATGGAACCTTACTTTGACCTTAATATGTAAAAGTATTTCGTTCTCATCTCATCTTTTAAGAAAGTAAATTTTATATGATTTATTTCTTGATGTTACGAAATTATGAACTTCTTTTGTCATTATTACCAAATCACGTTATGAAACTCTTTGAACGTAATAGTTTTTTTTAGCTTCAAGCTGTATACCGCACAAGGCAGGGTAGGCAGAGGGAACCCGGGAACCTAGTGTTAAGACTCTCCGTTCTACTTCCGTTCTCCACTTTCTGCTAAATTTGAGGCATTGCGTGTTGAGTGGCGGAACTCAACGCCGCGCTTTGCCTCATTACCAGAGCGAAGAAATGAAACATTAAATATTTAAATTGAAAATATTAAATATTTCATTTCCTCGACTGGGGATCGAACCCAGAACCTGTCAGTTACAGTCAAAAGCTTGTGTCACTGCGCCACGTCAGACCTCACGTAATAGTGCATTATTGATTTATGATTATCTAAATATGACTCACACTTGACCGGTTTATTTGTTTCATTTTTTTTTACGATTTATTAGGGTTGTATTTAAAGAAGGAAAACTTTGTAAATTTACTATTTTCTTGAGGGAATTAATATCGTAGCGATTTGAACCTACTTTCATAGACCATTAACATTAGGCTGTTACTGCTACTATCTACGTAATATAAGAGCTAAAAGTAACAATAAAAAAAAAATACTTTTTTTCCTTCTTACACGCGTCAATTAATTGTGGGAAGACTTATCTACAGTAGTGTTTTTATAACAGTTGGGGGCAGGTTTCATTACGATAGAATTTAAATTCACAACCAATACGTTAACTATTGCGGTATGTAGTCTCATACATATATCTATCGAGCAACAAGAGTAATATTTTTCTACTTCACCACACGCCCTCTAGTAAAACCTTTGGAGATATTACTATTACAGTATATTATTTGTGTGCGCACTCCTACTAAGTGACTTTGTCCGTCATGTCCATAATATACTAGCCAGAGCCAAGTATTTAGCAGATAATAAATAATAAATGCTTTTATATTTGAGATATTTGTTATTTAGGCAGTCGTTGATGGATTCGTAGGAAAGCATTTCTCTCTCAGAACTGCTCTATTGTTCGACAGGAGTCTATAAATATTGTTATTAAAGTGAGATTGTAATTTTGATACATGTTATTTGTCTATAGTTTATTTACAAACTAAATTCACTATAATATACAGGGTATTCCTTTTGTACATATGTATATGTACAATTTGAAAGACGCTTTACTGCTTTTGTTTTATTTAAGCTATGTCTAAGTACCTTGAACAAGTTTATACAAAAAAGAAGTCTTATGAGGAAAATAATAAAACCTATCTATATTTTTGCGGTGACCAAAAAAGTATCTGTTTTTTACTCTTCATTTGCCAAGACATAATTTAAGGCAATAAAAAGCAGAACCAACCTATTGTGATGCTAATGTAAATATAGAACGCCACTTAATAAACGATTATCTATCGTTGCCATACATACTTACATACATACATGTGTCAGTATATTAATTATTTCAATTTTAATTTAACTTCTGTTTTTTTATAGAAATAGTGCATATTGCCTGTCGCCGATCTTCGGCTCTTGTCTTCAATTCATCATCAGCCACTAACCACCCACTCCTTGTCACTCTGTTAAGCATTTATGAATACTTATAAAATTACATACCTTTACATAATAATGAGAAAAAAATTTGGGAGAACACTTAGAGAAGAGTTTCCGAAACTGCCACGGAAATGAGACAGAAATTATTATGTTTCCGCTTTGAGATTTATTTGTTATTTAATTTTTTTTTCGGAGTAAATGAATCCATTTTACACGGTATAATGTTCTATAGTTCCGCTATCATATTGTACACACTCATATTGTACATTTGTGAACTCTGCTCCGCGCTTATTCTCGGCACCAAAGCGAAGGAATAAGAACGTGAAATGTTTCATTTCCCCGAGTGCAAATAGAAGCTACAACTTTTCGCATTTACTGTCACGCTTGTGCCCCGGCACCACGAGAGGAGAGGGAGAGAGAGAAGGTTTTCGCTTGCCCTTTTTAATTTACAGATTACCCGTGTTTGATGACCTTTAATAATGGAAAATGCTATTTTATTTTTATTTTATTTCCATTTATTAAAAATAATACCAGGTTGATGACTTACAAAATCGGATTTCGTAATTTTCTTTAGCTGACTGCAAAATAGGTTTTTTTTATTTAATATTACCTTGTTTCTTCTATTCGGATACGGAACTCTAAAAAATAATTAATGATTTATTAACAAATATTTTTTGTTCCGTATCCGAAGGGAAAATACCCTAAAATTAAGACTTCACTGATCGTGCGGCGATCTGTCTGTCCGTCTGTCGCTAAATTGATATATAAAGAGGCTCGCATACAACATACGAGTACATTATAATAATGCTAATTTTATTGTCAACGGTACAGAACCTATCGTACGCGAATCTGACGCACATCTGGCCGGTTTTTACCTGTACATATATATTATTCAACGTAATTTCCAAAATAATTTGTACAATGCCGACAACATAAATCTCGGTTACAATAACTTAATATTCATTATATACTTAGTACCAACTGTAGTTATAACCGGTCCACGGTCACCTTCATAAATAATTCTATTATAGGTCCTTTCGTAGATTCCGGACACATATTGGCTCAATAACTGTATGTGTTTAATGTAAAAGGGGTTAGGAATACGGCCTATAAAACTTTTTCATTCTCTTAAAAGATATAATCGTATAGTAAAATGTTACACGTGCTGTTTCATAGTCAATGGGAATAAATCACAACGTTTTAAGTGACTCTTAATTGTTGTTTTAGTTTTGCGCGAGTAGTTAAAAATAGTTTACGTAGAAAACAGAAAAATAAATTACTAGCTAGCAATTCGCTCGTGAATCGCACAGATTTTCATATCATAACAAGTTCGACATACGATAAAATAGATCTTTACAGTAACAATATTAGCAGTAGGTAGTAATGTAATGTCTGATTAAAACAGAATACTATATATTTTTTTTTTCATTATTTATTTTTATGTTATTTTCAAACTTTTTAGGTTTATTTTTAATATCTAGCGGAAAAAGCGTAAAGTATTTTTTCCCGATATCTACTGTCGATTTAGTATTCTCTAACTGCAGTCTCTCGTATCTCATACATCTTTCAACATTATGTCAATTATTAGTTATATATGTGTTTTCAATTTTAACTGCTTCATAAAAAAGGAAATGACTAAAACTTCCTTTGTAATTTAAACATAAGTATCACCATAAGGCCATCATGCTGCATGAAACCAACGTGCAACTATGAAATCGATGTCTGCTGGTTCGATTCCTACTCGGTTGATTGATTAAATATACACCACGTTAAGTTCAGCCACTAAACACGCAATGTATCGATAACAGTGTATCGTAACGCAATGTATCGACAACAGTTCTCGGATTATTACTTTTATTCTCTCACTATATAATATATTTAAAAATAATGTTATTTTCTAGAATAATAATCACACAAGCTCATTTAAAAAGGATCAAAACGACAATTCTGACAATTCAATTTGTATTGTTAAAGAAATCAAAGTAAAGGAATTTTCAAAAGACGGTAACATAGCTCTGAAGACCATCCTATCTATATAGTTGTTTAGTTTTTATCATTCATTCGTTTTTTATCTAAATATGCTCTTATACTCTCGTCGTACTATTTAATATTGTCATTATTCTTGCTCTAGGAAAGTTAATGCTTCAATTTGGTGGAAAATGGAAAAAGAAAGAGAATGGAAACTAAGTATCCTGGTACTTCTCGGTTCCCAGGTTTTCTGTGTCTACTTTACAACGTAGAGCTAACAATACATAATGTCCCAATCGCTTTTTTTACAATATTATTTATATACACAATTAATATCTTTATATATTATAAGAACATACTATTATATCTTTACATTAAAAATTTTTACTCAGGACTAAGTTGTATCCTTCTCTAAAAGCCACACTTAAAAAGTTTCATTCTTTCAGCAGCTGCGGTGTCACAGACTATCAATGAGATCCCATCACTTGTGTAAACACTAAGGTTTTTAATATTGGTTTTACTTTTTGTTCTTTTCTTCTTTTCAACTTCACGCTGTGTTCCGCACATTGCAGTGTTAAGCTAACCTAAACAAAAGATAATACCAAAGATAATAATCAGATCAAAGCAAATAAGCTTTATGCAGGATACAGTATGAAATGAAATTATAAAAAAAGCTATATAAAGAAAACTTCAATTAAAAAAAGGATATTTTAACGATTTCTACGTTTTATTCCTCAGTGAGGACAGAACATATTTTTTAAACAACATATAAGATTATTATACTCTAAGTAATTATGAGTATTTTGAGTATCGAAAACTTGTAAAAATGTTTATACATTGATGTTAACAGTAATAAATAAGGTGTAACAAGTGTATAAGAATTTCAACGTAGCTTGTTAATGTGTAAATTTAAAAACTATTTTTTAAATTTAATTGTTTACTGGGTTACGGTTCAGGTTTTTTGACTAGGTGAAATTATTAATATGATTGCCCTACTCTCAAAATACGACGTTGAGTTCCGCCTAACCAACACTGCACTGAGCACTGATTATTTTAAAATTACAGTCGAAATTATCAATATGATTGCATTTGATATTTGCAAATTAATTATAGAAATGTGGCCACAACCGCAGTCTATAGACAAGTCGACAGTAGTTGAAATGTGTACCTATAAAATAACAATGAACAAAATATCATAAAATAATTAAAGATAAACAAACACTAAAATAATAAAAACTATCATATGTAGAAGGAATGGCCCTCCGAGCCCGAGCTCCGAAGCACTACTTAAAACGGTTAAAATAACGCTTATTTAAATAGATCTAGTAATAAAACTTATTGATTGCTTCCAGAATATTGAAACCGCGAATTGAACGTGATCATTAAATAACATGTACATCCCATATTGTAGTATGTACATTGTAGATACACATTGTGGGACAAACGACAATGGAAATTTTACTTTAAAGCTATTATACTCGTATCTATTAACAATGTGTTCAATTTCAATGGTATCTACTCGTATAATAGGCCTACGTGTGTTATATGTGGGAAATATTTCCATTCACAGTTTTCCAGCTTTACACTGTATCGCGCACATTGCAGGGTAGGTAGAAATTGGGTACCTAACGTAACCTAACCGTTCCGTTCCCTACTATCCAAATTTCAGACATTGCTTGTTGAGAAGAATCAAATTGTTTTACCTATTACCTATTTTGTAACATGTATTTCATGTACAGACATCTATACGTCACGTATATTGTAAGTGTAGATTTGGAAAAGTGATCTCATCCAAAATTTCATGTAAAAATCCAGCCAAGTGAGTCGATGCAGCTCTTTAAAGAGTAATGAAATCTCTTTGTTTTAATAACATACAAATTTTATGTGACCGAGTGTTACACACCTTTAGACAGAATGACGTCTTGTTGTCAACACGTACTTACATTAAATTTTAACTTTTCTACATTTTGTATCAAGAACTAGAATTTCATATATATCATAAAATAGTTAAAATATAAAAATAAATTACATTATACAGTCGAGGTCTATCAAATTACGTATTCAAATAAATAGATATATCAAAAAGCCAAAATGTAAGTTCAAATAAGACCGTTTTCTTTAAATGTAACATGCAGAGGCACGTACATATATACGTCG
Organism: Eueides isabella; assembly: GCA_019049475.1. Lineage (NCBI taxonomy): Eukaryota > Metazoa > Arthropoda > Insecta > Lepidoptera > Nymphalidae > Eueides > Eueides isabella. Next base: position 16,700,541 of record CM032385.1, read on the forward strand.
TTAGGCATTCGCTTTCAGTTACGAATACATTACAAATATTACAGTAAATAAGTTTATTTAGCTTGTACACAAAGCGCCGTCTGTCTTTGATCATTATAAATTGACCATTAGTTATTTACTTCAAGAATGACAAAGATAGCTTTATTTAGCTTCGTGGTTTTGATTTTGGCTGAACAGTGTTGAGACACTTCATTCTTTATTAAGTAAGTATTATGTCAAAACTGATATCACGCTTAATCTAAAAAGATAAATTACTGATAAGAACAAGGGCGAGGAAATTAAACTAATTAAGTTCCTCTCCTGTAAATTGAACCCCTAACCCATTACTTCAAAATGCTATACCACTGTGTTACAACGACCTCAAATATTATTCGTAAAAACGATTTCACTACATTTTTGTAAAATTGTATCAGAAAAGCGTAGCATAGGGAAAATTGTTTGTAACTGTAACGCTTGATCCATCTTCGTAATTGTGCAATGTGTGGAAAGCGACAATAAAAAGGCAAATGTGTTTAAGGTCGTGTGCCATACTGATTATCAGACGTCGGTTTGACTGAGTTTTTTGTGGCTTAGATAATATTTTTTAGTTAGTTTCAAAATAATGTATGTATGTACGAAATAATTTAAGGACCTCGTGGTGAGACGACGCGTGCGATTGTGAACGCGATATTCGAAAAAATAACATTTTATATTCTCATTATCGCACTCTGGTAACAAGAACATGAGCGGCGTTAAGTTGAGGTCTCGCAAAAAGCAATGCCATATAACGGAAGTGTTTTAGCGAAAACGAAGTGTCTATTACGACAGCTAGATTTCCAAGCTGCCTCTGCGTTTTCTGCCACGATCAGAGCGAGAAAATTAATGTAAACAATTTATATTTCCTCTAGAGGAGATCAAGACCACAACCAAGGCAGATACTGTTGTATGCTTGTGCCGTTGCGGCAGGAAAGATATCAAATAATTGTATGTATTACTTATAAAGTTCCCTTTATATACAGTGAACCACATAAACGTCTTATTTGTTTACCTGTCGGTTTTGGGATAGAAAGAAACTAATGGTCTAAAAAAATAGCTAATACTATTTTGCTGAATTGGTACTCAGCCTTCTATTGTCTTCATTGTAGGCACATTATTTTAGATCTGGAAAGAAATATTTCTTGGAAATGACCGCATTATTTACGCAACTTTGTCAGCTCAGTCTACTTTTTATTTCAAAGTAATCTTAGGCACTATTAGGTATTTGAATACATGTCTTTTTACAAGGTTTTTAAAGAATGACTACCATGAAAAAGCAATGACTACCATTGCTGAATGAATATTTCTTTTAGTGATTTAATGCCAGTCATTTGTGGCCCTCTTTGATTTTTATTTTATTATATCACACTTAATACTACATATGTTAGGGTAGTTATAAGGAACTTAGTGCAACCTTGGTTATATGTTATATGTTGGGTGGCGGAACCTAACGCCGCGGTTTATTTTTATTGGTAGAGCGAGGAAATTAAAAATATTTCTTTCTTCTGGACGTACTCTAAGAGGGACGTACTACAACATTATAGCACATAGTACATAGTCCATAGCACAATATTAGAGAACCTAACACTTAAATACTCGTACACGAATAAATAGATTTATATGCTTACTATTTATACTAATACTATAAAGTTAAAAAGTTTGTTTGATTGATCGCGATAATCTCAGCAACTGCCAGTTCAAATTTAATCCGTATTTTTACATAAACTATAATATTACGTTAATAGATTCGAACACATGATCACTTATTTTGTATTAAATGGACGAGAAATATAAGTTTGTAATGTTTCAATTATATTATATATTTATAATATTTCGACGTTTCGCCACTCAACAATAGTAGGTATAATTTGTTGAATAGAAAAAAAATCGCATAAAGCGGAGAACGCAGTGTCTGAACTCTGGATTCCCTCTGCCAATTATACTATATTCGAAACGCAGCTTAAAATCTGAGTAGACTGTTTTATAAAAAAATCAGACTCCAATAACCCTAATGCTGAATTAAAAGAAATTCAGTATTATATTAGTTTATCCCAAACCTTGATGAACGAATTTCAAATATGTCAATGTTCGAATTAAAAGCCTATCAATAATTTATCCGTCGCTAACGCCTAATATCAATATCCTGCAACGCTTTGAAACATTCAATTCCCTTTATTTTTAACCTTCGTAGGACTTAACTGATTATAAAACAGGACTCAAATTTGAATATATGGTAATGTTATATAATAGATGTTATATAATATAATAGACTAGCTGAGGCATACAACTTGGTCTATTAGGTTCGGTTCCTGATAGATGGAATGGCGATACTACAATGCATTATTGTAGTGTCATGTCGTTTAGGTTTGATTCATCAGATGATGATCAAGAAATGAGAAGATTTAGAGAAAATAAAAAGTTCAATTTGAAACAACGATAATTATTTTAGTAATATGTTACATAAATTATGTATATTTCATTTATGAAAGAAATATATTTATGTATATATCTCTACATTTCTTCTTATTTACATTGTTTCGAGAAAATGGCAGAAAATGGTGAAGAAAACTAAATGTCTTAATAGAAACGAGGTAACTTAACATTATGTCTCCAGGTTCCCTCTGCTTAGAACTAAACCCAGGAACAGCGTGAAGCTACAAACAAAATTGCAATTATAGTAGAACATTGTCTTTGCATTGATTCTACATACTATTTCAACGATTTATATATAACAAGCAAATGTTGGAATAATTCTGATTCCATATTAAGAAACGTTTGTAACAGCGTCGTAAAATCGGCTGGAGAATTACTTCCACTTCGCATTTAAACGTCTTTGAAATGGAGGATGGTTTTAACACTAACAACTGTTTATCAAAAGTTTATTTTAATGATTATATTTGCAAGTACCTACATTAAGTTATACTGTAAAAGTTGCTTTATAGTAATTTGTGCGTATGCTGAATTAATTGTGGTCTATAATTTCGTCTGGACTGGTAAAATTCCATTATTTTTTTGATTTCACGTTTAATATTTTTTTTTGATTTTACGTTGTACCGTTTTTTTCTACAGTTAAATATCTTCAACGAATGGCTTTTGGGCTTCTGACTGTGAACCTTTTTAAACAAATCCACAATGGGGCTCGTTTAGTATTCGTGGGTTTGATTACTGTCATTTCGCAGCGCAGCATTAAGTACCGCCTCTCAACATGATACCTACTCTTCTACATATAAGATAAAGCGTTAAAATAAGAAAAAAATTATTATGTATTAATAAAAATATGTATATGATGGTTCAATAAAATATTTAAAATGAAAATTGAACTATAATTCAACTACAACCAGGACAATGCTATCTCATATCATAAATACAGTATGTCATTCTATTTATAGGAATATCTTATACAAAGATAAGAAGCTTTCGACTTTGTTATAAAGAGTATCAATAAAATAAGGAAACTAAGACTGTGTGTTCGCGTATTGTTATTTTACGCTGAAACGTTTGAACACTTGCTAATACTACGAAAAAGACGTTTAAACTTAATACATACATTTAATTTTATATTCATTTGGTTATTTACTTATATTGCATATATAAGTAGGGTAGGCTGAACTAACTTAGTGTTAAGACCCTCAGTTCCCCACGCAACGCTTTACTTGAAAAGTATATAGTGGAACTGAACGCCGTTTTGTTTGCTATCAAAGTGAGTGAATCGGCTCACAAGCGTCGCGTTTACAGCCATGCACAGTGCTGCTGCACCACGACGGTCTAACGTACAAATTAAAAATAGAAATAAAATATAGTACATTTTAATATCGATCTTCTTATATAGAAATGTTACATTAAGACCTAGAGGTGTATCCTGGTGCAGAGGCACAAGCGTGTGACTGCAAACGTGACAGGTTGTGGGTTAGATCCTCATTTGAAGAAAGGCAATATTAAATATGTTCAATCAAAATATTTTATAAATTCTTTGGTTCAGTCTGGTAATTAGGCAAAGCGTGGCTTTACGTTCCGCCACTCAATATGCAATTCTTTAAATTTGGTGGAAAGTGAGGAAAGGAAAGAGCATCTTAACACTAAGTTTCCAAGTTCAGTCTGCCTACCTAGGGTCTAACCTACTATGTGCGCGATACAGCTTGAAGCTAATTAAGACCTATCGTGATGTAGAAACACACGCATGCGAATGTATACTGGATGTGTATTTGAGGTATTGCGTGTCGAGTGGTGGAATTCAAAGCCACAGTTTGCCTTTATACTAAAGCGAGGTATTGAAAATATTAGATACTTTATTTCCTGTTGAGTTTACAGTCATAGACTCATGTCACTCCCCTTATAACACGACAGACCTTAAATTTATAAATTAATAATAATAATGTTCTCAAGAGACTAAATTCAAAATATGATAAGTTATGTGACAAATTTTAGCGTCGATATGAATGTTATAATTTAACATAGCGTAATTTACTGTAATAAAGGCTGCCTCAAAGTTTTAATAAGTAGGTAAGATACATAATTCATTACTTGCAATTCAAATTCCTCCCGGCAGGACTATGTCACAGACCCGTACAGCTTCTTCACTCTGAATTCCTGATAATCTGTATTTATTATTTTCACTCTGGCAACTTGACTTGACCTGGAAACCTCAACTATGACGTATATAGTCATATGATTGAATAACGACGGCCGCAGCATTTAATACATTGAAAAACTCTTTTTCTATTTCTTATTGACCCAGAATTCTATTAGAGTTTATCGTTTTAGAACTATTACAATATTCTTCTCAGTTCTAATACCGTTATTTTTATCGGTTAAATGTTGATAGTACTATCTATAAAAGATATGTAGAATCTGCTAGTTGTAATTAGGCTATGCATTGTAGTAGATAATATAAGATATTTATTTTCAAGTATTAAGCTCGTAATGGAGATGTCGAGACGTTGCAGGAATTATGTAACGAGTTGTTGTTATGCAAATGAAGAGCCTGCCTCATCACGAGTCACGTTCCACGTCTGTCTTCTTAATGTAACACTAAAACTGTTTTATATTATAAGATAGATAGATTGATATTTTGAAAATGTTGTAGAAAGGTTTGAAACGAAGTGTCGTAACATTAAGTTTATTATTATTATACCTTCTCTATTTAATGAAATTGGGCAATACTGGGAGTATTAAAAATGGATAGTGGGTGTACGAACATTTCTAATTCAAAGACTTCAGATTATTTATCCTGACGCTTTTTTCCTGTACGTACGTGGCAGGGAGTCAAATGGGATTTGGGAACCTAGTGTTACAAACTCTGTTCCGTTTCTCACTTTCTGCCGAATTTGAGAAGTGTTGTGAACAAAACAAAACTCAACGCTGAGTTTCGTTTTGTTAACATAATAATATTAAACAGTTCACTTCTTCGAGTGGAGATCGAATCCACAATCTGTCGCCCTTAAAGTCACACGTTTGTGTCTGTGCGCCACGATAGGCCTCTTTATAATGACAAACTTTTCGTTATAACGACATTGTTTAATATACAAATACTTTTTAAATAATATTCAATTTCACTAAAAACCAGTTAAATTGATTTAAAAGTTATTGAAAATGCATTGAAACGTGGTTAAGGAAAAAATTGCACAATCAGTTCATACAATCATCTATTAATGCAGGCGCGATAGATAACATCTGACACTGATGTCGACCATTCGGGCATTTTTAAATGGGAAATTTATGATTCACTGAATATACTAGAACCTATTCTTGTTAATTTTGGAGACGCTCGTTCAGTCAATGTAAATGCATAATGCTTTAAATTCATAAAGTATTGTTACTGAGAATAATATTTTTATATAAAGTAATGCATATCATATTTGTACAAGACGGAGATAATAAGCTAATATTTAGCCTATTAGTATAATACAATCTCTGATACAAAGAATTTTGCTAATATAAATTTGGAAGAAGTAGTTAGTAGTATATGTATGTAACCATAACCCAACTATAGTACCAAGTATATGTAACCCAACTATTTCGTGACTTTTAATGAATTTAAGCGCAGTTTTCCAAAAAAAATACAAGTATATTGATGACTTCATACAATTGACAATTTCCAGAAATTAATAAACAATCAAGTTTAAGCCATCGTGGTGCAGGGGCAAGGGGCGAGACTGTAAACGCTGACACACCGCAGTGATAACGTCGTTGTTCTTCACTTCTGTTCGTTATCTCCTACGCTTGAGAGTAATGTATATTTTCCTCGAAATCAACTCTGTATATACATAGTATATAGCAGTATGGTTTTGTTGACAACGATACTTAAGAATATGTTAACAGAATATTATTATTAATCAGTGAAATATATCATGACAGCTTTAATACCTTAATATTACTACGTAAATGTAACTTTCAGTATGTTTATTCCCTTAAAATTATTCTATTTATTTTCCGCACATGGCAAGACAATCCGTCCCTGTACCCATCTTTCGCTAAATTTGAGGCCTTAAATGTTGAAAGCGGAACTCAACGCCGCGCTTTGCCTAAGAATACATTATTGGAAACATTTAGAACTAAATATGAACATTTTCATTATTTCATTTCCTCGAGTGGGGATCTAACCCACGACCTGTCACATCTACAGTAACACGCTTGTGCTACTAAGCTACGACAGGCCCAACATAATCTTATAATTACTTAACTACTCACTAAAATGGACAATTATTAATAGAGTAATAACCATTTTTACTGACCGCTGTATTAGTAAGAAAGCCTGTCGTGGCACATTTGCACAAACATTCAGTTCGATTTACAGTTGGGGAAAATAAATTAAGTAATATTTAAAATATTTCTCTATGGTATTGAGGCGATGCGATATACATCGATAATGTGAAAGAAAGTGGGAAACGGAAGCGTCTTAATGAGAACAGAGTTTACTCTCTGCTTACCCTGCTTTGCGCCGGATACAGTGTGAAATAAGAAAAAAGATCAAAAAGCGTTTCAACATTCATCCCTTGTAATATGTTAATTTCATGTCTACGGAAACGTACGATCCGCTAAGTACAGCTGAGCCAGCGATAGCGGACGCGATATCACACAAATGACCTGTTGTGTCCAATCAATACCGCGCACTTTCTGTCGTTGGTTGAAATTGATTAGAGATAACACTTTGAAACGTGAATAATCTTTCATAAAAAAGCTTTTGTTTAAACAAGAAATTTATGTCAGTATTGCTTTACCCTTATGATTGATATTAAAAGGATTGCTAGCCTTTTATGTGTTTGATTGTTACACATATTACAATATAGAATTTCTAGTAATATATTGAGTAGGGATAACTCAGTTATACAAGTAGTTTATTTCTAGTTATCATTGGTAAAAAATAACTTTGATAAATTGCCGTGTGTCAGTACCAGGGTGATCTAAGCTGGAAAGCTTAGAATAGGACCACCCTGCATTGATGGTGTCGTAAGAGGCGACTTAAGTGCGCGTGGTGGAGTCACGTTGCCAGTAGTAGCAACACGCATGGGCAGGCTCGACGGGATTATTACCACCCCCGGTATTTAAGACCAGCGTTAAGTAGTGACTTTGGCCATTGCGTTTCGCATCAGGTAATGCCGGGCCCCGGTGCTCTTCCACCTTAAAGGATGGCGACGCTCCTGAAGCTCCTCTGGAGTTACTCGTAGCCGTGGGCGACGGTGATCACTAACCATCAGGTGACCCGTACGCTCGTTTGTCTTTTCCATAAAAAAAACCTTGCTGGAATACATGCGTGAGACTAGCTAAGATAAGATAAAACATGCTACTATATCGTATATATAATATCGAGTGCAATTATAAAGGACGGTCAAGACTCCTTTACTATTCACAGAGTGGTCTACCCTGTAAGTAGATTCTTTTAACTTTTAATGAAGTCCCGCGTTTCCTGAGACGTCTTCCTGCTTTCTCACTTTGTTTATATTTCGTACTTTTTATAATATAATTCTTTTTAAGTAGCAATAAAGTCAGAGGAAATAAACAGCTACAAGCTCCAGTCAGTCAGAAATCAGGTCAGTTTTAATTTACAATTTAGCGACAATATGGTGGTGCTATTTTAAGTTATATCTGTATGCTATGGCTAGGCTATGTCAGTCAGTCAGTAGCGTGTTTTCCCAAGCAACTGACGTTTGCGTCTTAAATAATAACAGATAACAGAATCATTGCCTACATTTAAATATGTCAATACTTATGAGTTGCTTGTTCTGAACTCCGACTGCCGCGACTGTCGATATTATAGATACAGTAAAAGAAACTCCCTTAATTGTATTGTTTTCAGAATGTAATAGGTTCGCGAGTCGCTTTTTGATGTCGTCGCTGTGAAAGAAAAAAGAAGTCAACATCTCACGAGCTAAGAGACGTAATTGAATACCTGCTCGGGTAATACGCAGTGTGCCTGCTTATATTATTTAAGTACTTTATATTGTAAATTGAACATAAATTAATAATTTATATCAAATTTATTAATTTATGGTTAATTTACAATGTATTACTATAGTAGTTACATCAGCTCTAATAAGATCTTTGATTTGCACAATTTTTCATATTTTAAACGAAACTATTTCATCGGTTTAATGGAGTATGTGGAGTATTCATTGAGGAGGGGATCTTTTAAAATAAACATTTTGAATACTTTCCAGTATTATTAAATTACTTATTCAATTATTTATTTTTAAAAGCAGCATTTAATGAAAAGACAATGTAATTGACGTTTTTTTTTTTAATTTAATAACTTTCATTGATGATTGTTTTGTAAACAATTGCACGCTTTTTTCGAATTCGGATAGAAAATTGAAAATTATTGCATTGCATAGTTGTCAGTTAATATTTCTTGTAAATACAACGTCAAATATATATGAGTATTCTGTATGTGACTGTGTGTTCTATACTATACTCAATATAAAATGAAAACTTTTAATATTTCTCACCAGAATATCAATACAGTACTGACTCGCTGTGGAAAGCTGCCAAAAGTAGACGGCCGTCTTGCACTTCCTGTAGGGTTACATACACGTACACCTGACGTCGCCCCGGTCGACCAAACACGTCACAATTCATAGTCTCGAATATTTTTAAGAAGTTAGATTTACTCTCGAATATTCTTAAGAACTTAGATTAGAATATATTTTTCTTCTCTTCCTAATCTGTTTAACGACTTTAAAGTAGCTCACTAGTACCATAGTGCAGCTTTTGATTCCACTCGGGAAAATCAATAATTTTATTTTTTTGCTCTGATAACAAAACAAACCTTAGAGTTCAGTTTCATAAAGGAACAAAGTGTCTTTACACTCGGTTCTTTCTTTCTAGCACGCTATATGGCAGAGATAAAGGGATTCAACGTGAACCATGTAAATAATTCATTATTTAATTTGTTAAAACAACTTTCTAACATTTATACAGAAAAATGAAATTATTTACTTTTATACTTTTGTAATATGTCCCCTCAGTCAGTTGAGACGTATGTATGGTGGTAGAGGTAAGAATTGGCCTTTCCTCTTTGTTATGTAATTGTCAAATAAGTTCAGCTCTCGGCAATTCGGCCGCTATGTTTGATTTTGACGGCGGCTAGTCTGAGTCTTACGATCGCTACCAGTGCTCTATATTGATTCAAATTTTTCACAAAAATGTCATGTAAAATTGAAGTTGATAATAGTTATTTTTTTGTAAATTATATTTAGGCAGTTAGAGACTAGTACTGTTGAGTTTCTTGTCGGCTCTTATCAGCAGATTATCTTCTAAGGTAATGGTAGCTTCCGGTAGTTCTGACACCATTGATATTTCTACCTTAACTTAAGTACCTAAGTAGTGCTTCGAATGGCCTTATGGAGTAATGAATGTTTACATTGACTGAGATAACATCCGTCTGTGAGACAGATGCCATTTTAGTTAACCTGTAACCATGAACTACTGCAAAATGTTCGGAACGTCAACTTCAAAACTCAACGCCACGCTTTGCCTTATTACCAGAGCGAAGAAACGAAAACTCTAAATATTTAATTTGAAAATATTAATATTAAATGTCTCATTTCCTCTAGTGGGGATCGAACCCATAACATATCGTTTACAATCACACGCTTGTGCCGCTACGCCACGACAGCGTAAAGTAAAAAAATATATGCCAAGCATTACAGAAACAAAAATATATGATCGCTGATTTGCGTTGCATTTCACATTTTTCTTAAAAAAAACATCTGAATATTTTATATATTCTGATCCAATATCAATATTTTCAATCAATTCATGTACAAAAAGTATGTCAACAATAGAAATTCATTTCTACGTTATAAAATGAGAAATCCGAATATTCTACCTACATTTATTTTGAGTTCGTTTTCCTGTTATTTTTACAAAAAATGTTTTCTTGTATTCAGTATTTGGTTCGATTCTCCTCGGGAATATTAAATTTAATATTTTCGTGTCCTCGCTCGGATAAAAAAACCAGGTGCAGTGTTGAACGTCGCTAAAGAAGCAATACCTCCACATTTCGGCCACAAATTGGGTACGGAGTGTCCTAACACAAAGTAACCACGTCTGTCTATTCCGCTATTTGCTGGAAACATCCTGAAAAAATACAAAATAAAAAACTAAAAAAAAAAAGTGCTTGTGCCACCTGGGCAATCAGCCCAGCCTAACCTGGTCGTCTTAGCTAGGCTCCCGGGTTCAGCTAAGACGACCAGCGACCGAGGTGGCAGCTCGTTTTCTAACAAAATACAATGTTGTGAACCAGTACCTTATTTAAAAATATTTGTGGCCACGTAAAGCGATAACAACTATTTATAAAATTAAAATATCTTCATATAAAACTCTACGAAAAATGATTGTGATATTCAAAAGCAATATGCATATTGTGCAATCATATCACACAATATTATTGAGCTGTACTGTTTGTGTAACAAATGGTATCAAAACGACTGACGTCCAGTAGCTGAGAGCGGTTTAAAATTGCTACTTCAATATTGATACTCAATTTTGATCTGCGTTCAGTTTAGAGTTATAATACTATAAGAGTACCATTTTAATAAAAAAAATATCATTCATATTCAAAGAACAATAATTACACTACTAAAGCTTGTTGCGTAAACATCTCATGGTACAGCGGATGACGGTAAACGTGAAAGTTGTGGATTCGATGTCCGTTCGAGGGCATTGCTTGTTTAATTTCATTTCTCTAATCAACACGCCAAAGTGTGGTTAGTTTCCGCCACTCAACAACATATTTTTTGTAATACATCTATAAAAAAACACAAAACAATCGATAAATAATAAATAAATATATCAAACAGTAATGTCAATTGTAAGTATTACTAAAAATATTTCGTTATTTATGAATAACATACACACACACATACCTTTGGGAGTAAACAGGAACACTGAAAGCGGAACGATTTTCGGAAATTCCAACAGAAACGTGCATAACGGTATTTAATCAGTAACGTCTACACAAACGTAGTCGTGGGCGTCGAGTACATAATGGTAATTTAAATTTTCTACGTTTGTTTGATATAGGATTTATTAGTTTTAGAAATACGAAGAGCAGTTAGTTATCTTTAGAAAGCATTTTACTATTTTTACTTCTGTCTTACGGTCACTACTTAGGATAACAAGCGTGCTACGGATATGGGTTTATTTCTCACAAGGCTAAGCGCGGCGTTGAGTTCCGCCACTCAACATTCAATGTCTAATGTACTGAGCGGAAACTGAGAAACGAAAGTGTCCTACAGGAAACAGAGTCTTATCACGAGGTTCCCAGGTTCCATCTACTTAACCTGCTGCAGTATACAAACATTTTAAGACAAAAAACATCTTCCATTTCTTCTATTTCGAAAATATTTAATTTTATTATATTATTAGAAAAGTTTAAGTATCGTTCTTATATATTGTACTTGAAATAGCAAATATCTTGAGGTCAAGCGGTTCATTGTTCGGTGTCGGTATCGCAACCAACAGCCACCCGGAAGTGACCGACGACTGAGACCGATATATTTCATAAGTTTTACAAAATATTGTACAAGATTTAAGCTTTATTTGACTTTGAAGTATAAATAAGCAGTCGTAACGCAGTGGTCCAGAGGTTAAATGTGATCGCGGTGGTTGCTGTTTCAAATATTTATTTTTTGTTTCCAAATTTTTGCAACAAGACAGTGTTGCTTTGAGTTCTGCCATTCAGCACGTAGTGCCTGAGAGACCTGAAAATTGGGCGAAAAATAGAAAACGTGCTCTGTATGGACAATTAGTGCAATTTGAAGTTTTGGAGATTGTAGGATTTTATAAAATCTACTTATAGCAGTGGTGGAGTTAAATATTACAAAGATATACAAATAAAACCGCTTCACGCTGTATCTCGCATATAACACGGTTGATAGAGGGAAATAGTTATATGATAACGTTTTTAAAGTTATAGTCTACATATATGCTTCTTTTCTGTATTTCTTACTATTTTCGTATGAATTATACTTACAAAACCAATTCAATCGAAACAAAAACGCTGAAATGTGAAATTGTTATTTGCGCCTTTTGTCTGAAAGTTTGTGTGGACGTCGGATGATACTCGTATATGAGCAATATTAGAAGAGAAAGTAATAATGTATTTTTAAAGCAATCTTTACAATCTGTTTGTCCAATGGTGGTTTATTATTTTTTATAGTATATATAGCGCACATAGTACGTTAGAAAGAGGGAACCTGGGTATCTAAAGTTAAGTCACCTTATTTCCGTTATGTCACTACCGTTACATACTTAACGCTAAATACTCGTGATATTGTATATTGAGTGGTGATACTCAACACCGCGCGTGTCTTCAAGTGAGAATCGAACCCACAACCATTACATTACCAGTCTCTTACTGAGTTTTGCTATATGTAGGATACAGCTTTAAGCTATATCCTACATATAGCAAAACTAAGAATAAATCCCATTTTAAAGTTCACTTAATATACGGTAACAATAACTCGTCATCTATTACGAGTATGTACGCTCGGTCGTACGAGGACAACAAAGCCGCACTCAAGAGATGATCAACTGATGTTCTTTCTTATAGTAGAAGACTTTCAGCAGCACTACAATATATACATAGCATAATAATAGAAATTTCGAATTACTTTCTCGATTTATCGTAGCGTTTCTTTATCGCTTCTAGGGAATATAAAAGTTATGAAAGCTTTTTATGAAGAACTTTATTGATTATTTTTACAATTTTTAAAATGTTATTCCACACTTAACCTGGCGCAGTAGCACAAGCGTGTAGGTTCGATCCCCACTCGAGGAAAAAATACTTAATATTTTCTAATTAAATATTTAATGTTTTCATTTCTTCGCTTTTTCGGTTACAAGGCAAAGCGCGTTAAGTTTCGCCACACAACACGCAATGCGTCAAATTCGGCGGAAAGTGGGGAATGTAAGTGGTGCGGAGTGTCTAAACACTAGGTTCCTTAGTACGCTCTGCCTACCCTGCCATGTGCGGGATAAAGCGTGAAGCTTAATAATCCACACTTAAAAAAGAGAAATACTAATTTTAAATACGTAGTCTAACAACAAAAATAAGGTGTAATAAGTGTATAAGAAATTGCAACGTAGCTTATGTCTTAGTATAAGAACGTATGTCTTAGTAAGTCAGAGTGTTTGGATGGTTTCCAAGAGGCGCGGGTTCAAATAATGCTGTGTTAAAATTTTAATAGTTCTTTAAAATTAATAACAACTTTCCGAACAATAATTGATGGTAAAATCGGTAAAACAGCGTCGATATAGAACATATTATTCTCTTCTATCTCCACGTCGCTCAAAGCTGCAGGTAACAATCGTTCAGAACTTCTATAGGTCTCGCATTTGCGTATTTGCGGCTACAAGTATCACTTGCAATGCTTAATTGCTTATCTACGTCGATTGGTGGTATTGACTGTACCAACAATGTACATGATTTGTAGATTTGTCTTCAAACTACTACATACAGTACACTGTATGTATAATAAAAACATATATTATGCGATATTTATGCAAGGAATTGGTGTGAAATATAATTAGTATGTTTTTGTTTTTGTGTGTTTGTCCTTCGCCTGTCACTCAAAAACTACTGAACTAATGTTTGATGAAAGCTACTCCTACTTTTCGTCTTCAAAAAGTTAGTAAATCTTTTATGGGACATGGCACACGGATGTATAATAAAATTCCACAAGTAATTTTAAATTTGCCACTTCAAAAATTTAAAGTGAATGTTAAAAATATATTGTTAGGCAAAGCATATTATTCTATTCAAGAATACTACAACGATAAGAGTGCGTGGGATTAAATGCTGTTGGTACTCACTCAGGAAGCTATGTTATATATTTACTTTAATTGATATTATGAAAAGAGCAACTGTTGATTTTCTCGCCGGCTCTTCTCAACAGACCCGTCCTTCGAGCCGGTGGTAGCTTCCTGTAAGGACTGACACTACAGACACTTCTATGTAACTTGACGATTCAAAAGTGCTTAAATGACCTAATTGAATAAAGAATATTTTGATTTTGATTTTATTTATATATAGATATATTAAGGTGTTCACATACTCGAGATTAACAAACAAATCATGTTACCAGTACGTACATGTAAGCCCTTTTTTCTCTTTCTCTAAAACGCGAAACACAATGCCGCACTTTACCTGAGCGAGCGAGACTCATACGAGTTAGAATAGAACTTACAACTTGTACCGTTTATAGTTGCAGTCTTAAGCCACTGAACTACAACGACCTCAAGAAATTATGATATATATATATATTATATATTTATAAAATATTTTCAGTAAGAATACACTTATCGTTTCATTTTACTTGGAACTATTTTTAAATGTTTCAAACATATTCAGTTCCTGAATCGTACTGTATTTTGCTCGTGGCTCTGAAGTGTGGAGAACTTTAACACATGCTTTTAATTTATATTTGAGGACGTACGGGCGCCGAACAGTTTACACTTTTAGGGCTATTTCGAGTTTATATAAAAAGTATAAACGAAACTCGAAAACACTATTGTAATTCCCCGCAAGTGGGCATCAAACCCACACACTGTCCCTCTACCACTGCGGTATGACAGGCTAATATATAAAGATCATTAATTGTTACAACACATACTGATATAACAAGACAACTACTCATCGGGAACATCGCCGATCATCGTCGCTACTAACAATAATCACACAAATTAATTTCGACAGACTTAATAGAGTCGATTTAAAAAATATATATATTTTTAGAATTTTGTTATTGCAGTTTTTTATCAAGAAGTTAATTTTGCTTTAAAATATCTACGGAGAGTCTTTTAGGCAAAGAAATTTTAATTTGAGAATAGTCGTGGGGTACAAGCGTGTGACTGTAAAGGCGCAACAGTTTACGTGTACGATTCTCACTCGAGGAAAAGGAATAACTAATAATTTTAATTTTCTCCGTTTGGTGTCAAATCAAATTAAAGGCAATATAAAAATAATAATTAATATTTTGTTATAATATAATACAATATAACTAAATATAAATAAATTGTTTTCAGCTTCGTGCTGCTTCTTCGATACTTCTACAACCTACTTTCCAAATTCAAGATCCAAACGCCGGAACTTATCGCCGCACTTTCCTATGTGTATTATCTTTCATACCATTTAAATGAATAAGACTTTCTGGAGTTTTCATTAACAAAAAATATTTAGTTGGAAACGAAATCGCAGCTTTGGATGTATCATTGCCACGTTATATTTGTTTTGGCACCACTTCATCCGTAACGTATACTCATACTTACTTGCTGATATGGACAATTTTATGATTTAACTGGCATATAGCTGTCAATAAACGTAGTGTCAAAATACTCAATACAACAGATAACGTTGCTTTACAAATATTACTGTGTTGAGTTCCGCCACTCTACTTGCAATGCATCAATTACAGCGAAAATTGGGATACTAAAGTTGTCGTAATGGGAATGGAATCAGATTTCCCCTGCCTGACCAGCTATGAGCGTACTTTTCTTCCATCGTTCTTTGATGCGATAATGTTCTTAACTAAATAAAAGTTATAAATATTATAGAGAGTAAAAAATGCCATTAAAATAATCCTTAGCCCTTTTTATAAATTAGTAAAATACTCTACATATTTCAGAAAACGGCTGTTAAAGTTAATTAGCTATCTAAACCAATTAGGATATAACATACTGGTAGTACACTCTTACATTCAATTATTTTGTTTAAATGTATGAGCTTCCTGATAAGGTAACTGATACGCATATCAATATAATACTCTGCCTATATTAGGATCACATGTAAATCGAATCGTCCTCTATATTTCATATTCATACATTCAATATTCAATATTCAATATTGAAGGCTATCATGGCGTGGTGGCATAAACTTGCGATGATTTGTGAGTTCGATTCCCACTTAAGGGAATAAAATGTTTAAAATTTTCATTTTTCTCGCTCGAGTAATGTAGCAAAGCGCGGTTGAGTTCCGCCACTCAACACGAAGTAATCATTGAATGATTAGGAACAAAGTCCTACCATTAGTTTCTCAGGTTCCCTAAGCCTACCCTTCTAAATAAAACATAGCCTGAACCAAAAAAACGTATAAATCGAGTCGCCCTATATATTTATCATTCATTCGTACATTTCTTATACATTTCACTATATCCTTTATTGAGAACGTAACTACTACTACATAACCCCAATACACTTGTGATTGAATCCCGGAACCTTGTCCTCTACTCGACGGTCGCTACTTAACTTGTAAATTACTTCCTCCGGTCAAACTTGTCACGATATGATTGTAAATAACAAGTTAAGTATGACTTATTCGCCGTTTCTAACCAAATTATCTTCGGTTTAAACGTAAATATATAATGTATTGATGTTGTATTGTTATTATTGTCAAGTTTGAAATTCAGTGAACTGTTCGTTAATTACGTAGACGAGTAGGTCATTAATGTTGTTGTTTGAACATTAGTTCTGTTTACTTTCACATTTTTGGGTATTTATTTAGTTTTGTGCACGGGTAGTTACATAATACGTTAGTCGTAATCTAAATATTGAGTAAATTTATATATCTAATGTATTGGTCATTTTGCTATTAAAGATAATAAAAACGTAGTAACTTATCAGAAAATTATTATTATTATATATTACAACAACTTTGGCTGAAATCGTTTAAAAATATTGAAAAATTCGAGTGTTTTTTGAATATTTTATTAATTAATTTGAGTGTTTTGAATAATAAACAACGTGTATTTATTAATAGTTCAATTAAATATTATAAATATAAAATAAAAACAAAATCAAATATCACACGTGTATCGACTCTCTAATCAAAAACACTTGTGTATACATAGCTCGTTCAGTTTACGCAATAAATCAGTATCAGTCGACGACAGGTTAGAGCAGGTGAGTGTCAGCGAGTGTATGAGGAAGTTACAAGATTTGTAAACATCAGTCTCAGTCTACTTATGACTATTACATTGTCATTTTACCATTTGAGTTTAAGTATTAGAAATGTATATATGTTTAGTACCAGTTGAGCAGAAAATAAGAAATAACAACTAATTGTTACAAATTTAGAAAAGCTTAACAGATTTATTGCGGGATTTGTAATTATTAACCAACCCATTGCAACAGAATATTAAGTAACGGTAAAAACTAAGTAAATTAACAAACCTGATCATTATCTCTACCAGAACAAGGAAATAAAAATAACGTATCCCCTGTATGAGATCTAACTAACAACTAACATTTTATAACTTAAATTAAAAATGTTAATTTTCCTAAAATGTTGTGCACTGCGAACACAAACATAAAGCAAAAGGACTATCAACATTTTGATCTCCCACTTCGTTGCTCTGCTTCTAATTGTAATTTGCATACGAAAAAAAAATCTCGTTTTAATTTCAGGTTATCTTAATTTAAAACAAGCACTGTTTAAAATATCATTATTTTGATAAAATGACTTATGGCTATATAACAAAATGTAAAAAAACTAAATTTGACCCACTTGTAAAAACTATATCATTATAGCACTTGGCAGTTATCTTAGCCAGCAGTAACACATACAATATGTTAGCTGAGGTAACTCCCAAAATATATTTATTTTTTATATATTGAAACAATTTTTATATGTTTAAAAAGTTTATTTAAAAAAAATCACTTTCGACATGTTATAAATAAATTAAATATTATTATTCTCTTGACTGGAGATCAATCACAGTAGCGTCGCATTAGCAATAAGTCCGGGCCACTCTGCAACGGCGACCTGAAACGTGACAATAAATACCAAATAACGTAACATGACTGTCAACTTAGGGCTGTCATGGTGCAGTGGAACAAGATCTGCAAAAAAAGACGGATGTGGGTTGAATTTTGTCTTTGGGTTATGATTATTTTTTATTTTTTTTATATCCCTTCTGTGGTAGATCACAACGTGCGAGTAAACGTTACAGGTTGTGTATCCGATTCCACTCGAGGAAATTTAATATTTTAATTTCATCCCTCTAGTAAATAGAGAGAGTGCATTAGTTTCCACTATTTAACATACAACACGGCCATAATTCGGCACATGTTAAGAAACGAAAGTGTCATAAAATTAGGTTTTGGGTCACTTCTGTTCACGACCACGAATGAATACAGTTTCCTATGTCACATTTCTTGGAAGTCATTCAAATATGTTCATGTAACTAGCGACCTGGTTAAGGCTTCGGCTCGCAAAAGCTTTCTTTTCAAGTTAGTCATTGATATTTATAGCATGTAAAACTACCAATACAAATAAAATATTTAAATTACAATAAACCTGGAAAACTATTGGCGTAAGAGGTGACTTAAGATTGGAGTACCGTTCCCACTGAGTCACTTAAATTTCTATATTCTTTATTTAAATGTAATGAAGCTTACGATGAGATTGTATACAATACCTTTAGTATAATAACAAGCTTTATGTATTTAAAAGTTAAATTCTATTATTTAACACGAAAATTACGAGACAGTATACGAGAATCGGGCGCGATGACCTGTGAGTCTCGAGAGTACCCGCGCAAATATCTCAGCTATTTTATTTTCATTTACCGCAGATTTACTTTGTATGTATAGATAGAATAGAGCCTAGAGGAAAACCGTCGAAAATCTTCTTGTTTTTGGTATTTGTGTATATGTGTGTGTGTGTGTGTGTGTCACAAAACTCTTAACTATTTCCAATTCTGGCGAAGCTACTGCCTTTTAAAAATACTTTTGTAGAATCGAACCTGCTCATTCAAACTTGACATGATCTAATATAACGATAACTAGTAGGCACTAATGAAACGCTGTGAACCAGAAAAGCTATATTTTCCTCCATAAATATACAATGGGACATTTTTATTGCATCCGCTTATGCGAGTACGAATATAGCGGTCATCAATGCTGTCGCTGCTAGGGCAATGATGAATTGATACATTAGAAAAATTACGCTAAATATAGTTACTTTGAATGTTTTATCAACTCTCGGTTAAGGTTTATATGTATGTATTTAGGTCAAATAAGTTTACTAATTTTATTCAGTAATTTTAATTGAAATGTTTAGTATCTAAATCTTATTTTACATTTTAAGCTGTATTCATCGCAGACAAGATCAGAACACATGGCAGAGTAGGCAGAAGAATCTTGCAAATCTAGTGTTAAGACACTCCGTTCCTTCCCTACTTATTATTTGCTTTAATGTTTGCCAGAGAGATGAAATGAAATTTTATATTTATAGAGCAAACTCACAACCTGTCACGTGTACAGTCAATTTGTAAGGATGAATGTTCGGAACACTTTCACGCATTAACATAATTTACTTGTACTAACAACGAAGTCTCGTCTCTTATGTAATGCTTATGTTTTTGTTGATTTCTATTTTAACTAAACTTTACAGAAACGTAGTCGGTTACTTATTTTATCTTTTCCAAAATTATAATTTTTATTTCGTACTTAAAACTTTTATCTCTCTTTCACTTTTATAATATATAATATATTTATACTTTTATAATATATAATATGTTTCATTTGTGATTCACTTTTTTCTACTTATTCTACTGCAGGAACGTCCTGAATCTTTCTTTTATTGCTACCCAGTAAATTAAAATATATTATCTTGAATATGGCAGCAAATTAATATGGTATATTACGATAATAGATCATAGACATTCAATTAATTTTGAATATTGCATGATGAAATGATTATTTGCAGCTGAAGCATCAAGTCACTAATATTAATATTACGGTGATTGAAAGAAGATTTACTTCATCTAATATTTACCTCATACAATTTCGATTTTCGCTTGGACAAGAGAAAATTTAATCTTCTTTTGCTGTATATCTCCAAATTATAATTTAATATAACGGAGCACAATTGCATACAATTATAACATCCTCACGTTTCAGCACGTATAAAGATGAGGTCGCACGTAAAAGCTAGCGGAAAATTTAATAATACGTATTTTCATGTGATCGTGCGTACGTAGTTCAAAATGGTTACTATTAGAAGGCTCAGTGTTAGGTAGCATAGCATTATCACGCCAACTTACATAAAGCACTTATTTTATTTATACATCTTATACAGTTGTATAAAATAATAATTTAATTTGTTCTGTTTCTTATCAATTATGGGTTACAAAGTATTAAAAGCAGATTTATAACATAACTTTATAGTTGGTGGTTATACAAAAATTATAATATATATATATATATATATATATATATATATATATATATATATATATATATATATGTAAGAGAAAGATAACATTGATTATTTGAATACATGTTTATTTCATTAAAATATAGTCAAAACATATGGTAAAAGTAAATAATACATATTAATTTAATTATAGATAATTTAAATCAACTTCAAAAAGTAAGTCATATAAAAATTAAACTATGTCAAAACTTTAATTTTAATAATTTTACATCTAATAATTTAACTAGTATCTAATGAAATATTATCATTACTAATAGAATAATTAGTAAACAAATGGCAATATTTGAATACATTTAAATTAAATACTTCCTTAATATTTTAAACCAAACAATACGATTTGATTTGAAAATAGATTCAGAGTGTCAGAGACACAGGAGCCAGAGGTTCCCCTCAGTCGGTGGCTGGCTCGCTTCTGAACCGGAGAATGAAAACCCGTCGTATTTATAATACAAATGGCACTCAAACCATAAACATTTGACAGCAGAACACTGACAACACGAGTCAATTGACCATCTATTCGAGTTCCGTTTTGCATTCACGCCGATACACGAGTCAATTCACCGTCTATTTGAGTTACGTTTTGCCTTCGCGCCGATACGGCCATTCTGATGAGTGGCGCGTCCCTGCGCCTACTCACTTAAGACTCTGAAATAATATAACAGTTATCCACATAAGACTCAAACTCACAACACTAATATTAGCAATTGCGTCAGGGATCACATCCCGTCGGCGCACAATAAAAAACACGTCTGCCTCATAGCCTCAGCGCTAATATTGGCCATGCATCAGGGATCACATCCCTTCGTCACACAACAAATAAACACGTCTGCCTCATAGCCTCAGCGCTAATATTGGCCATGCATAAGGGATCACATCCCGTCTGCACTCTCGTCACAAAATAAATAAACACGTTAGCCTCATAGCCTCAGCGCTAATATTGGCCATGCATCAGGGATCACATCCCTTCGTCACACAACAAATAAACACGTCTGCCTCATAGCCTCAGCGCTAATATTGGCCATGCATCAGGGATCACATCCCGTCTGCACTCTCGTCACAAAACAAATAAGCACGTTAGCCTCATAGCCTCAGCGCTAATATTGGCCATGTTACAGGACCACAAATAAAAATATTCTTTATTCATTTAGGCTACTACAATTACTTTTGAATCGTCACGTTACATTAAATGTCTGTAGTGTCAGTCCTATAAGAAGCTACCACCGGCTGCCGGCAATAAACTCAACAGTTGCCGTTTTCAAAATACAAATAAAAGAAAATATGTAACAAAATTACAACTACAACGCTTTTTTTTTATGATAATAGTCTTAAATTGAATAATATGCTTTGCCCAACAATATATCTTTAACTTTTACTTTAAATTATTGAAGTGGTAAGTCTGTCCCATAAACGTCATGTCCTATAAAAGACCATATAAGAGCAACATAACTAATCGTTAAATTGAACACAAATTAAGAAGTCTGTCAGTCAAGTGTCAAGCCAAAATTATTTCGTTAAATCAAACACGAATTCAGTGATGTCGTAAAAAGTAATCAAATATAAACACACGGTTTGTTTCCGCGTTGTTAAGATATCCATCAGCTTCGTTAACTTCACCCATAGCCGATACGGCCACGTCACTCTAAACTCGAAACTTAAGAGTGCTTCTAAAACAATACCTTTTTAACTTCATAGTGTGTCTGGTAACTCTGTAACAAAAACACAAGAGAACAATACCGTTCGGCCATTCCTACCAGAAAAGATTTTTACCGTCATAAAATAAAATGAACTACTACCCGTATCTTCATATTAAGATTTATTAGCCTACACAACAATTACCTTCTGTAATCAATCAAGCAGAGAACAATATTTATAACTATGTATAGCGAATTTAATATTTAGTTTCATTTAATTTGAATTATTATGTCTGAGGCCTATCAACAATGACATCGTGTCACATCAATCACAACAAATCATGACTTTAAAACATATTTCAACAAACTTGCTCTGTATGCACTTCCGCTATGGAATGCCGAGTCGCACCTGACTCTACGGTCTTCGCTACAAGGCCCGACCACACCACCCAGGGCTACCGCCTACTGCTTGCCCACGGGCTACTTCAAAGAGTAGACACCGATTTACAACTTAACTAGACTCTTCAACAAGAGTCCTCAACCACATTATCATTTTCACCTCCGTCTATTGGTGATTGACCTTCAGGCATTTTACGGATACGATCGTGTGGATATTTGTATGTACGATTGTTAGTAATGACTTTAAGACATAACGATTACCGTCTAGTACTTCAACAATTTGGAAAAGGATCTCTAAATTTTGGCATCTTATTTTGTCCGATTTCTCTCTTCGTTCTCAATAAGAACGAACCTGCCAACCGAAAACTGTTTACTTTATTTTATCGAAACAATCTTTATCATACCGCGCGGATATCTCAATATTATTGGAAGCTACCTGCCTAACCTCATCAAGACATATCGGTTATTATCGTAATTAGCCATTAAATTAAGAGGGCGCGCGACTTTTCCTATTAAAAGCTTCGAATGACTCGTTTGTTACTCTATTGACAGTAAAGCTAAGTACATGCCCTTATAAATCCTGCACGAGTTATCAAATTCAAATATTTTATATAACAAAAGAAGTTACAAGCTATGTTTTTTTTTTTGAACGTCAGATAATTTACCACCGGTTCACTAAAGTTACTGCCTCAGACCTGAGAAGAACCGGCGAAAGAAACTCAGCGGGATAAGTCCTTTATTTTAACCAAAGCTTTATATCATATTGTTATCCTTATCAGTTTGAACTGCTGTTAACCTTAGTACGCTCAATATCCTTTCTACTTTTCGACAAGTGCCTGTGACAATAAGATAAAGGGCGATGTTCTTACCCTCGCAAAACTCTACTATGATATGTACAGGTGCTATAAAAAGAGCCACGCTGTCGTTTACTACCCCAGTACTGCTTTTGCTGTCAATATTTGAGTATGATAGAATAATATTTACTTGGTAAATGCGTCGATCAACACGAAGACGTATTTCCTTTGTTCGCTTTTTCACTCAACTTACCGGTAACATCAAATGTGAACAATATGCCAAGGGATAGCTAGAAGATTGGTATAGTCTGCATTTCAGCTTGTATCTTACGTTTCACAATTGTGCAAGTCACACAATTGTCCACAAATTTAAGTAAACGTAACGTATATACTCACACCTTTATATCAGTAGTAGTTGTACAGCTTCTCTAAAGTCTTTTCGTATCCAACATTGATAATAGACTCGTGAATATTATTAATGACAGACCACTTCAGTGAACGAGGAACAACGGGCAAGCATTTTGTTCGCTCGTTTCGCTGTAGCTTACGATGAGGTATACCTGATCTCAACTCTATGTCTTTCCTCATTGAGACATCGTTAATTTAAGTTAGACATTACCTTCTTTATTTCCGAATCTCGCTGGTGCTCTGCGAAAACACAGTTATCCGAAAGCTTACTACCACCAGGTCCACCATCTGTGTACTCTGGGATCTTGTTTTGCGATGTGGTTAACGACGTTGCAATCTGTTAAGACTACGAACTTTCCAATCAATCTATGCAAATAGTGTCTAAAATGTCTTACCGTAATAACTACTAGACCCTCGTGGTCTCCAACTCGTAGTGGTATCACAACTCACCCAAAGTCGTGCGTTTACTAAAGTAGTCAACTGGAAGTAACTTACTGTCAACCAATTGTAACAAGATTGTACCGTACCCATCAACGCTCGCACGCTTTATGTAGATGTTGAGTGGTAGCTTGAAGAAGTGGTAATGAGGACAGGGCTTCAATTTTACGCTTTTTGGGTTTGATGTCACCTGCTTCAAATTCAAATCCTAAAAAAAACTCAACACGTTTTTTAAGAAAGGAAAATTTAAATTTAATTTAGGGCAAAACTTAAACTATTGATGACTTCGAGAACTTCATGTAGAGATCTTCAATCCCTGTTCAATGTTCTTTCCGATACTAGTAAAACATTATCGACATGTACAATTACGTACCTGTGAGCAAGGTCACCTAATGCATTCATAATAGCTTGCTGTAAGATACTCATACCTTCAGTAGTTATAAATGAATCAAATGAAATCCACTGACACAGTTTAATTTCGTAAAGTAATTAGCATCGAAGATACACTTCAATTATCATAATTAGTTGAGAATCTTTCTTCAAAGAACATGTCAACGGTGACACACCACGACCATGGATCGGTGCCACGCTTTTTTCAAAATATACCCGCCATTGAGTCACTATTTGTCGAATCACTTGTGCGATTCGATCCCACTTCTGATGCAAGAGAAAGATAACATTGATTAATTGAATACATGTTTATTTCATTAAAATATAGTCAAAACATATGGTAAAAGTAAATAATACATATTAATTTAATTATAGATAATTTAAATCAACTTCAAAAAGTAAGTCATATAAAAATTAAACTATGTCAAAACTTTAATTTTAATAATATTACATCTAATAATTTAACTAGTATCTAATGAAATGTTATCATTACTAATTGAATAATTAGTAAACAAATAGTAATATTTGAATACATTTAAATTAAATACTTCCTTAATATTTTAAACCAAACAATAAGATTTGATTTGAAAATAGACAGAGACACAGGAGCCAGAGGTTCCCCTCAGTCGGTGGCTGGCTCGCTTCTGAACCGGAGAATGAAAACCCGTCGTACTTATAATACAAATGGCACTCAAACCATAAACATTTGACAGCAGAACACTGACATCACGAGTCAATTGTCCATCTATTCGAGTTCCGTTTTGCATTCACGCCGATACACGAGTCAATTCACCGTCTATTTGTGTTACGTTTTGCCTTCGCGCCGATATATATATATATATATATATATATATATATATATATATATATATATATATATATATATATATATATATATATATATATATATATATATATATATATATATATATATATATATATATATATATATATATATATATATATATATATATATATATATATATATATATATATATATATATATAGCCCTGCACCTGGTAGGGGGCCTGCCCACTGAGCGTCGTCCGGTTCGTGGTCGCCATTCGAGAACCTTTCCGCCCCAACGGCCATCTGTTCTCCTTGCTATGTGTCCCGCCCACTGCCACTTCAGCTGAGCAATTCTTCGAGCAATGTCGGTAACTTTTGTTCCCCTACGGATCTCTTCATTTCTGATTCGATCACGTAGGGTAATACCAAGCATTGCTCTCTCCATTGCCCGCTGAGTGACCTTGAGCCTTCTTATGAGACACATAGTTAGCGAGCACGTCTCGCTCCCGTATGTCATTATTACTGGCAACACGCACTGGTCAAAGACCAGGTCAAAGTTTTGTCTTGAGACACTGAGGTAGCTTGGACGTATATATATATATATATATATATATATATATATATATATATATATATATATATATATATATATACACGTCCAATAAAAGCTACCTCAATATATATATATATATATATATATATATATATATATATATATATATATATATATATATATATATATATATATATATATATATATATATATATATATATATATATATATATATATATATATGTGTTATTTACGTATTTACACTATTTACACATCTATGAAAGTGAAGTGTGATCATTCATGCCCGCTCGACGGGAAAATGTTATTCCTTCTAGTTATATACAGCGAAATTATCGGATGAACGTTCAGAGAAATGTTCAGTCTGTTTCACAACCTCCCTAAATGTATAAACGAACAACAAAGTGAACAAAATGATAAGATTTCCCTAAAACTTGTACATTAATTACTTATTTTTTTCTTTTTTTTAATTTTCATCATGCTTACAGTACGACGATGTGCAACTACACCACGATGGCCTCTCGTACAACATATTTTATTATTCATTTTATAGTTACTTAGAATAAGTCGTTGATTTATGTTATGAGACACACGGTCTAAGTGCCGATGTCATCTAAAAATCGATTTTAATTATTATTTAAGTATTTGGTAAATTTTTTGACGTTCAAAAAATTAAGCTTCCGAATATCCTTCTTTAAAGTTCCCACAACAACATAAACAAATTAATATTTTCAGTCTCATGTTGTTCAAGCAAAGCTTACAACTGTTACTTTAATACATATTCATTTATTACTAACTCATATATACCTATAGTACTCTTATATCAACCAGCTCATCACTAAATTATAACAAAAGCCTCAAGTTCAGCGGAAATTGGGTAACGGAACGAAGTGTCTTTACACTAGGTTTCCAAATTCCCTCTGCCTTTCCTGGATCGAGAATCGAATGCTTAATCTATTGCATTTACACGTATAATTGTTACGTTACTAGCATGATATTGTACATATATATGAAATTACTTACTTTAAAATCAATATATGCTCCCACATTCCCTCTGCCTATGCAATCTGTGCAAGATACAGACTGAGGCTATGAAAATATTTTTGTAATAAATTATGCTAGCTCAATCGACCTAGCAATAGAGACATTGGTAATTCACCATTATTATTCTATTAGTTCGCTAAATCCACGCCTGGTTAGACTTTATTGGCGTGGATCTAACAGCAATTTGTTCTCAATAATGCTGTTCAATGAATCAACGACAGGAATTGTCATTGTTGTGTTAAACTAAATATATGATAAACCACCGGACGTGGCGCAGAGGATACTGTGTACGTACTGTAAGTGCGACGGGGGAAGGTTCGATTTAGAGTCGGGGGAATGAAATATTTAATATTTTCATTTCTTCATTTTGGCTTTGAGTTCCGCCACTCAACACGCAACGTGTCAATAATTTCGTGCAATATGAGGAACGAGTTAGTAGGTGAAAACGAGAAAATTCACCCGAGTGGATATAGAACCTGTACTACGACACACAATTACGTCTGAATATTTATATTTTTTATAATTAATGTATAAATAAACTTTAACAATGAAGCTAACATTCTGTGTTTATTGTTGCAGGTAATCTTCAAGTTAACAACAATACATTCAATTATTTAATCAAGGTAAGTACCTATCTGTCATAATTCTAAACAACTAGTATATAACAGAACGCAATAGTAGTTATAATATATTACAAATATCTATATATTAATAAATTGTAAATACGCATTACGTAATAAATAATTAAATACACATTTTAAAACAACATCTATTTATTATACATTATTGTATGTGATATGATATATTTATATTAATATATTTTTTTAATATTAATATATTGTATAAAATGTCATTACATATACACACATAACAAAGATGGCGGCACAGTACGTAGCGCACTTTATTAAAAAATATATTTTTGCATACCTCATATATCCTCATGAATATCTTTAAACGCAATAAAAATATTTATTTTTATGTTGATTTGTATGCATTTATGTTATTCTCCCATATTTTAACAATTATGTATTTAAAACTTACCAATACAGTAATCCTAAATAAACAATCGTAAGAAAAAAAAATACTTATGACTAATCATACCAGACTCGACTCTCGAGCACCTTCATTTATCATAAATATAAATTACAAACTGGGTTTCTATTAATTAATATAAAATATAACTAAAATATTTTAATCTTAAAT
The DNA here is from genome assembly GCA_019049475.1 of Eueides isabella. Classification (NCBI taxonomy): domain Eukaryota; kingdom Metazoa; phylum Arthropoda; class Insecta; order Lepidoptera; family Nymphalidae; genus Eueides; species Eueides isabella. Next base: position 16,728,939 of record CM032385.1, read on the forward strand.
TAAAACTTCTCTAAGAATTGTAAATTAACCATCCGACTTCAGAGGTACCCGCCATCTTTTCCCTCTCTCTCTCTCTCTCTCTCTTTCTTTTGTTTTTGTTTTTTTTTTACTCTAACCATAACTTATTCAGCCAACGTCATATTTGACATTTATCATTACCTTTATATTAAAATGATATGAACTGTGCTCAACTGGCACGCTCGAAACGCCATAATCGAAGAAATGAATGAATGAAAATGATATCTAAAATTATGTTCATAATATTAATGATAGTATCGAACTAGGTTAAATATATATATTTTTAATATTTACTGTATTACTAACCCACACATTATATACATATAGTATTGATTGTTAAACTATGGCAACGTAGCTTCTGAATGAATGAACCGAATTGAGTACGGTTTTTTTGATGTAGAGGTTTGTTAGCAATATTTTTTGCTAGCAAACAGCAAAGCAATTTAACAACTTACGAGCACTTTACCAAGATATGATAAATTGCTTGTAGGTTTTAAATTGCCCGAACCTTTTTTTCACTTAAAATTGGAACAACTATGTACCGCGATATAGTTTTGTGATATATTTATAAAGGAGAAAGGGGTGACTGCGGTCGAACTTTGATAAAATAAGAAAGTATCAATGACACTGAAGAGAAAGGTTACATTAAAAGCATGAGGGCCCATCTGAGGTCATATCGGCAGGAAAAGGTGGATAGTACAAAACGAAAGACATACGCAGACCGCAGCGCAGCTCCGATCTTTCTAGCTTTCTACTAGCAGTAACACAGCACAAAGGTATTAAAATAAACATCAAAATAAAGAAAATGTCTTTTTTATTAAGTAACGCTTCACAAGTGAATGAGGTGTATATCTAGGGAAGTATGTTTAGCAGAGACGGTAGATACGAAATGGATGTGGAAAGGCGTATTGCTGCCGGTAACAGAGTTAACGGTGCCTTAGCTGCATTGTTGAGACGGCGAAACGTCAGCATAGCTGCGCGTTTGGCCGTACACAATGCAGTGTTGGTATCGACACTGATATACGGCAGCGAAACGTGGGTATTACAGAAGAAGAATGTAAGAAAGATGATTGCTGTAGAGATGCGATCTCTTCGTCGGATATGCGGAGTCAGTTTATCTGATCGCATTGGACATGCCAATGAAGAAATACACAGAATGTCAGGTACTAGCGTGGATGTCACAGTGAGAATGAAGAAGAACGTGCTCAGGTGGTTTGGGCACGTCGAGCGAATGAGTGAAGAAAAAAAGATTTATGAAGGAAAAGTGAGTGGTAAGAAAGGGAGGGGGAGACCTCGGTTGACCTTCGAAAACACAGTATCGACGATACTGGAGGAAGGTCACGTAAAAAGCATGAGGACCCCCCGGAGGGCATGTATGAAGAGGTTGATGACAGTGGACGAGGCTAAAGATATGCCGAGACCGTAGCGTTTGGCGCTCCGTTCTCTCTGCCTACCCCGCTAGGGATATAGCGTGAAGCTAAGTAAGTAACGCTTCACATTATTTCTAGAAAATATTTTTATCGTAGCATATTAACAAGTGATAGATATCATTGGCTTAACGCAAATCGTTTCTGTTCGTTAATTTCGAAAGTTCAATACAAATAGTGTACTGATATGCATTTATGATTTATTGTTGAAACTGACCCAGTGAGATATCTGCCATTAACATTAAAAGTGAAATATAGTTACGTAATTAATGGGAACCGTGAGAACCGTTAGTGTTATGATAGTCCGTTACCGTTAAGAAACTTCCATTCTCCACTTTCCGCCGGAAAGCGGAATGGAGTGACTAAACATTATGTACTCAAGTTCCCTCTACCTTCCCATATACGGGATACGGGTTAAGCTAAAAAATATCAATCCAAGAAAATTATTCAATTCAGTCACTATTGACTTTCATTTCACCATTAGGAAAAAAATGTTTTTACCTTCACACAGTATTCTGTAGAACAAGTCTGGCGGAAGGGAACTGAGACACTCGGTCCCATGAAGACACCTCCGTCCCTCTCTCTCCGCTCAATTTAAGAGGGATTGCGTTTCTTACTAGAGCAAGGAAATTAAATGTAACTTTTTAAATAAAAAAATGTTTTTATTTAATAAAATTAAGTTATTTAAAAGTGTTTTCAGTTCAAACTAGTAGTAGTATTATAGTTTACAAAAATGTTTTCACAAATTGTTTATCTTTTATTCGCAGAGCTAATATTAAATAAACTTACACTTCAAATAATAAACAATAAAAATATTTTTTACTATAACCTTCATATTATAACAATCTTTATGTATTTAAAAGTAAAATCAAGCCATTATTCAAAACATAAATTACAAGAAAGTATACGATGACTGAAGAGTCTCGAGAGTAATCGCGCTCGGATTGCGCCTACAAATATATTACCTCTAAGGTAAATATCTCAGCTATTTTATTTTCATTTACCGTTACAGATTTACTCTGTATTTATCGATGGAATTATTGACTAGACGAAAATCTGTCGCTATCTTCTTATGTTCGGTCTGTTATTTAAAAGTGAAAGAAAGATAAAAGTTAAAGTAGTAATTAAAAAAATATAATTTTGCAAAAGATGAAATAAGATACCGACAACGTTTCTGTAAAGTTTATTAAAAATATATATTAAAAATAATCAAAAGCATTGCATGAGATACTTGACTTGTCGTTGTTAGTACAAGTAAGTAACCTTTATGCGTGAAAGTGTTACTTACGAACATTCGTCCTCACAAATTCTTACATTTATAGTATTAGTAGGATTTATTTTTTTTAATTTTGGTTTAGATTCGATTGTGAGGCCCGTCGGGCGCAACGTATAAATTCTTATAACCAGACAGATAAATGAAATATTTAACAAATTCATTTTTTTTATGGAAAAGACGGCAGACGAGCGTACGAGTCACCTGATGGTAAGTAATCACCGTCGCCCATGGCCCTGTGTGACTCTATAGGAGCTACAGGAGCGTTGCCGGCCTTTAAAGTGGATAGACACCGGGGTCTAACATTACCCAATGCGAAACGCAGTGGCAAAAGCCACTACTTAACGCCGGTTTTAAATACCGGGGGTGGTAATAATCCAGACGAATTTGCCCATGCGTATTACCATTGCTGACAACTCGACTCTAACACACGTACTTTAGTCGTCTCTTACAACACCATCAGAACCAGGTTAAACACTAGGTGCTAAAGCTCCCTCTTCCTATCCTGCCATGTGTGATATGCGGCATAAAGCTGTAAAATAAGATTTAGATGTTAAACATTTAAATTAAAAATTACAGAATGAAACCAGTAAGCAGTTTGAACTAAATACATACAAACCATTACCAGGAGTTGATAGATCATTCAAAGCAACCAAATCTAACAATATTTTTGTTATATTTAACATCGCCTTAGCAAATTACATTAAACATAAAACAGAGCATTAATTACCGCTATATTCGTATTCTCACAAGCGGATAAAATAAAAATGTCCCATTGTATATTTATGGAGGAAAATAATAAGCGTTTATGGTTCACAGCGTTTCATTACTACCTACTAGTTATTTTAATTTTACGCAAAAAGCTAGCATACAGCTAGCAAAGCTAGCTTACAGCATGTCAAACTAGACCTTAGAGGCCTGTCTTGGCGCAGGGGCACAAACGTGCCACAGTAAGCGCGACGGTTTTTGATTCGATTCCCGCTCGAAGAAATTTCATATGTAACATTTACATTTCTTTCCTTTGGCACAGGGAAAGTTGTGGCGTTAGGTTTAGCCACTGTAACCTCAAAGGCTCAAGAATTCACCGGTAAGTAGGAAAGAGAAGTGCCGTAAACGGAACGAAGTGTCCTTTACACTAGGTTCCCAAGTTTTCTCTGAGAAATAATATAAGAATAAGGCGGTATCTAGTATCTAGGAAGAAAATATTCATCATAAGCACTATAATTATAACTTTTAACTTAAGCTTAACCTTTATTATAACTGTAAAAATATTCAATAGTTATTACAATATAACTTTATAATTAACTATAAAAAAATATTTCAACAAAATACATGAGTACGGAGTGCTCTAATCTACTTATATACTCGTACGTAACTACGCAGGGCAAAAGTATTAGGTTGGAGCGGTTTACGTGACAGCTTTATAGATTAATTTTGACTTTAATTCTTATGACAGTGCCACAGTGTCCATGTGTATATATATATATATATATATATATATATATATATATATATATATATATATATATATATATATATATATATATATATATATATATATATATATATATATATATTTATATATATATACAGACTTTTGAGAAGTGATGTTTTAATAAATTATTTATTTTCTTTTTTGTACTTCATTCTGTATCCCGTAAATGGTAGGGTGGGCAGAGCGAATAAACGAAAATATAAATATTAAATATAAATATTAAATATCTATAATATGAATATATATAACTTTAACGAGTAGAGCTCAAATCCACGCTCATATTTCACGTGTACAGTCGTACGCTTAGTGCTGCTGTGCAAGGACTGGCCTCACATCACATTAAATAATCCCTATATATTTGAATTTATACTTAGTTAAATAACATCGTTTAATTTTCTATCGCACTATATCCCGCATGTAGTAGAGTAGGCAGAGAGGACCGAGAGATCAGACGCTCTGTTCCATTCCCACACAAGTTTAGTATAGACGTTAAGTAGCGGAACTCAACGTCGTAATTTGTCTTATTATCAGATCAAGTGAATAAAGTATATAAAAATACTAAATAATCTAATATAAATACTAAATGGCCTTAAGTTTAAATCGAAATAATAACCGCCATGTTTGCACAGACACAAACATTAAAAACGAGGCCGTCATAAAAATTATATAATATAAGTAGTAAATGCATTACTGCAAATGTCACCGAAATATAATGCAAAATGTCTCAATGAGTAGGGACATTTATTTCACTCAGATCACTATCACCGTTCAGATATTTAAAATATCAATACTGCAGGTATAAACAACTAGTCTAGAGCCATAACTTTGACCTGTCGCGAATTCAAAACTCCGTTCGTTACCATTTCTGTTGGAATGTTGAGACCTTCCTTTTTCCTCTTCTTAGCCTCCCCTATACTCCCTATTTTCATTTAAATACCTGATTTTTGGTATCTTAATTCAATAGGTTGGTTGTCTGTCATTCACTTTGTGAAATATATAAATGAAACAAATTAATCTTATGTCAGATTTCTTCATGTTTTTTTCAGATATTAGAGGAGGCACTGCTAAGCTTTCGGTTCTAATTCCAGAACTTGCTCAGTGGTGGAACTCAACGCTGTGCCTTGCCTTATAAGAGCAAGGAAATAGAAATATTGAAATAATAATCAATAAATAGTCCAATGGAATATAATCCACAACCACGTTTACAGTCAAACATGATCTTACTCCATGCATGGTGGCCTTATTCATTTGCATATCAATCGATTCACTATCATATCATTAGATTATAAATAGATTGTTATAAGCGACACTTAAAGTTTATGAGCTCTTAGAAAATATTAATCATTAACTGCAGAACGTGACACGGTAAGTAGTAACATTTGTATGCCAAATGATACCGTCTTCTTAACAAGTTATTTGGGTTCTATGTTTAGTGATGGTTACTTTAAAAAAATATATATTTAGCTAAGAAAAAAACACCAAGCACTTGAATTTTTTTTGGGTCACAAGTGCTTGAATTTTTTTTGGGTCCTTACCATTGTCAGGATTAGGCCAACAGAAAGGAAATGATGAGTATGAATTGATTAACTAAAAGTGTATTTTTTAAGATTTACGCTTTACGTGTCCTTTTCATAGCAGGATAGGCAGAGTTAGCAGAGGAATCTAGTGCTGAAACACTCCGTTTTCATTAAGGCAATATGATCTTCACTATCACTATCATCACTTTCGGCGAAATTGATATTCGAACCCGTCGCGTTTGCAATCTCACACTTGTTCCCCGGCACTATGACAGGCTTCAAATTATTTTTTTTTATCTGTAATATATGTAAATATCAATCTGCAAGTCTTCACAACTTCCCAAGTCTACTAATCGCAACTTAATAGGATAGTAATATAAGTGATAATAGAATTGTTAACATTTCAACATTCATCACTACATTACAAGTATACTTAATAATCTTTGAATTTATAACAGCTATTATAGAATACAAAAATAATAATATATAAGATTTCTTTGTATCAATATTTAATTTAAAATATAAATGTAATAAAAATAAACCTTATTATAAAATTTAATGAAATGTCTTACATTTTACTTTCGCTAATAGAAAGTACAAGGTAATTAAACCTTTTGTTTTTATTCCAAATTAAATATCACCCAACGGTGTTTTTACAAAGTTTTGAAGATAGCCGCGAAAACTTGACACAACCGTGCTAATTTACTGTCTCAATTAACTCAAGTAATACTTAACTAGGTGTTTAAAAAAGAAACATCGCGAACAAATTTTTAATGTTATTACTACAGTATAAAATGCTAATTAACAGCTTTACACTTTTCACAGCTACAGAATAGACAGAAAATACGTAACTATAGCTTGAATTAATATAAAATATTTCATTTCCTATTTTTCGCCTAATTTTCGAGATATTGAATGTTGAGTGTTGTAAGCCAACGCTACAAATATATTTATATTCAATATTAAACTATTATGTTACCCTATTAATGTAAAAACAAGTAAAATCACAATACCTGGTGGTCACCCTGGGCTGATTGATGAATTTTTGTATAAATGAAAACGTCGCGGCACAGGGGCACAATCGTAAGACTGTAAATGTAACATGTGGTGGGTTTGATCCTTCCTCGAAGAAATAAAATATTTAATAATTATTTCTTCGCTCGTTGAGTCCCGCCATTTAACACGCGATCGAGTAAATAAACGCATAAATAAACACACGACTGCCTTTTTTTTTTTTATGGAAAAGACGGCAAACGAGCGTACGGGTCAACCTGGTGGTAAGTGATCACCGTCGCCCACGGCCCCGAGTAACTCCAGAGAAGCTACAGGAGCGTTGCCGTCCTTTAAATTGGAAAGGCACCGGGGCCCGGCATAACCTAATGCGAAACGCAGTGGCCAAAACCACTACTTAACGCCGGTCTTAAATGCCAGGGGTGGTAATAATCCGGTCGAGTTTGCCCATGCGTGTTGCCATTGCTGGCAACGTGACTCTACCACACGCACTTTAGTCGCCTCTTACGACACCATCAGTACCAGGGTTATCCTATTCTAAGCCGGAATCACACGGCTAGAACTTTTTAATGTTTTTAATGTGAACTCTAACAAAATCACAACCAAGAAACATACACGAATTTAAATAAAATTAAAATAATATTTTGCACAATTCTTCAGTACATTTATGTAAAAATCAAATCACCAGCTCGAAAATAATATGTAATTCTCTTTGCGAGACAAGCAATTGCTGTCAATTTGTCACGAAATTTTACAATAGCCTGGATCTTTTAAATAACTGTAAACTCCATTAGAGCGGATGCCGTGTATACATATTTTTAATACGTACATTTAATAAATGTATATTAGTTTTTTTTTTTGCTAAATCATAATAATATAGCGGGTCCAGATTAAGAAGGTAATGCCAAATTGATGTAGATTTGTGCTTGTTTTGTTTTACTCGTACCGCACATAGCGAGAGAATTTAGAACCAAGTGTAAAGAAACCTCGTCCCCAAAAAGACACATTTGTTTCTCACTTTTAAATGAATTTTTAAACATTATATTTATAATTACAATTCAATTTAATCATTAACATTAGTCAGGTACACAATTCAACTCACAGCCATCACGGCCTCACTTCGCCACGTAGACTATAACAAAATATTTTAAAAGTACGGCCAAATTCGAGACCAAGATATTTATAAAGGCACATTGTGTTCCCTTGTGAAAGTACATTTAGTACGGGATTTACAATCCTCGAGCCAGATTATATTATCTTTCCATAAATTCGTTTCCGATAGGATTGTGCGTCGCAATCGAATGGAGTTTAAAAATATTTGTCGTACAAATTATCTTGTATTTTTGTTTGCAATCAAATGCAATTCGACACACCTTGCGAAGGTTCTGTATCAATATCAGAATTGTAGGTTAACGGGAAGTACAACTTATAAAGTAGACACAATTAATTAAATTGCAATTAAATTTGCAGGCGTATGCACTAATTTTGTCAAGAAATACACTATAATTACAAGTTTATAAACATTTTTTTTCAATAAAATATCCCTCTGCAAGTTTTAACTTTTTGCCAATTCTCACGATTACTGGTTTCCTTTTGTCGTACAAACTATAACGCGAATAAAATTGAAAAACCACAATATTACAAGTCATATTGATATTGAGCAATTAAGGCAAATAAATGACGCGTAGAGTACGTAATGGGTGTTGGGATTGAAACGCACACTAGTAACCTCTGTAATTATATAAACACATTGAATGGTATGATGAATACGGATTTAATTTAAATATATTTTTAATCAAAATATCGATGATACTGGAAGAAGGTTATGTAAAATCATGAGGATCTCCCGAAGCATGTACGACGAGGTTGAGGACAGTGAACGAGGCGATGGAAGTATGCAGAAACCGTAAATACTGGCCCTCCATTCTTTCTCGCTTTTCCGTTAGGTATAAAAAATAAAACCAATTACTTATTAATATAAACTTAGTTTCACAATGTTTTCCGTATAATATAAGGTAGGTAGGGTAGAGTAGCATTGCATATTGAGTGGTGTATCTTAACGCCACGCAAGAAACGTAGATATGAAAATATTGAATAGTTCATTGGGGCAAAATTTAATATCGAATCCGAGTAAAATCACACGTTTGAACCAACTTCGCCATACACTTATATATTTATCTACCATAAAATTAATATTAATAAAGGAGCTCCACTCTTTTTCAGCAGTCATAGCAGGGTTGACAGAGCGAACCAAATAACTGAACATTCCATCGTCATTTTCCTCTGCATTTTGAATACATTACATGTTGAGTAGCGGATCTTACAAACACGTTATAAACCAGAGCACAGTCAATATAGTCATTCTCACGAGCTGGGAAAATAGCGATAACTAACAAGCATCTACAGTCAAAGGCTGAGACACTACGGTACGATATACGAACCCTTCTATGTGCAGGATACAGTGTGTGTCTATTCTAGGATATATCCATTACATCAGCTCACATATTTCGCGCCCAAAAAGGAAGAAGGTAACAAAAAATTCAATTCATACACAGCAAAAATGCTGATATGAATAGTTGACCGCGGCCCCGTCGTAAGGAGGGACGGCTTTATTAATATTCAGAACTGTTTACTTTCGATATAGGATCACCGTGACCTGAGAATGTCACGTTTGTTAAATTAAAATAAACATTTCAACAGATGACATAGATTGATTTAAGTAAATAAGGTCCTGGAACTGATAAGGTTGTCATAGATGGAGGCTCAGCTGGTAACGACCTGTAATCCAATAGTATGAATTCCAATATACGGCTGTTACAGTTCAGCGGCTCAAGTTTGTGACTGCAAACACGATGGCTGTAAGTTCAACTTCCATTAAACGGAATTATTAATTTATTGATTATTTTCATTTCTTCGCTGTGGTAGCGACGCAAAGCGCGGAGAGGAGTTCCGCTCCACACGCAATGTGGAGTGTGCGTTAAGTCCGGCAGAAAGTGAGGAACGGAACAGAATGATTTATCACTTGATTTCCAAGTTCCCTCCGCCTATTCTGAAAAGTGTTTCACGCTGTAGAGGCTAAAGAAATATATTATAATAATGTAATTAATCATTATTAATAGCACATACCAGACATTCATTGGTTACCATGAATTTTGTACTTGACCTTCACGTATTGTATGTTAAATCATCGTTGATATTTTTAAGGGCAGTAGCTGTCGTGGTACGATGGTACTTGATCGCGGTGTTATCAAATAGATTATTGTAGCATCGTTTAGAAATATAATTACCCAGGAAACGAATAACTAATGTGGAAATTTATAAGTAATTAAATACAATCGGAGTGCTCTATACTGTGAGTAAAAAAATATGCTATAATAGTATTTTTATTTGGACATTATGACAAGACACGACTAAGATGTGGTTCAAGAAAAAATGTAAAATATACACCAAAAATAACGAATATATGCAAAGTTTTGATTTCGCACGAAAACTTTACTTTATCTGTATTATTATAAAACACTTTGAAATATTTGTCAACTCGCGAAGAAGAGTAATACGTTTCTTAGATGAAACTCGACAAACTTTTCGCTAAGTCGTCTTTAATATGTACAGTGCCAAATACTCTAGGCGTTGTATTTGTAGAGCTAACTTAATTAAGTAAGACTAAATAAAGAGAAATATCAAAACTAACTTGAGTTTTCCCAAGTTTGGATTATTGTTTCGAATTATCTCGAGTAAAAGTTTAAATTGTAGTCTAGTTTTCTTAAATACCAGTTATTCTTTTTTCTTGACTCTCTGGTTATTTTGCTCGCTAATCATCGCCTGCTAAGATTAAATAACTTTTTCAAGGACACTGACATATTCTATCATTTATTTATTATAATACAATTAAAACAATTTATACACTCGACTATGAAATCAAACCTAATGATGCCGCGGGTATAGTGGCTGTCTTAATAATTATAGCCTAGCACCAAAAAGTGTACATGTTTTTATAAATATATAATTTCCTTGAGAAGGAATCGAACACACAACCGCGCTTACTGCGCTTACAGTCGCACGCTTGTGTCACTGCGCCACGATGATTGATCTCTTAAGCATACTATTTCTTTACCAAACATTCTTTTACATCTACACAACTAAAGAAGTACTAGCTATATATACTCGTATACATAAATATATATATATATATATATATATATATATATATATATATATATATATATATATATATATATATATATATATATATATATATATATATATATATATATATATATATATATATATATATATATATATATATATATATATATATATATATATATATATATATATATATATATATATATATATATATATATATATATATATTATTTAACATTGTGGCCGTGGCACAATTGTATATTGGAAAATTATGTATTTGCTCCTTACCCAGGACAACGAGTTATTATCATTCTGCAGCTCTGATAGTAATATTGAGCATTGGGCGTAAAATGGGTAACAGATCTCTTTAAGTGTTAAAGCACTCTGTTCCTCCTTTTACGCGATATTTTCTCTATCTACCCTATCAAATACGTTAATGTTAAAGTAATAAAATAAAACGTCAAATATAATATTTTATTTTAATCTGTATCTCACTTACACTTACAAACTTAATTTAATCTATTCTAAACAACGTTAGTACCGAGCCCTTCACAACGGGTTATGTCAATATCTAACAAAATAACGTTAAAGGAACATCGAGATAGAGACAAGTTATGAAACTCGAAAACAGGTATTGCATTTAAAAGGTAAACTTTGTTAAATTTCCGCGAACCTTCGTCTTTATATTAGGACAGTTATAAAAATAATTACTTACTAACTTTGACCCGAACTCGTAAAAGCATTTTGTTCTCATTTCATTTTTGTGAAAGTAAATTTAATATGATTTATTGTTTGATATTATGAAATTAAAATGACTCTTTTATTTAAGCTTTTGTCATTGTTACCGAATCACCCTATATATACCCGAAGTTCTTGGAACGTAATAGCGCTTTTTTGAATAATGATTATCTAAGTCCAACTTGAACTATTCAGGTATTTAAATATACCTACTTCGTAGTTAAGAGGCGTCGCATTGACTATTATAAAAAGGAAAGTAGTAAACTACACGTAATAAAGGCAGACTAACAAACAAAAAAAAATATACCATCCCTCTTCCTTCCACACGCTAAGCAATTGAGGAATGACTTACCTGCGGCAGTGTTACCAGGTTGATACGACACGAGTACCTTCTAAACACCTCTGTCTCCAGTTTAAAGGCCAGTAAAGCACCTGTAGCTCCTCTGATGTTACACGGGATCGTAAGCGGTGGTGATCTCTTATCACCAGGTGATCCGTACGCTCGATTACGCTCGTTTTATAATACAAATGTACTCCATAAATATAAAATTTAGCTTTTCCAAATGTGACATTTTGCAAAAAGGGTTGTGAAAACAAATTTAACAGTCCTCCAATATAAATATTTGAAAATTTTATTTCCTTCGTCATCTATTAATCTAAAAATGTTTTACATAAAAATTTTACAGAGTAAGCAATAAACATAATACGATGCTAAAGGATTTTATCACGTTAGGATTTAATTTCGCAATCATAGCGTTAATTATTCAATTATGTAGACAGCCACATACATACATTTATCGAGCAACAATAGTAATATTTTATCGTAAGCAGTAAAACCTTTGAAGATATTACTATTACAGTAATTAATATATTTCTGTACGCACTTTTTCTAAGTCCTTTGTCGGACATGTTCATAAAATCCCAGCCAGAGCCAAATATTTTGCAAATGATAAATAATAAATGGTTTCATATTTAAAATATTTGTTATTTAGACAGTCGTTGATGGATTCATAGGAAATCATTTCACTTTCAGTGAGTCTATCAATATTGTTATTATAGTGACATTACAATATTGAATGTACTCGTAAAGTCCTATTTCTCTATAGTTTCTATAAAAACACAATTAATCGTTTTCCTTATATCAAGTATCTAAAATTTCCTTTAGTACATATTTGTCAATGTATAATATTTGAAAAATGCTTTACTGGTTTTGTGGCAATATCTTACGGGGAAATATCTTGAACAAGTTTATACATAAAAATAAATTATGAGGAAAATGATAAAAAGTATCTATGTTTTTGCGGTGATCAATAAAGAATCTGAATCGTACTCTTTACTTGCCAAGACATAACTTAAGGCAATAACAAACAGACCCAACCTATTATGATGCTGATGTAAATATACAACGCCACTTGTTATATACGATTATTTATAGATGCCATACATAAGTATATACATGTGTATATATATATATGTATATATATATATATATATATATATATATATATATATATATATATATATATATATATATATATATATATATATATATATATATATATATGTATATATGTATATATGTATATATATATATATATATATATATATATATATATATATATATATATATATATATATATATATATATATATATATATATATATATATATATATATATATATATATATATAGAAAAGCATTTATATAATATTTTTCCCGGCCAGTCATAAATTTCCCCGCGTGTCATCGCCGCGTACACTCACTGAGCGGAATTATTACGAATAGTGCGTTTGAACGCGGTAATGTCAGACACAGCGAGTCAGATTTGAATGTAGTTTTTACTATTATATTATGGTAACGTTCTTTCAATATTCAGGGTTTATTTTTTTCCAATGGGTTAATAAACTTAAATTGCTATGTAAGTAAATGAAGTTTCAGTTTACAATGAATTGTGAATCTTAAAAGTGATAAAGTTATTAGAACATTGCGACAAATTATTTATTTTTCGGACTTTTTATATAAAAATGTAACATGATTAATCTATATCAGATATTTAAGTTTAAAGTTCAACGAGCACGGAAGTAAGATTAAATGAAAGGAAAGAAAAAAACGAGATTCTCGATTGTACGTCACGAACGAACGAAGTGGAATGGACTACGACTAGTGAAGTATGAATACTGATACAATATCACAATATGTCATCAGTAATGGTTATAATTATTTTCTATGTAATAAATAAAATAAATAAAAAGCCTTTTATTTCTTATTACAATATAGGTTAATTATAGGTTTGCAGTTGAACAAAAAAAAAGTGAAAATGAAAAAAAGATAAAAAATAAAAAGTAAACAACAAAACAGTTTGCATGCATTAAATTAATTTCTTTTAAGTTTTTTTATAATTATGGGTACAAGAACCCCTCTCAACGGAGGGTAAAGACCTCCTCCAAAGATGACCATTTTTTTTTGTCTTCAGCTTCTCGCATCCAGTGTGTGCCTGCTATTTTTATAACATCGTCTATCCAGCGCGTATTTGGCCTACCTCTTTTCCTCTGGCCTGGTGGTCCTAACCATGACGTTGTCGTTTTGGTCCAGCGATTATCCTTGATTCTGGCTATGTGTCCAGCCCATCGCCATTTAAGCTTTTTTGAGTAACTGAGTGCGTCGATAACTTTAGTTTTCTGTCTTATGGCGGTATGGCGGATTTTTTGTATCTTATTGATTTTCAGAATGCTTCTCTCCATACTTCTTTGACTAGTTATGATTTTATTTTTTACTTTACTTGTGAATTTCCACGTTTGACAAGCGTAAGTTACTGATGGGAGCAGGCAGGTATTCATGACTCTACTTTTCAAATTTATGGACATGTCGCTTTTTAGGATTTCTTTGAGGTTCCAAAATTTCTTCCAGGTGATGTTTACCCTTCTCTCTACTTCTAGTTCGTTATTGCGTGAATCAAATGAGATTTGTTTTCCCAGGTAAATATAAGTATCAGCATACGATAGCGGTCTATTTCTGAGATAAATAGGTATTTTAGTGTGATTCGTCATGGCGTTTGTTTTATCTAAATTTATTTCCAAGCCTACTTTACGACTTTCTTCATGTAAAGAGTTTATCATCTGTTGTAGTTGGGTTGTACTTTCTGATAGCAGAACTATATCATCCGCAAATCTGAGATGGCTCAGGTAACGTCCGTTTATATTTATGCCTACTTTTTCCCAGTTTAGTTTGCCGACGATATACTCCAGCACCACCATGAAGATTGTTGAAGAGATTGGATCTCCTTGCCTCACACCTCTTTTTATTTGTATGGGTGGTCCAGTGGCTTCCAACTTCACTCTGCTGGTGTTTTTCTCGTAGATGTTTTTTAGGACTTGTATGTATTCCAAAGGTACCTCATGTGATATTAGAGCTTCCCAGATAGATGAGTGGAGTAAAGTATCGAAAGCTTTTTGGTAGTCAATAAAAACTATATAGAGTGGTTTGTTGAACTCTAGGAATTTTTCTATAAGCATCTCTAGCGAATGTATGTGATCGTCTGTGGAGAAGCCCCTACTAAAGCCCGCCTGTTCAATAAGTTGAAACTTTTCTGTGGTAGCTTTTAACCTTTTTTCTAATAGTGACGAGAATAGTTTATATAATGATAGTAGTAGGCTTATCGGTCTGTAATTACTTATGTTATCTGCATCTCCTTTTTTGTAGAGCAGAATGATTTCCGATTCAGACCATTGGCGTGGAGAGTTCGTACTGGTCAGTATCATGTTGAACAGTCGTGTAAGAGGTGTAACGAGACTCGTCGATCCTGCTTTTATGACTTCATTGGTGATCCCGTCAGGCCCTGGGCTTTTGTCTGATTTTAATGTTTTAATTCCTTTGGTTACTTCATCTTCGGTGAAGGTAACCATCTCTCTTTCTGTTTCTGTATTACGACTCGGTAGCTTGTGTGTTGACTGATTTGGTGAGCTGTATAGGTCTTTATAGAAGTCTGTTGCTATTTTAAGTATTTCCGATCTTTTTTGTGTAATTTTAGTTCTGTTTTTTAATTCCACAATCCATGATTTATGTGTTTTTAATTCTTTGTATGCTTTTTTGGAACTGCCTGTGGCTTGAAGATGTTTTTGATCATTTGTGTGCGATGTACCTTGTAGTCGTGGTTGATTCGTTTACTTATGAGTTTGTAAAGAGATTTTAGCTCATTTTTCATAGCCCTTGATTTCGGTTTAGTCTTGTGTATTTCTTGTCTTCTACTGATTAGTGCCTTAGTGCGTGCTGATATAATTTGCTTTGTCTCTGTGTTTGTTTTACTTGTTAGCTCTTTTATTCTTTTTAGGCCGATGTCGATTGCGTTAGTTATTTTATCGTAGCAAACCCTGAACGGTGTCTCTATCATTCCAGTGGTCTAGCATGTCTGCTAACGAGCTGTTCAACGATTCAATATAGGTATGGACTTCTCTTTCGTTCTTCAACCGAGGCTTGGGGCATCGACCGAACTTACTGAGATTTTTTGGTTTTGGAAGTGTAATGAAAGCTGCTCTCACGAGTCTGTGATCCGAAGGGTATGTGATATTCAGAATCTGTATATTGTATACGTTTCTCGATAGGTTTGTTAGGATGTAGTCTAATTCGTTTTTTGTATTGCCGTCAGGTGCTTTCCAAGTCCATCTTTGCCTGTTGTTCTTTTTAAAAAAAGTGTCATTATGACCAGGTTGTTCTCGTTTACAAAGTCAATGAGTCCATTTCCTCTACGATTTCTGTCCCCGTAGCCGTAGTTTCCGGTGACGGTTTCATTTGGTTTGGGTTGACCAATTTTGGCGTTGAAATCGCCTATGACTACTATGCTTTTTCCTAAGAGTCTTATGGCTTTGTCAACAGTACCGTAGAAAAGCTCTAGTTCTTCTTCTTTCGCGCTTTCTGTTGGGGCGTATACTTGAATTATGCTTAAGTCTAAACTGTTGATTTGTAATCTGAGTAGCGCTACTCTTTCCGACAAACCGTTGAAACATTTTATGTACCTTTTCAGGTGTTTTTTAACAATAAAGCCAACTCCATATAATCCTGGCGTTTCGCCAATGTAATACAAAATGAACTCCTCGTGTTTCTCTACTCTGTTGCCGTGTTTTCTAACTTCTGAGAGATCGATAACATCGTACTTTATGTTTTTTAATGATTCTGTTAGTTCCAGTAGACGTGAGTAAGTAGAAAGAGTTCTAACGTTATAAGTTGCTATGTATAGAGTGTTGTGGAAATTGTTGTATATGGTATTTGAAAAGAGTTTTGTTTCCTTTAGAGGGTTTTGGTCTTGATCTTCCACGGAGACCAGCCGGCTTGGAAGATGTGGTTTGGTAGTGTTCGTTTCTAAAATAGTGTTCGTTTCTAATATGTTTTCCGTGAGAGAGGGCGATTTTCTATGTATAGTAATATAAACCAGATTCACGTTCGTCGATAGTTACGTATATCAAAAAATATATCAAAAAATATCAAATGTAACACAAGTATATATTTTGTTGTTACACGGATAATAAGAGTAACCTAAAAATTTAAATTGTCTTTAATTAAAGGTTTTTTTTAATGATATTTTACATTGAATATTTATTATAAGAGACATTTTAGTAGTGAAGCTTTGTAAAGCGTAGCGTTGTTTACCGCCTCTATGGAAGAGTGTAACTTAACGCCGCGCAGTACTCAATATCTTTAACAGTGGAAAGTGAAAAGCGCAGTTTTATCGTTAGGTTCCTTCTGCCTAAAAATGAAGCACTAGGATAGATTTATAAATATAATTGTTAATTTACATTACTTTCAACTTTCCAACAAGTACCACCTTTACAGCTGCATATAACTTAAGTGCCTTAAATGCGAAAAAGAGAAGCCACTCTCTAAGCGCACTTTGCCCGTCAATGACCCTCTCAAGTATCATTATTACAGCTAATAACGTTGGAATATCCTTTTGGATGTTCTTTCCTTCTGTCTTTATATTTATAATATTCATTAAATTTAAAATTAATTTTGGCAGAGAGTGAATATTTTGTTTTTCGTATACAAGTTTTGAATATTATCTATTTATTTGAGTTTTATATTAATTAATTAGCTTTTTACTTATTTTTCAAAACAAATTCAGAATAATTGCCATTTTGAATATGAAAAGAACTCACAATCGACTTCTTTATGATGAGTATTCTGTTTAAAATTATAGTTTATAAGAACCAAATAATAAGTGACAGTAAATTTGATGCTTAACGACGATTCCATGCAAATATTTATTGATTATAGTATAAGCAATCTATACAATTAGAGAAAGTCGATAAATCAATCACACTAGTCGTAGATCTCAGTTATTTGTGTTTCTGTCTGTTAGTAATCCGATTCGAGTGGCGTTTTTTAATAGATCATCTTGTTCATTACAGTGGTTCTTAGGTGTGTGTTATAAAATTAGAGTAAGCAGTTTACGAGCTACGAGCACTTTGTTAAGATGTCAGAGGTATTTCTTTGGTCGGGTTTTTTTTTTATTTTCAACCTGTATCTCGCATATAGCAGGAGAAGCATGCGAACCAAACGACAATGAGTGTCCTTACGGAAACCAGATAATGATATATTTTACATTTTTGATTGGGACACGACAAAACCAACATGTTTACGGTACGATGTTGTACCACAGCACGCCGATGGCCTCTAATTAATTTTCTATTTACTTAGCAGAATTCATTTATAAATGTTCTTAGGTAACACATTGTCCAAGTGACATTTTTTTTATTGTTTCATGTTCTCTCTGTCATAATATGAGCTTAATACAGCGTGAAATAAAAAAAAATATAAAAATCTTTCATCTTCGGGCTTCACAGCCGCCTTTAATGAAGTATAATGGGTAAATTAAGAATAAATGAAACTACTTAATTTACCTCTTAATGTACAACAAATATTTATCTGGATACTGAATTATAAGCAATCAGCAATGAATCTCAAAGGACAGTCAGGGCTCGTGAGTCAATATGCATAATTATGACAATGTAAATAAATATATTACTTGTATGTACTACTGCTACGTGTGTTCTCCATACCAAGTAACATTTGCATTATTTAGAAATAACGTCACGTATAAAATAAGATACAGGCGTGCGACTGTAAATATGACAGGTTGTGGATTCGATTCCCAGTCGAGGAAATTAAATATTTAATATTTTCATTTCATCGCTCTAGTACCTTAATTCAGCAGAAAGTATGAAACGGAACGGAGTAGCTGGACACCACGTGCGCGATACAGAGTGAAGCTAAGAAATATATCATTTCCTGGCGGAGTGGGACTCGAATCTACAACATAACGTAACTTAAAAATTCTTTATTTCACACCAGAAAAATAACAGATATATTAATACAAAATACGAAAACAAAATGTGAAAAGGCGGCCTTATCACTAAGAGTGATCTCTACCAGGCAAGCTATTTATATAAAACAATTTACAAGCAACAAAAGAATTAATATACAACGATATAAATGTTAATGATTAAAATATATAAGTAATAAAATAATATTAATATGTTTATAAACTTGCACAAACACTACAAACTACTCGTATTGAGTTTACATGTAGATGTTAGTTTCTTAGTTAAATTTATAACATGAACTATGATAACCTATTGTAAAGACACTCCGATTTTCACTATAAAGGTGATTTAATGAACATATGAGAAAATGTTTGTTTTTTAAAATATGTCAAGATTCCTCAATTCCCTCTGCCTGTTCCGCTACGAGTGTGTACGGAATACAACATGAAGCGAAAGAAATACTACGTAAATTATACTAACACAATCCATTCAGAAACAAAGACAATAATATTTCTCAATTATTATTCTATTAGCTCGCTAAATCCACGCCTGATTAGGCTTTATTGCTCGTCCCTTCTCATATTAAATTAAAGAAATTTGGTCTCAATAATATTGTTCAATCGATCGGCGACAGAAATACTATAAATTTAAATTAAATATAAGATACAGTGAGCGATTGTATTACCCACAAATATGGACTAAGAACGAATTAGAAAATATTTTATAGAGCAGTTATACTATATCGATAGACAGTTAGTATATTATAGCAGTAGGTTTTATATATTTTTAACGCTTCACGCTGTATACCGCTCTTAGTAGGGAAGGTAGAGGGAACTTGAGAACTTAGTGTTAAGACACTCCCTTCCCATTAAGTCACTTTAGTTCCCCACTCTCCGCAGAACCTGAAGCACTTTGCCTCGTTACCAGAGGGAGTTAAATAAAAGTATTAAATATTTAGTTTTAGCGAGAGGAGGCTCGTTCGTGTATTACACAATTATGAGGCATGTATCTCAACTTTTTATTTATTTCTTATATGTAATGTGTGATGTAACTTTTAAAATAATTGTGTATTAATTGTTGTAGGTAATCTTCAAGTTATCAATTATACATTCAACTATTTAATCAAAGTAAGTACCTACCTCTTATCATTCTAAACAGCTAGTAAATGACTGATCGCAATGGTAACCGGTCCAAATCCAATTCACGTAAGTAAATTATATTTGTATAATATTAATCTGTAGTCCACTACTGACATGTTAATGTGAAAAAGCCATTTTAGCCCCCGACGCAAAACTATGACGTTATAAGTTTGACATGTTTGTCTGTGTGTTTGTCTGTGTCTGTGTGTGTGTGTGTGTGTCTGTGGCGTCGTAGCTCTTGAATGAATGAACCGATTTGAAAGCAGAATTTTTATTCGTCGGTTACATTTTAGTCTGAAAGTCCAGTTGTTACATTTTATAAAAATGATATTTCTTACGGAAACGGGAAAAGCGAGATTTTGGGAAAAGTTTCGACATATAGTCCAAAGTACAAAGGATACTAACTCAAAACAGATGTCTTACGTTTTCACTAACATAATAGATAGCTCTATTAAATCGCAAAGCACGTCGTCTGTTCAAGTTGTATATTTCATATTCTTAGTAATTGTAAGAAAAATGTGATTATTATTTTCTTAACATTTCAAATATTGAAAGAAAATTTAAGTGGTCTTAAAGTATTTTTTGCAGAAAAACATTCCAAAGATTTAAATATTCTTCTTTATTGTGTATTGTAAACACATTTAACTGAAATTTTAATAAAAGACAGATTAAATAATTGTGCTATTTAGTGTTTTTGTAGTGTTTTGTAACTCAAAGAATAAAAACGCAACCCTTATAAGATCACTAACGGAACCATTTATTAAAAATAAAGACATTTCATTCAGTTGCACAAAATTATATTTGTATATGTATACGGAGTGTCTTAACACTAGAAGTGTCTCAAAGTCCACTCTCGTAAGTAAATTAAAAAAATAATATTTACATATACCTACGCAAAAGCTATATGTAAATATTAGTTTTTTTTAATTTACTTACTTTATTTTATAGATTATGCATTTAATTATTCGAAAAAAATTAAATGATTTTTTAACTTCAAGCAGTATCCCACACGTGGCAGAGTCACTAAGGAAGTTTGGGAAACTACTGTTGAGACCGTACCGTACATTGCGTGTTGAGCGGCGGAACTAAACGTCGCGCTTTACCTAGCTGCCAGAACAAAGAAAAAAATTAAGAATAAAAATTTCATTCCTTCGTTTCAAAAGATTTGTTCATCGCGGTAGTCCCTTTATAAGCTTCATTTAAAATCAAATTATTAATTTAAGAGCTACAATCACTTTGCCTACAAAAAGGGTCAGAAATTCTAATTTTTTTTCAGTTTTACAAGCCTTCGTTAAGCAGTCCCGGTCCTGCGGGATTCGTACCTTAGTATTAACTGATTTAATCAATTCTCGTTATTATTTTTTATAAAAACACGTCCCTAAAGAGTTGTTAACGTCAGATTTCTTTAAAATTTTAACGACGCAAAAGAAAATTACCAAAAGAACAATATTTGTTAAATAAATTTATGAAGTTGAATTCATATGGTATATAATTTTTAAATTGAATATATTTTTCTAACTTTGGCTCGTTAATTGATTAATATGAAATCATCGTTCGGTCTGTACTCGGGGGAATGAATAGATCTACACATTTAAATTATTTTCTTTTACCTACTTTCGTTGACAAGCACGGACTTACCCTTCTTCAGCATGACATTGTTGATACTGCGCCCTCCACTTTCATCCTTAATTTTAGAAACCACGTGTTCTGTGGCTGAATTTATCGCCGCGCTTTGTCTTGTTTAATCGAGAAAATCATTATTGATTACCGTTACTAGGATTGGAACCTATAACTATTCCATTTAGAGTAAGACGCTGTTCCGCTATTGATAGCAATTTTTAGAACTTTCCCTTATAAACGACATCAATATGATCTAGTTAGCTTATTTAATAACAGCTTAGTTAAAAACAAAGACCACATTAAACTGAGCCACCCAGAAAAGATTATTTAGAAAGGCATAAGCTGAATAAAGTAGCTATAGGTAGATAACTATGCTTTAAAAGGTTTCCTTTTTGTTTAAAGGCCGACAATGCATTTGTAGCTCCATTGGTGTTACAGGGGACCATCGGCGGCGATGTTTACTCACCGTCATGTGCTCCGTATGCTCGTTTGCCTTGTCTTTTCAATAAAAAATAAATACAATATTTCTAATAAAAATATGTGTAACGAACTAAACTATATTTATTTATTACTTTTTAGTTTGTCACAACATTAAAAAAATATTAAAAGAATATTTTAATATGTACTTAGTTACAAGCGACCTCTGTCTGAATTTTCTGACTAGTTTTTATTAAATATTTAGGGAAAATGGGTTGGTTTTTAAAGAGATCATTTAAAAAGAATTTTTTCGTTATTTCATTTATACTTCATTTTATAATAAAAAATCCTTTGAAATCTTCTGAGGCGCAGGGTCACAAGCGTGCTACTGTAAAGACTTAAAGTCGTGAATTCAGTCCCCACCCGAGGAATTGAGATGTTTATATGTTATTTTTATCAAACAGGTCAAACATATAACACTATATTTTGCGTCCGAGGTTAAATGACAATAAATATGAAATAATTAATAATTAATTAACTCGATGAACCGATGGCCGTTGGGGTCGTAAGGTTCTCGAATCGAGACCATAAACGGGAAGGCGCGGCGTGCGTCAGCCCCGTCATAGAGAGCCGTTGGATGCAGACCGCACAGAACCGTCCGTATTGGAGGCGCATTGGGAAAGCTTATGTCCAGTGGACGTCGGTTGGCTGATGATGAATTAATTAACTATAGTATTTGCAGTGAAAAGGTTATTTTTTAACGATTGAAGTTCGTTAAAAAATAACCTATTAAGAAGAAGTCTTATTAATGTGATTGTTGATCGATCAATTTAGATGAATTTCGTTTTGTTTAGAAACATCACAAATTAACATTAAAATTAAGATTTCCCTTCTTGAAAATAATCAATTTATTTCTTGAATATAACATAAATTCAGCCGGATTAATCGCGTAATTTAACTTCTATACATTTTTTGAAAACAAGACTGCTAGTCCATGGTAGCGGGTAGACCACGGACTACGGTTGAATTTATTTCATTTAAAATGTGTAATAATAGCAAAAATGAAAGATCTTAATCTACCTACATACCTACGTATAAGAACAATGGGATAATAGAAGCTAGGTTTTAGCTGCCATTAAACGTGATCGGTTCCATTGACCAGTAAATGCAATCTATATTTAAAAGTACAGTTGTTTTAAGTTTGTGAGTGTGATTGTGGTAATTACATAAAGAGATTTAAAAAAACGTTTTACAACAGTACGCTCAAATATATTTTAAGCTTAAGTACTTTGTAGAGTAATACGGAAAACATTTAAAGTTTTTTTTTTCTTTTTCAGCTTCACGCTGTATCCCGCACTAGGCAGGGTAGGCAGAGGGAACGAAAGTGAAACCTAGTGTTATGACACTCCATTCCACTTCCGTTCCCCACTTTCCGCCGAATTTGAGGCATTGCGTGTTGAGTGGCGGAACTCAACGCCGCGCTTTGCCTTATTACCAGAACGAAGAAATGAAACATTAAATATTTAAATTGAAAATATTAAATATTTCATTTCCTCGACTGGGGATCGAACCCAGAACCTGTCGGTTACAGTCACACTCTTGTGCCGCTGCGCCACGACAGGCCGCATTTAAAGTTCAAATTAAATTAATTAATTTTAAGAAAACTTAGGTTTACTGAAATGTCTTAATCAAAACCAAGTAACCTTACACCAGGTAATCAAATTCCCTTTTTTAATCCCGCCTTGTGCGGAGAATAGATTTAAGCTGAAAAAGAAATGTAGAAGTCAATTGAAAAACTTATATCTAATTTTGTAATATTAAAACATAAAATAAATTAAAATTCTTATGTTGCCGCTAATGAAATGTTAGTCTTCCTAATACCAACAGCACTGCGGTGAAGCAGAACACCTCAAAGAGTAATTTTATTTAACGTCAGACGTACCATGGAACTTTAGTTCTCACAAAGCAAGCGGAGATGGGCTTATGAAAATTATGTAATGAGATGCCGAAGTTCGAAGTAAAGTGTTCTAAAGAAAAGCTTTACAAACTCTTATATATACTTATATTTCTACTTCATACAAAAGGAGGCCAGCATTTGTGTTTTACTTCCCGTTGATCAATAGTTTAAAATTGATACGAATCCTTCATTGGGCAAGTTTTATTAGGTATTTTGTAAATAGAAAGTGACAAATCGGCAAAAATTATTAATATTTTTGTAGTTATTAATGATTACGTCATTAGTTTTTGTTGATAGCTAAGTCACATGTAATATAATTTGGATAAAATCGTGTAATGAAATAATGTTTCGTATAAACTGTTATTAGCGTAAATATACCCTATATTTTAAAAAGAGCGGAGACGCCAATTTCAAATAATCTGTATCGTCCTTCCGTAGCGTTATATGACATAACTAATCCGGAAACAGAGAATATGAGATTATCTGCAATGTAACACCTATAATTTCACATTACGACTTTGCTTTGCGACAATTTCGGAGGTCATATCCATTGTCACAAACTGTTATTGTACTGTAGTTAAGTCTTACTTACCTACATAGGATGTCTGTTGTTTCCATGCTATTTGAAATGTTTATTTTTGTATCCTAACATTGTATTAAGAACAGGAATATTAATATTGTCAACATCTTCAGACATAAAATTGTATAATAAAAAATATCTATGTGATCTGAGTGTGATCACTCAAGGTAATTAACAATGCTTCAATTGTGATTCGGTGGTATGCGGAGATCGAAGTGTCTCAAAAGATATTCCTTCTGCCCACCTTTCTACAATCGAGATAGAACGTGAAGTGAAAAACTAATAATATAACATGTATTTTTAGAACGCTTTATAATGAAGAATCCGTACTCTTTTGCAAATTCTTTACATTCATGAATCAACTGAAACGTAGAACAAATGCGCTGATCAAATGGCCTCGTAAATATAACCTATTGAACTGTTCTCTCACAATTCCATTGTTAGATATTATAGTAAAAGCACAATGACCGGACAATTGAATATTTTGATGTTTGATGATTCGTATCAACATTATCATTTGTACAGTGGTTAATGACCGAACTCTGACTACTATCACGTACATGGCAGTGAAGGCAGAGGTCACTTGGGAAGCTAGTGTTAAGACATTCCGTTTCCATTAGAACACTTCCGTTCACCACTTTATTCCTTTTATAAACATATATTTGTGACAACGGACAAAGGCAAAAACTTAAATAAAATGACCTTAACAATAGATAATAAGATTAATTTCTCCGGAACTGATTCACATCAAAGACGCTCTTCGAATTTACGTAACGAGCTTTGTACAGTAATAACACACCTTTAGCGCTCCGACTTGTCATTTAATGTATCTTAGTTGGCTTATCGAATAGAGCTTCTGGGAAGATCTAAATCTATATGAAAGCAAATAATTTTTAAAGCAAACATAAACTATTAAGGCTAATCCCTACTTTTTAATGTTTTTAGTTAGTGTGGAAAGTTTTATTTTTCATACTGAATCAAGCATACTATTTATGGTAGACAGAGGAAACCAAAACGGACAAAGATTATAATATTTTGTTCGTACTAAGCCACTTCCGTTCCCTATTTAGGGAAGATTTCAAAGGCATTGTGTGTTGGGCGGCAGAATTCAGCTTCGCGCTTTTACTCGGTACCATAACCGGTAAAAAAAATCGTAGGAATATTTTTTTTTTTCATTATTGTTAAATTTATTTACATTTTTTTAGGTGTATGTTTTATGTCTAGCGAAGAAGGCGGTAGGAACTCTTTCGCGATGTCTACAGTCGATACTGTGTTCCCTAAGGGTATTTCATAACATTTGCTGACGTAAACGTTCGTCCGCTTGAACTAAATTATTTTCCAGCTTTACACTGTATCGCGCACATTACAGGGTAGGTTGAACTTGAGAACCTAACCGTTCCGTTTTCCACTATCACCGAATTTGAGGCATTGTGTGTTAAGAAAAAATCGTTGTTTTTGAATGTATTTAGTTTAATAAAAGCCACCAATAACCTATTATGTAACATGTGTTTCATGTACAGACATCTATACGTCACGATTATATTATAAGTGTAGATCTCATCCAAAATTGCATGTAAAAATCCAGTCAAGTCTTGATACAGCTTTATAAAAAGTGATAATATCTTTAGGTCAAGCCAAGCCAAGTGTGTAAAATTCTAACTGTATTTTTTATTTTATGTGACCGAGTGGTAAATATTATTTAAGCAGAATGACGTCTTGTTGTTATATAACATTTTAACCGTTCTAAGTTTTCTAAAAAGAACTAGAATTTCAAATTTAGTATTAAATAGTTAAAATAGATAAATAAATTATATAGTTTTTATTACATTGCATTATATTATGCTCAATTTCTACCATTTCATGTATTCAAATAAATAGATATAGCAAAAATTCAAAATTTCAGACAGTTAAATGCAACATGTAGAGGCAAGTACATACGTCGTCAGGCATTCGTTATCAGTATAGAATACATTGCATATATGACAGTAAACAATTTATCTAACGAACACTGGCGCTTGTGCACAAAGCACCTTCTGTCTTTGAACATTGTAAATTGAGCATTATTAGGTAGTTCGAGAATGACAAAGATGACTTTGTTTAGCTTCGTCTTTTTTTTATTTTGATTTTGGCTGAACAGTGTTAAGAAACTTCATTCTTCGCCTTTCGCCCCATTTTTTTGTTCTACGCATGCGATCAATAATTAATAATACAGCGTGAAGTTAACAAGAAAAATTTTGAAATATATAAATTTAAAAAACATGAAAATAAAAGATTTTTTAGCTTGATTTCTTTAATCCAGGTGATCTTGTACCGAAATCGTAATTTATGTATATTTTAAGAAAGTTTAAAGTATTTCTTTATTTGTTTTTTGTTTGTTTTGATTTTGACATTTTTAGCGGGATTTCTTTATTCATAATAAAAGTATTATTATGAATAAAGAAATCCCGCTAAAAATGTTAAAATCAAAACAAACAAAAAACAAATAAAGAAATACTTTAAACTTTCTTAAAATATACATAAATTACGATTTCGGTACAAGAACAACTTCTTGTACCCAGTTTGTAACTAAGTTTTTGTGGCCTAAAAACAATTTTTTACTTACTAAACTTAAATTTAAATTTATTTTCTATCCTAAGTGTAGAATAACACTTTAAAAACATAGTAAATTTTTTTTTTTTTAATTTCAAAATAATCTATATATCTATACAAAAGAATCCAGGGCACAAGCACTGCACAAGCTGGAGCAGAAGCGACTGTAAACGTGACAGCTTGTGGTTTCGATGTCATTTTCAAATCAAATTTTATATTCTTATTTTCTCGTTCAGACAACGACGCAAAATACGGCGTTGAATTGTGACGCCTCTTCACACGCAATGCGTTAAACTAACTTAAACGCGTTTCTTGTTTCTGCTTATGAAATACTCTATATACTATATGGCAGTCAATAGTAAAATGAGGAAATGATCATATTATCATTTCAGTATTGTCCGCTTGCGTCGTTCGAGTAGATCTAGAGAAAGTATAAAAACTTTATTTTAAGGGTCTCTATCCTTATTTTAGGAGTCTCTATCCTTGAGGACGCAAGCGGAGAATATTGAAATGATTAATGTTAATGTTTCATCAAAAGAAAAACCAATTAATCAAGTCCTCCCTTAGTACCTCTTTTTTCTGTTTATTTTATATATATATATATATATATATATATATATATATATATATATATATATATATATATATATATATATATATATATATATATATATATATATATATATATATATATATATATATATATATATGTATATATATATATATATATATATATATATATATATATATATATATATATATATATATATATATATATATATTATATATATATATATATATATATATATATATATATATATATATATATATATATATATATATATATATATATATATATATATATATATATATATATATTTATATATATACTAGCTGACCCATGCCCACTTTGTTGGGCGTAATTATTTTTGTGGTGCTACAAAGTTGTGTAGTTCTTAGTATTGAGTTATACCAAGTTTATCAGATTTATTATTTAGTTAATTTACTTTTCTTGAATTTCTTATTTCTATCTAATTGATATTTGATGTGCACTTTCAATGCTGAAACCACACACGTTGTGTTTTTTAAGTTGTTACGCGTGTGCGGGGGAAATAATGGAATAATAATTATTAGTTCACTGGTAGGTCTCACTTTTACTGTCCAGCTCAAATATTTACGTTAATATATCACATGCCCATAAATTAATAGAATGATATAACAACCCGCTAATTATGATACTTTTGAAAAACCGGACAGTCATAAAAATATTATATTTCCTAAAGTAGTAATAGTTAACCAATGAAACTTTTTTGGAAACAATAGGATCATAGACCTCTGTGAATAATCCTGTATTTTTTACTGCCCCAGGTGTTTTATTACGCAGTGCTCGCTGTTACATTGTTTATTTTTTTACTTTACCACAAAATTATGACGGCTTTGAACAAATTACCTCAAAAAAATAATCCATGTCTGTCTGTGATTTCAAAATTACAATACCTACATAGTATAAAGCAAAGTCGCTTTCCGCGTCTGTCTCTATGTATGCTTATGTCTTTAAAAGTACGCAACGGATTTTGGTGCGGTTTTTTTTAATAGATAGAGTGATTCAAGAGGAAGGTTTATATGTATAACGACCCGCCCCGGCTTCGCACGGGTGCACAGCCGATACTAAATATATCTCTATTAGAACTAACTAAAGGACCGCTCGCAAAGCGCTAACTAAGTCTTGCTCCCGGCAAAAGTGTTCACTTCTGCCTGCAGTCCCGCAGTGCAACCTGTTGTTTTAGGTTACATAACTAAATTATTGTAGAGCTTCTCTATAAACAAACGTAAAGTTGCCCATGCGTAAAACATTCTTTTCGTAAATCAATTCCTACTAATTTGAATGTTTGGCCTTGTGATTTGTTTATCGTTAGTGCAAAAGAATTTTTTACTGGAAATTGGAGCCTTTTGAAAGGTATTGGCAAATCAGTAGGGATCATGGGTATTCTTGGTATATGAGCTAATTCACCAGCTGCAGGGCCGGTGATAATCTTCGCTACTATTAAATTATCTTTTAGCTCCTTGATAAGAAGTCTCGTACCATTGCACATGTTGGGGGGGGGCTCAAATTTCTGAGAAGCATTATCGGCGTGCCAACTTTTAACGATAGTTCATGAGGTGGTAGCCCAGCGGGGTTCAGGGAATTTAAAAATTCCTGGGGGTAGTGCACTGCATCCTCGATGTTAGTGACGGTGTCTATGGATTTATAGCACATAACTTCATTCGGTACTTTCTGCATAATTAAATTGTTTATTTCGTTGACAGTTTCATTCCTGGGAGAAACTATTGCTCTACCACACAGCCAACGAAAATCATTTTGATCTAAGTTTTCGATGTCAGGATATATAGCATCTATCAGACTATCTAAATTATGGACTATTTGGCTTAGAGACTCATCCAAAGTAACCGCATAATCGGTGCCCAAATTTAAAGATGGAAAAATTCCTTCTCCAAGTTTCAGCAGCTGTTGTGGAAATTTGCTATGCATATTTCCATGTAGATGAGCTCTCATATTGGTGCGCAAATTCAAATGTTGTACAGATGTCCAAAGGTGAGATGATTTTAAACATGCCTTCATAATATCTGTTCGCGTCGTTGCGAACGTTCGACACTCGACTCTCGTACGCGTACCTGAGAATTTCTCTGATTTTGTTCAGCAAGGCGTTGTGAACGTTCAGGTGAAGATTCTCCTATACGACGTATTTTTGCTGCTCGTGCTTGAGAACTATGTTTAGAAATTAGAAAGTTGGCTATCTCAGGCATTTTCAAATGTTTAAGAAAATGTTAATAGCGTGTAATATTCTAGCTCTGAAAAGAACTGTTGTTTAGCCCTGAAAAAAAACTGTTGGTTAGCCCTGAAAAGAACTGTTGGTTAGCCCTGAAAAAAACTGTTGGTTAGGTTAGGTTAGAAAAGAACTGTTGGTTAGCCCTGAAAAAAACTGTTGGTTAGCCCTGAAAAGAACTGTTGGTAACCCCTGAAAAGAACTATTGTATAGCTCTGAGAAGGACTGTTGTTTAACTCTGAGAAGAACTTTTGCGTAGGTGTAGTCTTAAGAACAAAATCTAAAAAAATGTCATGAAAAATATTAGACTTCGCGCACGACCGCTACGTAGGGAGCCGACCTCGCGTCTGAGCCGCGCGGGTACCTTACTCATAGATCTAAACACCCCTCTCCCGCACGCGCACCCCTGGCCTTGGTGACGCCCACTTCGTAACGGGCCGTGCAGCAGAAATCGTAATATTTTAATTTCACCTCAACTTCAAAACCAAACGTCCAATTTTAATCATTCAAAGACCAAATATTATCAACATAAACTGTACTTCTTGATGAAATAATTTATTTTGATAAGGATTAATAGCATGAGTAAAATAAACGCGTTTAAATGTAGTCAAAAAAAATCAAGATTTTTAAATAAAAATGTGGTTGTTGTCCCTCACTCGACATAGATAGGTATAGTGTGTCGCGGACTTTTTTGTAGATATTTATAAGATCTACAATTAATTATAACATTTTATGGTTCTATCTTTTGTAATTTAGGCAGCGTACGCAAAATAAGTAACTTCTTGGTTGTTTTTTTTCAGTTTGAGTCTGAAAAATCCAAATATCTTTCGGAACCCTATTTTTTCCTAAAATAAAATATAGTCTATGTTACTCGGGGATAATGTAGCGTTCGAATGGTGAAAGAATTTTTAAAATCGGTCCAGTAGTTTTTGAGCCTATTCATTACAACCAAACAAACAAAGTTTTCCTCTTTATAATATTAGTATAGATATATATATATATATATATATATATATATATATATATATATATATATATATATATATATATATATATATATATATATATATATATATATATATATATATATACATATATATATATATATATATATATATATATATATATATATATATATATATATATATATATATTATATATATATATATATATATATATGGTTGATTTTTTTCATTTTGTGTCTGAAAAATCCAAATATCTTAGGGAACCCTATTTTTTTCCAAAATAAAATATAGTCTATGTTACTCGGGGATAATGTAGCGTTCGAATGGTGAAAGAATTTTTAAAATCGGTCCAGTAGTTTTTGAGCCTATTCATTACAACCAAACAAACAAAGTTTTCCTCTTTATAATATTAGTATAGATATATATATATATATATATATATATATATATATATATATATATATATATATATATATATATATATATAATATATATATATATATATATATATATATATATATATATATATATATATATATATATATATATATATATATATATATATATATATATATGACAAAGTACCTAAGAGTTGATTATTTAAAATGGTGACGCCAGCATCGCTGACGTCACGTACTGTACTATTTATTATCTTCACTCATACTTAGTAAATAATTTAAAAGTCAAATTAAACAATAATTTATTTGAATAGTTAGAACAAAATCAAAACTTAATACTATTTATTATAATTACAAGTAATAATGGTAATAACTTAACTTTATATAAGGATCGCCTGCACTCACCAAAAGCTGGAGCAAAAGTGATTTTCGGATCTACATTTCTCTTTTACTTCAGCTCCTGGCGCCATATTTTATAATAACATGGCGCCACTTGTCAAGCGTAAAATCAATGTAACTTAATATTTAAATACTTCTTATTATCATTTCTATCATAATAATATTAAAACATACTTAAAGGTCTAATTAAATTCTAGTTAAATTTTATTTACAATATTATTAATTAAATAACATTTACACCGACTCTTTACTGAAAATTGATTATTATTTACAATTACATTGTTTCAAGCACCTTACTTATTTAACTTAACAAGTTAAAAGAGCCAAGACAATATTATTATAAAATATTGTAAAACTTACATTGAATTATAATTATATTTACACATACTATTTTCATATTTAAAATTGATTAAATTAACTTGACAGGAAATGGATTTTTATTAATTATTACATTTAAATCAGAGACATTTCTTAATATTAACACACCAATAATCCCACTTAATTATAATTGTTATTATGTTATTAAATCATAGCCACAAATTGACCGACATCAACTATTAGACAATAAATATACCTCACCATCTTTAATTAAGAGTTACATGTAAATGAATTATTTGTAATAGTCAATTTTCAGAAACTAATGTGATTGATAAACGGCGTCGCGCCGATATATATATATATATATATATATATATATATATATATATATATATATATATATATATATATATATATATATATATATATATATATATATATATATATATATATATATATATATATATATATATATATATATATATATATATATATATATATATATATATATATATAACCTTTAACTAGGGACGTGACAAATTAATAACACTATAAGGGACATGTAGTCTCACAGGCTACTACTTTTAAAGTTAACATTTTGTAACAAAAATGTATTTGAATGATTTAGAATGTGTTCATATTTATTTATTGGTATGTAATAAAACAAACATAAATAAATTCAATCAGTTTTTATAATTATTTAAAAAAAAAACGAAAATTAACAATTATTTGTACTTTTCAGCCTTAATTGACATGAGATCCTTATTTTAGCATTTAAATAGACCTTACATAATTTATATAACAAATTTAACTCTTTTTAATCAAAATAGAATCTATACAAAAACAAAAAAACATAAAAGCTACTTCTGAAAGTAAAACATAAAAATTCTGACACATACACTATTACTCATAAATCATCAATATTTCACATCCTGTACCATCTTTAGCAAATAAGTAACTTGTACGTTGATGGTTAGATTTTAAAACAGCTGAATATAGTAAAAGCCCCACAAAAGCCTTCAGCTCGGTCATATCAACGTCTTTCAGTTCGGGTTTATTCTGGCGAGCAAACTTTATCCTGTAGCTGGAAATTTTTTTGTTTGTCCAAATCAAAATTTGTTGGAGCATTTCTTCGTCAAACAATTTATGCCAAATGCTCAAAGGATCTTTTGCATCTTCATTTGTTAATTTTGAGGCAGAAGCATGCGTAATTATGTTATGTTGTTGTGTACGAACTCTAGAAGTGGGAGGCGTCTTCGACCATTTATAACGATTTTTACCATAGTAAAAATTTGAACTTCGTAATTTTGAAAGAGGCACAGCATCAGAACTATCGGTGCTATCTTCTTCTCTAGTAATCTCGGTTTCCTCATTGCTGCTATCTACTTCTGGAATGTTCTTCTCTAGGTCTTCATCTTGATCACTTTCACGTAACTGCAATAGTTCACGATCGGAAACCAAGAACTCATCAATATCGCCTTCACTGTCAGACTGGTCTGAAGCTAGCATAAGGGCATTGAATTCCTCTTCAAAAGAAGGACTATCTAGTCGTACTACTTTTATTTTTGATGAACTCGACTGCTTTAGTTGACGTTTCTTAGCGTTTACTGCCATTTTGTACTAAAACAGAAAAATAGTTCGAAATTGTATTTGTATGAAAACTAGGGACATGTAGCCCCACAGGCTACCGTCGATTTTCTAATTAAAATTACTTACCTGTAAAATAACCGACGGCACATCTGCTTTCCTCTGTGGTCGTTTTAGCACTAAAACAAAAGCTACTGAGACGCGGGGTTGCGGCAAGCGGGGGGAAGTTGTCAATTCTAAGAATTTGCAAAACACGTGACGCCTGTGAGACTACACGTCACTAGTTAAAGGTTATATATATATACGTCGCAGTTTTTTGTTTTTAATAGTAAATTTTATAGAAAGATAAAGAGGAGTTTGTTTCTCCGCTCAGATTCACAAATCAAATCAGACAAGTGGGCGTCACTCTCGCTCATTGAGGATTCCCTACAAATTTCACAAAAATTATCAACGGGAACTAATCAAATCACACAAAATTTAGATTGTTGGGCATGTGCAATTATTTTATATTAAAAA
The DNA here is from genome assembly GCA_019049475.1 of Eueides isabella. NCBI lineage: Eukaryota > Metazoa > Arthropoda > Insecta > Lepidoptera > Nymphalidae > Eueides > Eueides isabella. Next base: position 16,763,187 of record CM032385.1, read on the forward strand.
AACTACAAAAACAAGTTTGTAATATTGCCTCTTTATAATGTATACTTTTAAATTTCGCGTCTCAACAATTCAACATAAATCAGAGAACGAAATGTTTGAACACGAGGTAAATTCACTCCTGTCCGATTATAAGCAAGATGCAGCGTGAAGCCTAAGATGACTTTTATTTATAAAAAAAAAAAAGATTCAATTAATGTTGCGTTTGTTATACGGAGTTAAAAAAATCCATATAAGTTTAGTTTATCCCAAAACTTGATAGACGAATATCAATAATAAATATGTCGATGTTGGAATTAAAAGCCTGTGAATAATTTATCCGTCGCTAACACCTAATCTCGATATCCTTAAAACGCTTTAAATCATTCAATTCCCTTCATTTGTAACCTTCGGAAGACTTAACTGATTATAAAATTAGGATTCAACTTTATAATATATGGTTATTTTATCAAGGACTAGCTGATGCCCGCAATTTTATTTATGTTTATGTCATTATTTTTGTTTTGTTGTGTATTGCGATCCCCTCTATCGGGAATTAAGCTTAAATGACTTGGCTACTTCAAGGTACTTACTTAATACAACATTAAATTTGACTTATATGTGTCACTTTTTTGTTAGTGTATTTTAACTTTAACTTTTACACTTCTTTTGTCACTTTGTGTTTAACTTTTACAACTTTAACTTTAACTTTTACACTTTAACACTTTTTTGTGTCAGTTTGTGTTAGTGTATTTTAAGTTTTACAAGCACAATTTGGTTTCTTTACACGTGTACGGTTTTTTGCTGAAATTTTGTTTCAAACTTTAATTTTGATGACAACAAAATTACGTATAATCAATATTGTTTTTAGGCCGAAACAAAATTAAGGGCTACTATTTTTATACGTTTCTCCTAATATAGATAAGAAATGTAGAAAGGTAGTGTTAGAACTAGCTTGTAGCAAGTGGGGAACGGAAGTGGAACGGAGTGTCATAACACTAGGTTTCACTTCCGTTCCTTCTGCCTACCCTGCCTAGTGAGGAATACAGCGTGAAGCTGAAAAAAAAAAAAAAAAAGAACTAGCTTAAATTGTATTGGCAAGCATTCTGGTGTTGAATCATATCTAGCCCCTCAAAATAGTGATTGATCAGAAAATACCTTATAACAATTGATGCATTGCGATTAATGTAAATAAACTTTCTTTACAATTGTATTTATAATAGAAAATCTAAATTTATAGAAATATTTTTTATTGATATTTTTTTTGAACTACTTATAAGAAGGATTTGTGGTGCATCAGCACTAAACCCGATAGGGAGTTCGATTCCCGCTCAAAGGAATGAATAATTTTCGTTTTTCCGCATTATTAAGAAAACCGGTAGCGCACCTTTAACGGCCTCATGTAAGGCCGTAGGCGGCGGTGATCACATACCATCATACCCATACGCTCGTTTGCCTTAAACATTTTTTACAACAATTTTCCTTTTTGAAATTAAGAATAAAAAATAAGAAAAAAAAATATTTTTATAACTGGACTGGAGAATTATAAATTTAAAGAAAAATACTGGCGTATATGTGAATAAGTTGTTATTTCTATCAATCAAAAATCAAGAAATCATTAAATGTTATATCAGCGAGACTCAAACCCACATTTATCGTGTACAGATATATTTCCACTTTACCAACTCATCACTCTTTATTAAAAGTTCTTAGAATATAAGAAAGAAATAAATTCTTAGTATATCTTATATAATCAGAATCTGAAAAGAGTAAATCTGCGAACAATAATGTTTCCCGTTGGAGATAATTTTAAGAAGCCTGTCAAAGAATTTTCACATTAAATGAAGAAAGCTCTGTCTAAATATTTTTTTCCTTGAAAACTTATTAACTGTAAACAACTGTATAAGATATTACTTTTATTAGAACTTCGCGTTAAGTTAATTCTGCTTGGTATGCGTCCTTTGGTTTATACTTGTAAGTAATGAGCCTTTGTATCTATTTTTATTGAATAATAATATTTTCTTTATTAATGTTGAAGTAGTAAAGTACACGTGATCGTAGTGGATTCAATCCTCAATAAGAGGATTTGTTTCATTTTTTTAGTTTTTTCAAGTTCTTAGTTTTACGATTTACCCCTAGTCGGGTAGCAAGATCGCTACGGTCTCTACATACCTCTTTTATTCACTGTCGTGTCTTTACGTGACCTTCATCCTATATCATTAATATTATATTCTCGAAAGACAACCGCAGTTTCCCTTTCTCCTCTTATACTTCTCACTCTTTTTGTGCTTCATAACGAGTCCAAGCCACATGAATCGTGGGTAGTTATTCAAATTCAACATTCATAATATTCATTTTATATATTTTTTTTTTCAACATTATTAAATTAACATTTCCAATAAAAAATATTGAAAAATCATCTTGACACGGGGCACAAGCGTGCGACTGTAAGCGTGACGATCACAGTGACAGTGACAGACACAATTGGGACGAGAAAACAAGGACAAACTTGTGACGCCTAGTTATCGCCTTCAAAAAGTAAATAAATCATTTATGGGTCTGAGTATACGTATCTATAATAGTATTCCGCAGTATATTTTGAATGTGCCACTAGAGAAGCTTAAAGTAAATGTTAAAGTAATGATAATTAACAAAGCGTACTTCATTGTCGAAGAATATTTGAATGATAAAAATGTATTTAATTAAGGTCATTTGAATTTCATGCAGGATAATCACTATTGTATTAAACAATGAAATTGTAACTTTATTCAATATTGAAAAGAGCAACTGTTGAGTTTCTTGCCGGCTCTTCTCAGCAGAACTGCATTCCGAGCCGGTGGTAATTTTATGTTGTGACGATTCAAAAGTGCTTGCTAAAGCCTATTTGAATAAAGAATATTTTGAATTAGAATTTGAATTTGATCATGTGTTCGATTCTCACTCAGGGAAGGCAAAAACGCGGCTTTAAGTTCCGACACTCGATATTTGTTGATTAAAGAAGTCAGCAGAAAATGAGATACGAAATTATCTTAATTGTATCGTTCCCACGTTACCTATACTACTAACTACTACCTTGCGACGCGCGAGATACAGCGTGAAGTTACAAACTCAATTACTTTTACAGTAGAATATTGTATTTACAAGAGATTCTACATATAAAATGAACACTTTAATTATTAGAAGCAGATGTTTGGGATAACTGAGATTGCGTATAAAGAAACGTTTTTAATAGCGTCGTAAAATCTACTGGAGAATTACCTCCACTTCGCATTTAATCGTCTTCGAAATAGAGGATCGTTTAAAAACTAACCATTGTTTATTAAAAGTTTATTTTATCGATTGCATTTTACGACTGAATTTATTAATTGTATTGTAAAAGTTGTCCGCCACGCAACACGCAATGCCTCAAATTCGGCGTAAAGTGGGGAACAGAAGTGGAACGGAGTGTCTTTACACCAGGTTCCCGGGTTCCCTCTGCCTACCCCGCCTCGTGCGGGATACAGCGTGAAGCTGTGTAGAGTAAAAGTTGTCTTTGTAGTTTTTTTTAATGTAAAGTTCTATTAATTCCAGAACAATTGGGAAATGAAAGTATGTAATGAAAACAACATTTACAATCAGACCCTTCCGCTATGTCACGACAGTCTCATTCTAACATCTAAGTCCAGATTACATTGCAAAGATAAACATTTCGTTAAATTATGGCGGATTAATGTTATTATATTATTTTTCTAAAAGTTAATTATATATCAGGTCCGCTCGGGCGCCGAACATAAATTTTATTAATCTCGTATTTTACGCTTTACGATGTCGTTAAATTTATTACATAAATTAAGATACAAAAATATGTACGTACGTTGTATACATTAGATATAAAAATATGTTGTTTTGATAAAATTCTTCTTCAAAAGAGTAAAGTGTGTGTATAATATGAGTATCAAGTAGCTGTTGAAGTATCTCAAAGTATATATAATTTATGCCAGCCCTATAAAAAAACTGGTCATGCCTGCTACTTTACAATCGGGCAAGTTGGGGCCAGCAAGACATCAGTCGATAAGTTCGTCTGTAATAACGACAGATTCTGGATTTGATCCCCCTCGAAGTAATGGAATTGTTATTATAATACTTTTTTCTCGAGAATTCTTCGAGATGGAGAAAGAAAGGACATTAATGAAAAAAAATTGACTGCCTTTCCATCATTTTTTTTTGCTAACTACTGGCTTTTATAATTGTGAATGAATTTGTGTTTTCTTTTAAGTTTCACGCCATATTCCGTAAATTTCCATAGCAGGGTCACCTATCCTGGAATGGAAATGCCATGGAAATTTACGGAGAAAGGAACTTGGGAAACTAATGTTAAGACATTTCGTTCCACTCCCTCTTTCCGCCTTTCCTCTTTGCTTGTTGAGTAGCGTCTCATTCAAATTTGCCATTCAACGCGCAATATCTCTAGTAGAGATGGAAACGAGAGAATTCTACTCATACAGTGGTAAACAGCGGCGTTGTATTCAGCCACTTAACACGCAAGGTATCAACAATTCCTTTCCGAAAAAGTTAAACAAAAGTGTCTTAATGGGAACGGAGTGTCTGAACACTGTGTTCCCACTTCTGAACGTTTATTCCTAATGTTAAAAAAGCCACTAAGTTTAGAGGTAAAAGTAAAACGTTACAAATATTATATTACTATCTATAATGATAGGATATAATATACCGCAGTCATTGAGTTCAGCTCTTACTTACACAATTGCTCTCGAAGCCGCGATAAGCCGCAAACTAATATTCAAAGTTTTATAGATAAAGTTACCATCCGACTGATTGAAGCATTTTACAATAAATGTGTAATAAGTTACCAATAACATTATCATATGTGAAAGATATTATTGAATGAAGTTTAATTTCTATATTAAACCTTTTGATGATCATTTTTATTTTATTAATTCTCAATAGAAAGAGGCCTGTCGTGGCGCAGCGGCACAAGCGTGTCTGTGACTATAAACGATAAGTTGTGGGATCGATCCCTGTGATATATAACAAATGTGGGTATTGTGATATATAATAAATGTGGGTATACACTCAAAAGGCGCGAGACAGACACTTGCGATCGGTCATAGAGTGCGAGCGGATTGTCCTAGAGAGTATGTGCCTATTTACTGAAGTTATGTTGTTTAATTATAAAACCTAACAATATAATAGTGAACATCACATTGGCGACGAGGAAAAGTATGTATTTTTCTCCCAAACAAAGTTACTTATTTGAAAGACATATTTTTCGGTTGATGAAACAGACCCAGACGAAAAATTCGAAACATTTTTGATTCGTCTTAGGAAACAAAGCTCTAAATGCAATTTTGGTAAAGAGGAGGAAAATCTTATTGACCAAATAACAGAAAAGTGTAGTTTAAAAGTGAACATTTTGCTGCTAGGCGATACAGCAACAATAGAAAAAAAAATAATAGAGGCTAATTCCTTAGAAACAGTACAACGACAGTTGAATGAGTTCCACGATAGACAAAGTACAAGTACAACAAGTACCAGCCTTAACAAAATAGATACTAGCACAAAAAAACGATATCTTACAAGAGAAGTTGATCTATGCAGCCGATGTGGCAGCAAAAGTCACAAGAGTGACAGTAGTTTCTGCCCTGCAATTAATGCTAAGTGTGGTTACAAAGGTCATTTCCACAAACATTGTAGAACAAGGGCCAATAAAAGAAAAAGTGCTAACTTCTCATTAAATAACGAGCACAAAGCTAAAAAACAGAGAGAGGGTACACAATAAAATAAGCTGTAGACTATATTTTCCACATCGATGGTGATGCAACTATAGATTGCCAGGTAGGTGGAGTTAACATTAATATGCTGATTGATTCGGGTAGTAAATCGAATATAATTAATGATAAAACCTGAAATCACATGAAACAATCTAAAGTTGATGTTTCTAATCAGCAAAAGTCCTCAGACAAAACGTTCCTGGCTTATGAGGCCAAATATCCTCTAAAAGTTTTAGGTACATTTGATGCACAAATAAAAGTAGGTCCCAAGTCTTTGACAACAAAATTTTATGTCATAGAAAATGGTTCAAGGAATCTTTTAGGTAAAGAGACTGCTATCTCCCTTAATGTATTAAAATGAGGTTTCGATGTCAATTTCGTGGAGAATAAACGATTTCCTAAATTTAAAGATATTCAGTTAGAAATTGTTATTGATAAAAATGTCCCCCAGTTTGTCAACCGTATAGAAGAGTTCCTATTCCCTTAGAAAATAAAATTAATAAGAAAATAGATGAATTAATAGTAATGGATATTATCGAGCATGTAAATAAATCATCTTCGTGGGTTTCTCCGATGGTACCAATTTTGAAACCTGATGACGATATTCGTATTTGTATTGACATGCGTGCTTCTAATAAAGCAATTATTAGAGAAAATCATCCACTGCCCACTATGGAACAACTAATTGCCAAGTTAGACTTAGCTTAATTATTTTCCAAATTAGATATTAAAAATGCTTTTCACCATGTTGAACTTGCTGAAAATAGTAGAGAAATCACAACCTTTATCACTAGTAAAAGACTATACCGGTACAAAAGATTAATGTTCGGCATATCATGTGCCCCGGAACATTTTCAAAAAACTATTACTTTAATGGCACATATTCGACTATTACTTCGAAACAAAACACAAAAATGCGAAAATAACATCATTTTGGCAAAAACCACAAGTCGCGGCTTTTAACGATTTAAAAAGATGCCTTTCCAAAATCAATACCCTTAGTTATTATGATCCAAAAGATCGTACTCAAGTAGTTGTGGATGCTAGTCCCGTAGGGTTAGGTGCCGTACTTATACAGTACGATAACAATGGACGATATCGAGGCTTTCGGCAATAAAATCTTACAGACGTTGAAAAACGTTATTGTCAGACAGAAAAAGAAGCATTAGCTTTAGTGTGGTCAATTGAATATTTTCACATGTATTTATATGGTAAGAAATTTGAACTTGTTACAGACCATAAGCCCCTGGAGGTGATATTTGGCACCAGGTTAAAGCCCTGTGCACGAATCGAGCGTTGGGTTCTTCGATTACAGGGTTATGACTATAAAGTAATTTATAAGCCTGGTAAATTTAATATAGCAGATCCTTTATCCCGTCTGTGTATATCAACCAGCATACAAAAAAGTCCTCTAGAAGAGGAACATCATGTCAACCAGATAGTTCAGTATGCGCGATCTGTAGCTTTGTCCCTCAAATGTATAGTTGATGCTTCAAATGATGACGTTGAGTTTAAGTTAATTAAAGAAGCTCTTATGAATGATTATTTGGGATAGTTCAATAAATAACTATAAATTATTTCAAAATGAACTCTGGTTACACGATGGCATCTTATTAAGAGGAAACAAGATAGTGAATCCCATTTAACTAAGACAATAAGTTATAGCTGCGGCACATGAAGGTCATCCAGGTATCGTAAACATGAAAGCTAGGCTACGCACAAAGGTTTGGTGGCCAAAAACAGACAGAGACGCTGAAATTACGGTAAAAAATTGCAAAGGGTGCACTTTAGTCTCGGCACCCAATCCTCCAATACCCATGACAAGGCGTGAACTTCCTTCCAAAGCTTGGATAGATACAGCCGTTGATTTTTTAGGTCCGCTTCCAAGCGGTGACTATCTTTTAGTAATAATTGATTATTACAGTAGATATAAAGAGATTGAAATCATGAAATCTCTTTCTTCCCATGATACAATAAAAATATTAAAAAAGATATTTTCACGGACAGGAAATCCTGCTAGCATAACAGCCGATAACGGCAAACAATTTTGCAGCCATGAATTTAAAACATTCTGTGCTGAGGAACGATCCAACTATTTAATACAATACCATACTGGCCTCAGCAAAACGGCGAAGTGGAGAGGCAGAATAGGGATATTTCGAAACGGTTACGGATTAGTCAATGCAATAAAACAGATTGGAAAGATGATTTGTTGAAATATTTAACAATATATAATAGTACACCTCATTCTTCTACAGGAAAATCCCCGTCAGAACTGTTCTACAGAAGACAATTTAGAGACAAATTACCTTTTTTGACAGACCTCGAAATTAATTATGATGATGCGATTGTCCTGGAGAGTGTGTGCCTATTTACTGAAGCTGTGTTATTTAATTATAAAACTTAACAATATAATAGTGAACATCACAATCCCCACTCGAGGAAATAAAATATTAAATATTTAATGTTTTCATTTCTTCGCTTTGGTGACAAGGCAAAACGTGAAGCGCGTTGAGTTCCGCCACTTAACACGCAATGCTTCAATTTCGGCGGAAAGTGGGGAATGCAAGTGGAAAGAAGTGTCTTGAAACTGGGTTCCCAAGTTCCCTCTGCCTACCCTACCATGTATGAGATACAGCATGAAGCTGATTTGAGTAGAGTAGTAATTCTCAATATAATTACTGAGACAGGAAGGTCAAGGCAGGTCTCATAGATTTTACCTTTCTGTCTGTATGTCTGTCTGTGGCACCAAAACTTATGAATGAATTAATCGATTAGAAAGCTGTTTTTAATAGAAAGCTTTGTCATGTCATTACAGTATATTAAAAGATTAAGTTTAAGTGCGTTTTTTTAATGAAAATGTTGTTTATCACGGTAGTGTTACAAGCAATTTGCTGAGATAAGGTAGTGATTTTTGTATCGAAGGATTTCTTAAATTTTGAATCTTGTTGAATTTTAAAGTAACAACTTGTTGAAGCTTCACGCTGTATCCCGCACGAGGCAGGGTAGGCAGAGGGAACTCGGGAACCTAGTGTTAAGACATTTCGTTCCACTTCCGTTCCCCACTTTCTGCCGAATTTGAGGCATTGCGTGTTGAGTGGTGGAACTCAACGCCGCGCTTTGCTTTATTGCCAGAGCGAAGAAATGAAATTATTAAATATTTAAATTGAAAATATTAATTATTTCATTTCCTCAACTGGGGATCGAACCCAGAACCTATCGGTTACAGTCACACGCTTGTGCCGCTGCGCCACGACAGACTTCAACTTGTTGAAACTGTGTATTTTTACATTGCGAAAAAAAAAGAATAAAAAAAAAGAAAAGAAAAAAAAAAAATTTGAAAAATATTCTTCTTCTGGAAAAAACAACTCAATATCATTTATTCTATTTTCACTGACATTTTCATTGAACCCACAACAAACTCACTAACAATACACTTGTATCATTGCCAAAAGCTCCTAAAGGTTAAACGTGTGCTTATTTAGATTTGTACAGTAAAATTATATTTAGAATAAACTAAAATAAACTATTTTATTACAAGCTCCGTCACACTCCATTTTCCGTTCCATTTAATGCTCAAAGTTCAAAACTTTCGAGATTAAATAAAGTTAACAATTTATAATATGACAGTTTTACAATGTTTAACTTCAGTACATGATTTAGATATATTTTGGATGATTTATCTAGAGTTTTGTTGTGTATTTTATTCTATAAATTGTTATAATGACGATATTATTATTATAAGGGAGCTTAATTCATAGTTAATACATCTACAGGGAGCTTAGAGCAGATTGAATTTATTTTCAAGTTTAGGAGTAGGTATCTTTTTTGAAAATTAGCAGATTATTTTCACTTTACTACTATTCTTTCATTTTTACAATAAAATATATAAAACTATACTTAGTGCATCTGGCTGTAAAGGAAACAACTCGTGGGTACGATTCCCACGCCAACAAATTAATTAATATTTTAAGCGAAGTGCCTTAACGGGAAAGAAGTGACTTAATTCTAGGTTCCTAGGTTCCTTTTGCCTATTCTTCTGTCTGCATAGAAATGAGAGATTGTCGTCGCGCAGCAGCACAGCGTCTGACTGTACACACAACTGTAGTACACACGGCGTATAAACAGACATACCCATTTCATAGAGCTCCAAGCTTCCTTCAATAACTTTATTTGACGTTATATCAATCAGGGCGATACAGATGAACATGCAGCGCATCAAACTTCAAGGGAGACAGATCAAACTAGTCTGGCTCCGAGCGCACATTGGAACAGCTGGAAACGAGAGAGCAGATGAACTTGCCAAAAGAGCAGCAAGAACGCAATGGCAATGGCAATGGCAGGACAGATACTCAACCTCTAGTGCAGGAAAGATCACGCGTGAATTCCTACCTGAGGTTGAAACCGCATTTCAGATCACAAGAAAAACGAAATGGGACCCGATTCATAATTAAATGTTCCGATGTATATACTATATTACTGTAAATTTTCTCTCAAATCCGTTCAGAAGGATTTCCTTGAAAGTGTAACAAATAACTACCATCACAAACTTTCACATTTATAATATGAATACGCTAAGTAGAATAGTAGGTTTTTAGTATATAAAAGGAAAAGTTTGAATACCGCAGAAAACCAAAATCATTTTATAATAATTCAGGAGAAACGTTATAAATTGCTCTACGCAATGTATTCCATTACTGTACTACACTGTATTCTCTTAAAACAAGACACTTTAAGATCTTTTTTTTGAGACATTGTACGTTGAATAGCGGAACTCAACGCCGTCAACGCTTTATTTTCTTAATTTATTCTTGGGAGTGGAAATCAAAACCAAACCAGCTACTTTACAGGCAGGCATTGCATCACTTCTTGCTTTTAATTGAAAGCTTTGTCATGTCATTATAGTATATTAAAAAAAAAGTTTAAGTGCGTTTTTTTAACAAAAATATTATTTATCACAGTAATGCTACAAGCATTTTATTGAGATAAGGGATTATTTAAATTAAGAATGAATGAATGAATTATAAAACTCTCTCGAAAAACTCAGCTTCACGCTGTATCCCGCACGTGGCAGGGTAGGCAGTGGGAACTTGGGAATCTAGTGTTAAGACACTCCGTTCCACTTCCGTTCCCCACTGTCCGCCGATTTGAGGCATTTCGTGTTGAGTAACGGAACTCAACGCCGCGTTTGATAATATTTTTTTCATTTCCTCGGGTGGGGATGTAACCCACAACCTGTCCGTTACAGTCACACGCTTGTGCCGCTGCGCCACGACAGGCCTCAATTTTAAAGCATCAATTTGTTGATCTTTTTAGCTTCACGCTGAATCACAAGCAAAGATGAGAGAGAAGGGACCCAACGCTAAGACACTCCGTTCCTTTCCCACTCTCCGCAAAATTTAGGGCATTGTGTGATTAGTGAAGGAACTCAACGCCTCGCTTTGCCTTATTACTAAAGAGACGAAATGAAAATATTAAACATTTCGTTTGAAATATCACATATTGCACTTCTTCGAGTGGGGATCGAACCCACAACCTTTCGTTTACAGTCACGAGCATGTGCTCCAGCGCTACGATAAATACAAAACTCCAAAAATCTTGCGAAAAATATCTACCGCTTCTTCTGAAATACCCCACAACATATAATATATTTTAATATATTCTTACTGACATATTTATTTAACTTACAAATTCACTAACAATACACTTGTATCATTGCCAAAAGCTTCTAAAGGTTAAACGTATGTTAATTTAGATTTGTACAGTAAAATTATATTTAGGATAAACTAAAATAAACTATTTTATTACAAGCTCCGTCACACTCCATTTTCCGTTCCATTTAATGCTCAAAGTTCAAAACTTTCGAGATTAAATAAAGTTAACAATTTATAATACGACAGTTTTACAATGTTTAACTTCAGTACATGATTTAGATATATTTTTGATGATTTATCTAGAGTTTTGTTGTGTATTTTATTCTATAAATTATTATTACACGATATTATCATTATAAGGGAGCTTAATTGATTTGCAGCAGTTTTAAATTATCAGATTCTTTTTCACCTTATGAAAAACGTGGCGTTGAGTTCCGCCACTCTACACACAATACCTCAAATTTGGCGAAAAGTGGGGAACACAAGTGGAACGGAGTGTCTTAACACTAGGTTCCCAAGTTTCTCTGCCTACCCTGTCATGTGCGGGATATAGCGTGAAACTGAGTATTTCTTCACTTTACTACTACTCTTTCATTCATACATTAAAATAACTAAAAAGCCCTGCGTTTGTGCCTCGTGCCTCTGGCTGTTAATATGACAGGTCGTGGGTAAGATTCTCACGCAGGAAAATGAAACATATAATATTCTCATTTCCTCGCTCTGGTAACGGTACAAAGCGTGGCATTGAGTTCTTCCACTCAACACATAATGTGTCCAGATCTCGACGGGAAATAATAACCGAAGTGCCTTAACAGGAAAGAAGTGACTTAATACTAGGTTCCTAGGTTCCTTTTGCCTATCTGCATAGTGATATCGTTTTTCGCTTGAGGATTCGATTACTGTCATTTTCTTGCTTCAGTAATAAATAAATAAATAAATAGTAAGTACGTCGTTCCTAACTCCAGGAAATGAAATATTTATTATTTTCAATTTAAATATATCTTTTATTTAGTTCTCTGGTAACAACGTAAACTCAACACGCAGTGCCTCAAAGTCGGTAGAAAGTGGAGAACAGAATGGAGTGTCTATATTCCCTAGTTTCATCTGCCTACCCTGTCATTTCCGGGATACAGTGAGAAAATAAAAAAAAATGTGCTTATAAAATATTCTAAAAGAAAATAAAACTACAATTCAACCAAAACAAGGACAACGATCTAATATAATAAATACAGCATATCATTGAATTTGTAGAAAATCTCATTCAAAGATAAGAAGCTTTCGACATTGTTATCAACAGTATCAATAAAATAAGGAATCAAAGACGTGTTCACGTATCGATATTTTACCCTGAATCATTTGAACTCTTGCCAATACTACGAAGAAGACGTTCACATGTACGTAATATATACATATATTGTATTTATATTTTATTTGCTACATTTTCGTTTTTTACCAATACGCTGTATTCCATTTCGAATCTAGGTTATTAACATGGTCCATACCTTTTATTGTAGATTATGTAACTTTTGAATAAGTTTTTTAGACATTACATAAAACTGGAGTAATTAATTTATATACGTATTTATAAGAAATTAGTTATTCTTTAAAATGACCCCGTTATAATAATCAAATTTAAATTAATATGAATAAATAAAATATATTTATAATATTATTTTATATAATATTATTTTATATTTTGGAAACCAAAGCTAGTATACGAAAATAATTATTTTCCCTGAATAGGAGTCGAACCCACAAACTTAGTGTCTTTAATCACACGCTTGTGTCACTGTGTCTCAGCTGAAGTTTCTTACTATACGTATGTAGCATAACAATAAGCTTATTTATGTTTTATTATATATATATATATATATATATATATATATATATATATATATATATATATATATATATATATATATATATATATATATATATATATATATATATATATATATATATATATATATATATATATATAAGGTGGGTGACTAAGATCAAGACACTCTATTCCCATTACGTCATTTTTGAATAGTTTTAGATGCATTTAGTTTTGAATGCCAAAACACAACGCCGCGGTTTGTCTAGTTACTCGTACCCACATTCGTCTACTGATTAGAACAGATGTATATCAATTTCATAGAGCTTCAAGCTTCCTCTAATGAATTTGATGTTACATCAATCAGGATCTACTGTTTAACCCTGTGACCTCCAAAGCAAAGGGGTCCTCTGCACATCCATCACAATGTGACTGGGGCGAACGTTGCTTAATCCAATCTTTATCTATGTGATCTTGACTTGCTTTATGGTACCATTATAGGCAATTAATACATATATATATATATATATATATATATATATATATATATATATATATATATATATATATATATATATATATATATATATATATATATATATATATATATATATATATATATATATATATATATATATATATATATATATATATATATATATATATATATATATATATATATATATATATATATATATATATATTACATCATATAGGTTACAATTTAAATAAAAAAAAATACTATTGAATGTTCCGATGTTTATGCCATATTACTGTAAATTTTCTCTCAAATCCGTTCAGAAGTATTTCCTTGAAAGTGTAACAAATAACTACCATAACAAACATTTTATAATATGAATACGTTAAGTAGAATAGTAGATTTTTACTATATAAATGGAAAAGTTTATATACCGCAGAAAACCATTTTTTTTAATAATAATTCAGGAGAAACGTTACAAATTGCTTTACGCACTGTATTCCATATGCACTTTGTTTGTTCTTAAAACCAGACATTTTAAGATCGTTTTGAAACATTGCACGTTGAATGACGGAACTCAACGATTTATCTTATTATGGAGCTTATTATGAGTGGAAATCAAAACTAAACCAGCTCTTTTACAGGCAGTCATTGTATCACTAAAGTGTCCGCCTAGATATACTAGAAAGAAATAAAAAGAAATATGCAATCTGCTTTTACCTTCTCGCTGTTTCCAGAAAAAAATAGTAAAGTGACGAAGTTAGTGCTAAGACACTCTAATCGTTTCACCACTTTCGTCAAATTTTACGCATTGCCTGGCATTTGTGTGGCGGAACTCAACGCCGGTAAATATGCCTGACGCCTCATCTGATCATTACCTGACGCCTGACCTGGCGGAAATCTATTCATATATGTAGAGAATTTAAAATACTATGGGTAGTACATATTGAGCTATACAAAAACAATTAATACTATAGATAACGTCGGGTAGGCCGCATATTTACCGTATATATTATTGATTCAATATTTCTGCACGAAATACTTCATTAAATATTGTAAATACGATAATTAAAATTAAATTATTCATAATTATTAAAACATTGCAATGTTTAAAATTGGGCTTTTTGGACGCAATCCAAACGCTCTAGTTAATTAACTATCTCGCCGCGTCAGATTGTTTATGTCGTTGACAGTTGTTATACCTTTTTATTTAAGAATGCCTGTACGTAAATTTACTAATATATAATAACTTATTTAAATATTTATTTCATCTCTTCGCTCTGGTAATAAAGCAAAGCGCGGCCTTGAGTTCCGCCACTCAACACGCAATGCCTCAAATTTGGCGGAAAGTGGGGAACGGAAGTGGAACGGAGTGTCTTGACACTAGGTTCCCGGGTTCCCTCTGTCTACCCTGCCTCGCGCGGGATACAGCGTGAAGCTAAAAAAAAATAATAACTGATTTTTTTTTGTTTTACCTTTACGCTGTACCCCGTACATGGTAGGGTAGGCAGAGGGAAGTTTGGAACCTAGTGTTTGTGTGTTACGTTCAATTCCGCTCCTCACTTTCCGCCGACCTTGAGAAACTGCGTATTAAGTTGCAGTACTCAAGGCGAATAAATTAAAACATTAAAAACAAAATTAACGCTTATACAAAAAAAAATCTTAGTAAAGTGATTGTAGTTCTTAAGCTGCTCATCCGATGTTCATAAAACTTTGCTAAAAGCTACTGCGATGTCCCAGGTTTCATTCACTAGCCATGGTGCCACAGACAAACAAACAGATCACACTTAAAAGACCCGTCTTCTTGCGTTAGCGTTTAAATCACGTATTACTCGCATTTCATATTGGATTCTTCAATTGTTTGTCAAGTTGGTAGAATGTACTCGCTAATGTCAACCCAAATCACATACACCAGCCTTTGTGGTTTGTGAACAATTGTATGGGTTCTCCCTGTAATAGATAAATTTGTTGGAATTAAACTAATTAGAAATTTGGTAAATTAATTAAAATATATATACAATTATATTGAATCTATAGAAATAAATAAAAAATAATATTTTGTTCTTATTTCGTATTCGAAACGCAAAAGCGCAGCGTTACGAACGGCGAACTCCATCAGTCGACGGAAAGTGGAGAACAAAAGTGTATTTATGAGAAAGATGTATCTAAACACTAGGTTCCCATGTTCCGTTTCACAAACTGTAAGGAATTTCGCTATACATATTCGTACATATATTTTATAACAAAAAAAAAAAAATGTAGAGACAAATAAATTAATCTCCTATATTAATCCTAATTAATTGAATTGATAAACTGTCTACTTTTTATAGCTATTGTGACGTGAATACTTCGCCAGCTTTCTTTAAAGAAATCAGTCAAGAGTGAGTCAGAATTACACACCAAGGGTTCCGTATCAATTTCATATTTATAAATCAACGAGATGTACGGTTAATAATAATAAAATTAATTTTGTAAGAACTCACTCAGCTTCACGCTGTATCCCACACATGGCAGGGTAGACAGGGGAAACTTGATAAGCTAGTCTTAAAATATTCTGTTTCGTTTTCCAGTTTCCGAATTTAAGGTTTTGCGTGTTGAGTGGCGGAACTCAACGCCGCACTTTACCTAGTTACTAGAGCGATACAATGTATGTATAAATTTAATATTATTATTTTAATTAATAATTATTCATTTCAAAATAAAATTATTAAATATTATTCTTTTAGTTAGTAATTATTCATTCATGAACCCATAACATGTTTCGCTAACAACGGCACGCTTGTGTCCTTGCGCATCGACAGAGTTTGCGAGTACATAGACTTACGCCTTAAATGTTAAAAATGATTATAGTTTATAAAACTTCTTGAAACTTGAAAAGTCAGACAAACAACAAAAGATTTTCTTGAATGACTGACTTTTTAAATAGAAAATGTGTTTTATAGCCAATAAAAAACAGTGCTAAATAAAAACTCCGTAGTGGTTCAGTTATGTTGTATCTGAAAATTTATGACTTTTTTAGAATCGAATTTTGTTTAAGGAAATGTTACTAAAATATTTTACAAAATTTCACTTTATATTATAGTAATCTTTATCTATATAAGCCTGAAGCCTTTCGTGGCGCAGCGGCACAAGCGTGTGACTGTAAACGTCAGGTTGTATTGGGAACGGAAGTGGAACGGAGTGTCTTAACACTAGGTTCCCAAGTTCCCTCTGACTACCTTGCCATGTGCGGGATACAGCGTAAACCTATAGAAAAGTATTTGATATGTAAAATGTTTCGGACGAAACCGAGTTTCACTAACCGATCCCCATTAATAAAGCAAATGTTTACATACTCTCAACTCTCTTTGAAATTAATTTGTGACTTAACGTGTTTTATAACATTATTAAGCTTTATAAAATATGGGCCTGGCCCGGGACCAGTATTGCCGCGGAGACACCTGCGTGTAACCGTAAACGAGGCAGGTCGCAGGTTCGATCCCAAATGAGGAAATTAAATATTTCATATATTTTCTTTTACTGTATCCTTATATCAGAGTGTGGGGAATGGAACGGATTATATTAGCACTGGGTTCCCAAATTCCCTCAGCGTACTCCGCCATGAGAAAATATGCCAGGTGTATGCATATGAAACCGGTATTGCCATCTAGCGGTCAGTCAGCGCAATTGTAAGAACATTCAAAACTTACCATTGGCGCTAGTTGGCGTATTATCAACAACATCCAATACTAACATCCATTTGAATCTCATCGAATACTTGTCGAATCTTACGGAGAGCACGTTCTTGGTCGTACACAGTGCAGTGAGTGGTTTACCAAGTTTAAAAGTGGTAATTGTGCTGTAATAAGACCGCTGGCCGCGGTAAACCACGTATTTTTTTTTTGAGAATGACGAATTGCAAGCTTTGCAAAAAAAGGCACGGGTTCGAACGGGTTACGTTACGCTAAAAAAATTATATTTTTCTAAATAAGTTTTTTCTCTTTTAAGTTCAATTTTAAATCAGTAAAAAATGATAACAATAGAAAATTTTTAGCTCCATCCTCCACTTCCCGCTATCCGGACATGGCGTCCTGGGTGGCGGTCCCCAAAGCCTCATACGTATCAACTTAACACACCAGCGGGGACGCACTGGTGCGCATCGCCTTGGGGGACGCCCTATCTATGCGCGCTCGTGGCCGATGGAACGTTGCAGCCCCCTAGAGGGCTGGCAGAGGTCGCTGCGAGCAAGCCTTCCATCGTGGACCCCCAAGCAATCAAGCGTCGTAAATACTGTACCTTTGTAAACACAGTATCGACGATACTGGAGGAAAGTCACGTAAAAAGCATGAGGACCCCCCGGAGGTCATGTATGAAGAGGTTGATGACAGTGGCCGAGGCGAAAGACGTATGCCGAGACCGTAGCGTTTGGCGCTCCGTTCTCTCTGCCTACCCCGCTAGGGATATAGCGTGAAGATAAGTAAGTTAGTAAGTTTAAAAAGCATATAAAATATGTGTACAAAATTTTATGACCATGATCATGCTAAGCACTTTTTGTGTGAAAGCGTAAACTAAGTAGAGTTTATGTGGTAGCAGTTGTTTGTTTCAGTTCGTATCAACATCTGACATTAAGCGTAAATTCATTTCTCCTTTGCGGTAAATTGAATTATTTATTTTTGATGTTTTGGTCCTACAAAAAGTCTCATGTTGTTATTAGACAGAAATAATCTTCTAGCATATTTCATGGTTGCCGCTTCAATTATCACTTGAGTTATTTTAAAAGCCTGTCGTGGAGCAGATGAACAGAAGTGTGACTGTAAACGACAGGCTGTGGGTTCGATCCCAACTCGACGGATTGAAACATTGAATATTTTCTATTTAAATATTTAATGTTTTCATTTATTCACTATTTTACATGGTAGAAGGCGGCGTTGAGTTCCGCCACTCAACACGCAATGCCTCAAATTCGGCGGAAAGTGGGGAATGGAAGTGGAAACTAGTATCTTAACACTAGGTTCCCAAGTTCCCTTTGCCTACTCTAGCATGTGCGGAATACTGCGTGAAGCTGCGTGAGATATTTTTATTTTCTCATTTCATACATTTGACTTCGTTTCTTATTTGAGGAACATGGTTGAAAATTATGATGCACTGAGTAGTTTCGTTTCCCAAGAATTAGAGATTACACTTATAAAATAAAAAAAAAAAATGCATAATTATAAAATATGCACCTATGACACAAAAAAAATATCTAAAACTTAGAAAAAGCTCTTAATCTTGAAACGCTGAACTTCTTTTTTTAATTTTTAAATAGGATTAATATTACTTAGGAACTTTTGAACAAAAAAATAAGCAACTCAGTTCAAATGTTTAGGAGTTACGATACAAATAACTATGATATTAAAGACAAACATACTAATACATTTTATGTTTGTATGTAAGTACGTCCTTATATTTTCGTCTGAAGCTGTCCGTAAACAATGCGTTTCACATTGTTGTTTACGAATCGGTGAAAGATTAAGAACAGATCTGAGGAAAAACTTTAACGATAGTTTATCTGAAATTGAGAGCAAATTAGTCAAGACTTATGGTCTTGACTAATTTGTTCTCAATTAAAGAACAGAAAAGAAGACATGATTTTTTTTAAGCTTCACGCTGTATCCCGCACTTGGCAGGGTAGACCAAGGGAAATTAGGAACCTAGTTTTAAAACACTCCGTTTCGTTCCCCTCTTTCTGCCAAACTTGAGACATTGCGTGTTGAGTGCCGGAACTCAACGCCGCGCTTTGCCTAGTCACCAGAGCGAAGAAATAAAAATATTACATATTTCATTTGAAAATATTTAATATATAAATTCCTCAGTTAGCATCAAACCCACAACCTGTCGTGTTTACAGTTACACGCTTGGGCTACTGCGCTACGACAGGCCATAAAATTGATTGTCATGTGTAAAATATGTTATAATCACTTGCGATTGAAATACTTCTATTTATATTTATATTCATAATCGGTATTTAATAAAAAATCACAAAATATATGAAAATGTAATTATGTTATATGAAATGAAAAGAAAAAAAATCTTTATAAACACTACTATTGAATCATTTAAGAATTAATTATTATTATTGGTCATATGCAAAAGGTAAAAGGCAAAGTGCGGCGTTGAGTTCCGCCACTCAACACGCAATGCCTCAAATTCAGCGGAAAGTGGTAAACGGAAGTGGAACGGAGTGTCTTAACACTCGGTTTCCGGGTTTCCTCTGCCTACCCTGCCTCGTGCGGGATGCAGCGTGAAGCTAGATGGATAGACAGATAGATAGTAATATGCAAAAGGAACCTAATGTTAAGATACTTCCCATTAAAATACTTCTGTTACTCATTTTTCGCAAAATTTCAGGCACTGCGTGATCAAATGACGGAGCTCAACGCCGCGCTTTGCCTCGTTACTAAAACGATGAAAGAAAATTATTAAACATTTTGTCTCCTGCCACACTAGTTATAAAATAAATTAAAAAATTAAATATTTTTTATTATGTTTATATGAAGATTTTCATACTACAGACAGCATCTGTAGGCCAGTAGCTGTCCAGCCGAGAGCGAGCGTTGACGTCTACACGCTCTACGTCAATATATGAAACTTTATAATACTACGATAGTGTTTCAAGAAAAAGAATGTGTATTAGTGTTGTGCTTAGATTTTAGTGATGTAGTGATTATTTTTGGTGATTTCCAAAACTTTTAAGGTGATAAGGTAAAGGTATATATTTTTTTTAATTATTTCAGAAAAATATTTAGAATTCCATTATTTTTTTTTAATAGGATTATTTAAATTTGAAATAGTTATACCAGTATATGAAGATTATAATTTTTCAAAATTACTCGCATAGTTTACGTTTAAAGATTTTCATATTTATAAAAAACATAATTATGCAAAATCATATTGACAACAGTTTGTGACTAGAATATTATAAAAAATTATAAATAATTATTATTGTTACTTTTATTTTTGACGCCTGTCGTGCCGAAGAGGCACAAAACGTGTGACTGTAACCGATGGGTTGTGGGTTCGATCTCCACTCGAGGAAATGAAATATTTAATATTTTCAATTTAAATATTTAATGTCTTCCTCTCTTCGCTCTGGTACAAGACAAAACGTGGCGTTGAGTTCTGCCACTCATCACATTATGCCTCAAAATTTGGCGGAAAGTGGGGAATGTAAGTGGAACGGAGTGTCTTAACACTAGGTTCCCAAGTTCCCTCTGCCTATCCTGCCCTGTGTGGGATACAGCTGAGTATGATTATGAGAGTATTTTTATACTGAAAAAAATTAAGTATTTTTCATTTTTGACAAGCAATAGTTGGTCTCTATAATATTTTTCGTGCATTTGGAAGATTAATAATATTGGTATCTAAATTCATTTAAGAAATTGTATATTTTATATAAAGAATATTTAAATCGCGGCATTGAGTTACGCTACTCAACACGCAATGTCTCAAAAATTGGGTAAAGGTGTGTCTCAACTCTTCACTGAGATTCATCTGCCTGCCTGCATATAGTAGCGTAAGCAAAGGAAACCTGAAAATATAATATTCATACATTATGTTCCTTTGAAAATAACTTTTTACCCAAATTTCCAGCCGAATTCTTGATAAATAGCGGGTTAAGTGATGCAGTTCAACGCTTCTGTTTGTCTCAATATAGGAGCGAGAAAATTAAAAATACTTATTAAATAATTAATTCCCACGAATGGAAATCGAAATTACCACAACCGTCGCGTTTACAGTCCAACCCTTTTACAATCACCAGCTTCATGCTGTATCACGCACACGGCAGGGTAGGCAGAGGGAACTCAGAAACATAGTGCTAAGACACTCCGTTCCATATCCGTTCCCCACTTTCTGCCCAGTTTGAGGCATCGCGTGTTGAGTGACGGAACTCAACGCCGCGTTTTGCCTTGTACCAGACCACAGAAATGAAAATATTTAATATTTAAATTAAAAATATGAAATATTTCATTTCCTCGATTGGGGATCGAACCCAGAACCCGTCGGTTACAGTGACACGTTTGTGCCGCTGCGCCACGACAGGCCTTTGATATATTTAAGGTTTCATTTCTATAAAGAGAAGTAAAACTTACAGAAAATCATTATAAAATGGACGTTTACGTAAAGTTATTTCAAAGTAATAGAAATTTTACATAGTAATATCAATTTAACTTCATAGTATTGTTTAGTATTTCCATAAGCGTTTATGGAAATATTCTAAACATCTAGAAATATTTTCTAGGCGGAGCCTGGACTTTTAACTAACCTGTTAGTGTAAGTCGGATTAGTCTGTTTTTATGTTTTTTGGGGTGGACACGTGCATATTCTGGGGTGGGCACGCCCTACCCGGTGCCCATCTTCCTAAACCCGTGAATATTTGCGTTTGCTCGATCTGTTAAGTCTATGTGCAGCGTGTGCTGTACTCTGGTTTACTTTTAAATAAAAAAATATAACAAAAAATAATAAAATGATATCTCATTAGTTTCTTATTAACAATGTGTCTGAAAGCGATAGTTATGTATTTAATACTCATTCGGACGAATAATTGAATTTATTTTTACGTTGATTTCACCGCACTTAGGTTTTTTTTTTAGCTTCACGCTGTATCCCGCACGAGGGTAGGCAGAAGGAACCCGGGAACCTAGTGTTAAGACACTCCGTTCCACTTCTGATCCCCACTTTCCACCGAATTTGAGGTATTGCGTGTTGAGTGGCGGAACTCAACGCCGCGCTTTGCTTTATTACTAATATTTTCATTCAAACAAGCAACAAGGTAAAGCACGAAGATCAGTCCTGCCATTTAACACGTAGTGGGACAAATTAGGCGGAAAGTGAGTTCACTTTGTTCCCAGTAAGATATTTTAGTTATATATATATATATATATATATATATATATATATATATATATATATATATATATATATACATATATATATATACATATATATATATATATATATATATATATATATATATATATATATATATATATATATATATATATATATATATATATATATATATATATATATATATATATATATATATATATATATATATATATATATATATATATATATATATATATATATACATATATATATATATATATATATATATATATATATATATATATATATATATATATATATATATATATATATTAAATATTAGCACGAACAAATGCACAGACAAACAGGAAACATTGTTCATCTCATCAATAAATGCCCCCAATAATAATTTTTCACTTATATCGTCGTGTACAGATAGCGAGCGTATCAGTTACAAATTTACTGTATGTACAGATTATAACATTTATTATTTGAACACTAAACGGGAAATCCCCTAGGTAGACGGTAAATAGTTTTTATTTACATTTTTTTGGCAACAGTAGTATATTGTTTGAAATAATAAACTAGACAATACTAACTAGAGTATAAGTATGATTACTTATCATTTACCATTTTTTTTGTCTTTAGACATTCCACTGAGGACACTTTGTCTTTGTCTCTATTCACAAGAGTAATAGAACGCAAAAACAACTACATTGTAGAAAATAATATATTAAAGAGGCCTGTCATGGCGCAGCGGCACAAGAGTGTGACTGTAACCGACAGGTTCTGGGTTCGATCCCCAGCCGAGGAAATGAAATATTTAATATTTTCGATTTAAATATTTAATGTTTCGTTTCTTCGCTCTGGTAATAAGGCAAAGCGCGGCGTTGAGTTCCGCCACTCAACACGTAATGCCTCAAATTCGGCGGAAAGTGGGGAACGGAAGTGGAACGGAGTGTCATAACACTAGGTTCCACTTCCGTTCCCTCTGCCTACCCTGCCTAGCGCGGGATACAGTGTGAAGCTGAAAAAAAAAAATGGGGACCTGTCATGGCGCAGCGGCACTAGCGATACTATAAGAGTCGTTTTTTCCTTTTGACATACGGAACCCTGAAAATACCTAATAATAATATCTACATACCAATATAAATGTACAGGAAATATTAAATATTAATATTATTCTCATAAATTATATAAAAAAATCACCAAATGAAATAAAACGAATAAATGTAATAAAAACATAAAATTTTATATAATTGCATCGCGCGGTAATTAAAGTATTTGATTTTTGAAATTGCGCGGAGTGATGTCGGCCACTCAATTCGCATTGTCTCAAATAGAACACTAAGCGGGGAAAAGAGCGGAGTGTCATGCCACTAAATAAGCCTCTGAAAACCCTGTCACGTGCGGGATACATACATAATATGACTATGTATAAATGTATAATATACCTACTCGTAGAATGAAACTAAAAAAACATTTTTGGAATGAATCTGTGATAAGCATATTTTTCGTAAATGTATAATGTATATGGTATTTTACCCTCGGTATACAAAGCAACGTTCATATCAGCTCCAATGTAAGTTTATCACAAGACATTAACTTTATACGAGTATAATAATCTTGGCAATTGATAGACAAATACTTCAACGAAAGCCTCATAGAGATGTTTCAAAATATATCTATAAGATAAAAAGTTTATTTTAGCTTCACGATATATCCCACACTTAACATAGTAGGCAAAGGGAACTTGGGAACCTGATTTCAAGAGGCAAACACTGGCGTGCCCTACTTGCAATGACATTTTTTCATATATCCCTTCCTTCTTATGTACAGACAGAGTTTAGGTAAAATTGTATTATATATGTTGATATAAATAGCATAGGTTCTAAGAATCTTTTCGGTCGCCCTTGACGCGTGTCACCGGTGACCGGCTCTATCTAAAATTACTCTAACATCTAGTCTATATTAACATTCATGTAAAATGTTTTCATTTGTAAAGGTAAATTGAGCGTGTATTGCTATATAATTATCATAAAATGTATATATAAAGAATTTGAAGAAGTTATGCAAACTTAGCATTGAGGCCTGTCGTGGCGCAGCGGCACAAGAGTGTGACTGTAACCGACAGTTTCTGGGTTCGATCTCCAGTCGAGAAATGAAATATTTAATATTTTCAATTTAATAAATATTTACCGTAGCGTTTGGCGCTCCGTTCTCTCTGCCTACCCCGCTAGGGATATAGCGTGAAGGTAAGTAAGTAAGTAAATATTTAATGTTTCATTTCTTTGCTCTGGTAAGGCAACAGCGCGGCGTTGAGTTCCGCCACCCAACACGCAATGCCTCAAATTCTCTGAAAAGTGGGGAACGGAAAATACATATATACAAAAAAAAGTCTTGTATTTTTTGAATTTAATAAACTGATAAATATATATATATATATATATATATATATATATATATATATATATATATATATATATATATATATATATATATATATATATATATATATATATATATATAAATATAAATATATATATATATATATATATATATATATATATATATGTATATATATATATATATATATATATATATATATATATATATATATATATATATATATATATGGTATTTATGTGTGCATACACATAAATTGATATATTAACATTCCTTATAAAAACACAGTTATAAAAACTAAATGGTCAGTCAGAAGATCAGTGGGTCATAAATTAAAAAAAAAACCGGTCTGTATTATATTACAGTAGGCCTCCTATTAAATGTATATAATAATATCACTTGTATGAGCAAAAACCGAGGCCGAATAGCTTAAAGTAATTAAAATTAAAGACTTCTGGTCTGTATTTTATTGTTTAAAATCTACTGGATTTTCTAATATGTATTTATGTAATTTTTCTTTAGCTGTACGTTGTTTCCTGTGCTATGTGCAGGAGGAAGTAGGTAGAGAGAACTTAGGAACCCAGAGCAAAGAAATGAAAACATCAAATAGGCGCAAGGCTACAAGTGTGTAAACGACAGTTAATGGGTTTAATCTTCACATGAGATCCTGTCGCAAATACAGTCAGACGCTTGTGCCGCTGCGCCACTGCAGACCTGATATGTTTATATGAATATATATAATTTTGTCGTCATTATGTATCCTGGGCATAGCTGGAAACTTGGGAACGTAATGTTAAGACATTTCGTTAACTTAGGATATTTTCTTTCTCCACTTTCAGCCTACGACGTGCCCGATCGCCTCTTTTTTATTTCAGTCATCAGTATATTTTAGAATACGACTCCTCACGTTCGATTCCCAGTTGGGGGAATTAAATATTTATTACTTTTATTTCAATTCCAAAATGTAAACTCCGCTACTGAAAAAATTACAATACCCCAAGAATTCACCAAAAAAACGGAGGTTATGTCGATATAGTATGTCTTAACACAAGGTTCCCATGTTCCCTCTGCCCAACCTACTATATGCTGAAAACATAACTAAAAAAACGTTTAAAGTCACATTATAGCTACGACTGTTGCGTTTCTGAGTTATTACGTAGCGTGTTGGCAACGAGACGCATTACAGACATATGTGGACCGATTTAAATAATTACCCAATAACACCCAATAATAGGCCACGTTAAATAAACAATATACCTATATATATATATATATATATATATATATATATATATATATATATATATATATATATATATATATATATATATATATATATATATATATATATATATGTGTGTGTGTGTGTGTGTGTGTGTGTGTGTGTGCGATTATTTCATACAAATTGTCATTTGAGAGTCTTATAACGAGCAACAATACGTGTACTAGCTCTTAAAGTAGACTCTAGCAGATATGATTTGGAAAATAAAGAAAATAACACAAAGCTTTTACGTGACAAATATTCAGAAATCCAGATAGACGAAAAAGAATATATTAAAGACTATCTACAAAAACAACACCATAGATATTTGTTCTTTTTTTTCTGTATTTTTGTTATAGCCGCAACGTTAATACATTAGGAATTCTTTCTTGCATGATTTTTTTTTAAATATCATAAAGAGTATTTACATGTCCTGAAAGATTAGATTCCAAGCTTCAATGGAATTCCCATCTTGAAACACTCGCAAATAAGCTCAGCAACGTCGCGTTAGCAGTAAGAAAGTAAGGCAAATGACGGACGTTAATACTGCCCGACTTGTTTATTTTAGTTATTTTCATAGCATTCTTTCTTATGGGATTCAATATTTATACTGCAAAAAAGAGCCGTAAGATCTATTTATAATCTTAAAGCTCGAGATTCTCTGCGAGATGTTTTTAAGGATACAGGTATTCTTACGGTGAGAAGCTTCTCAATATATATTTTACAATATTTTGTTTGTCCGGCAACATATTCAGTGCTATAGCAAACACAGTGACAGACACACGATTGGGACGAGAAACAAGGATAAACTTGTGACGCCTAGTTATCGCCTCCAAAAAGTAAATAAGTCATTTATGGGTCTGAGTATACGTATCTATAATAGTATTCCGCAGTGTATTTTGAATTTGCCACTAGAGAAGTTTAAAGTAAATGTTAAAGTAATGATTATTAAGAAAGCGTACTTCACTGTCGAAGAATATTTGAATGATAAAAATGTATTTAATTAAGGTCATATTAATTTCATGCAGGATAGTCACTATTGTATTAAACAATAAAACTGTAACTATTCTATATTTAAAAGAGCAACTGTTGAGTTTCTCGCCGGCTCTTCTCAGCAGAACTGCATTCCAAGCTGGTGGTAATTTTATGTTTGTGACAATTCAAAATTACTTGCTAAAGCCTATTTAAATAAAGAATATTTTCAATTTGAATTTGAATTTGAAATAATTACTTACACCGGCTTACGAACGCAAAAGCATGACTCATTGTCACGTTCCGTATCTCGCTTGCACGCGGCAATAGAAAAGGTCAAAGGTCAATAGAAATGATATGTCTAAGCCTGTTGATTATAATGATAAATTATATATATATATATATAATAATATATATAATAATATATATATATATATATATATATATATATATATATATATATATATATATATATATATATATATATATATATATATATATATATATATATATATATATATATATATGTATATAGCCTTCTTAGAAAAGTGTCTGGAATACGATATTAACCTACGCAAACGCCTAGACAAGATCTTAACTGTCTTTAGTCTTTAGTTTGAATAAAGCTAAGGTCACCTTTGCAGGGAACTAACAAGGCGGAAAATAGTTTTATATATATATATATATATATATATATATATATATATATATATATATATATATATATATATATATATATATATATATATATATATATATATATATATATATATATATATATATATATATATATATATATATATATATATATTTATTCTTAAAATATTTACAATCCATCTATACTTATAATAAATCTGTATCGAACCTGATACAGATGATTTCCTCCGAATTCTTGTGATACTGTTGTGCATGTGGAGTGACGGAGCTGAACGCTGCGCTTTCCGTACTTACCATAGCGAAGAAATGAAAACGCAAACTATTAAATTCCCTCAAGTGGATATCGAACCCACTGCCACAACGCAACGACAGCCCCAATAGGCACTTTCGCATACTCATACATTAGGTACTCATA
Source organism: Eueides isabella (assembly GCA_019049475.1). Lineage (NCBI taxonomy): Eukaryota > Metazoa > Arthropoda > Insecta > Lepidoptera > Nymphalidae > Eueides > Eueides isabella. Next base: position 16,791,443 of record CM032385.1, read on the forward strand.
TTGAAAACCTTTAAATAACCGCATGTCATTTACCTGTTGTAGCCATTTTTTTGCCTCGTTCGTCATATTTTTTATTAAATACCTTTTAGATTTATTTTTAATAAATTGAAATGTAAGTAAGAATTATTGTTAAAGGAAAAACGTCTAAATTTAATCTTGTTGAATTAATTATTTTACAATACACAAAAATATATACATATAATAAAATCAAAACTGATATCTGTCTGTACATAGAAAATACAATATGAAAATATATTATTCGGGGCAGTTATAGGTTTAGTATCTACAATTTAAAATAAAATATTTTTAAATTTATCTTCTTGTTGGTTCATTTGTTTGTTTGTGTGTTTGTTCAAAATAGTCTCAGAAACGGCTTAGCCGTTCTAAATACAGTTTTCACTATTGTAATTAGCAAATTTCTCTTAAAATTTTTTTTTTTTTTTTTTCAGCTTCACGCTGTATCCCGCACTAGACAGGGTAGGCAGAGGGAACGGAAGTGAAACCTAGTGTTATGACACTCCGTTCCACTTCCGTTCCCCACTTAAAAAAAAAAATGTGTTTATTTTATTTTCATCGTTTAGAGTTAAATAAATAAAAAAGCTTTTAAAAGTTTTTTGTAGCTTCTAACTTAGTTTTTTAGAATTGACTGAAAATGATTTTTCAATGTTCAGGTTGTTGTATTATCTAATATAAATGATAATGTTTTAAGAATAAGGAAGTAAATCAGGTTAATGAATAATTAATAACATAGTTCAAGCGGACGAAGACAAGCTCTTCAGATTTATAACCGTTCGTAGATTGAATTGTCCGAGGCCTGCCATTGCGTAACGTAGGACGTAAGCGCGACAGGATGTTGGATCGATCCCCACTTGAGGAAATGAAATATTTAAAATGTTCATTTCTTTGCACTGGTGACAAATCGCGGCGTTGAGTACCGCCATTTAACACGCACCGCCTCAAATTCAGCGGGATACGTCTTAATGGAATCAAATACAAGGTTCCTAAGTTCCGTCTGCCTTTCCTGCCATGTGCGGGATACAGCGTGAAGCTGAGAAAAATATTTAATTGTAGCCGTTACGTATTAACTGCTCAATCAAAGATCACGCTCGTATTAAATGAATATTTTAATATATTGAACAATAAAAATGTGCCGATATTAAAACGTCAACGAACTGGAAGCAAACATTGATTAAACATAAATTACTTTTATAATGTTGAATGAAAAAAAAAACTAGCTGATTCTAAATTGAATGTGTATATTATCATTGTAAAATGTGTTGTATATTATTATCAATATCAATTTATATAGAGGTCTGTCGTGGCGCAGCGGCACAAGCATGTGACTGTAAACGACAGGTTACGGAATCGATCCCCAGTCGAGGAAATGAAATATTTAATATTTTCTATTCAAAATATTTAATGTTTTCATTTTTTCGGTCTGGTACAAGGCAAAAGCGGCGTTGAATCTGAATGGCGGAACTCAACGTGTTAAGACACTCCGTGCCATTCCCCACTTTCCGCCAAATTGCGTTGAACGCCGGAGCTAAATCCAAATAATAGAGATGAGATTTTAAATTTTTTTCTCATACAATTATAAGCAATATAAATTTTTAGTAAATATTTTATACTTTAACAACAAATCAAGTTCAATGATTCATACGCACCGTTTAACTAAGATAATTGTATGGAATTTAATCTTTTGAGCCCTTCAAGATGATAATTATAGATGGCTATCTCATAAATTATCATTTTCGTTCATAATAACACAATAAACCGTTAATTGCTTTGAAAATGTTAGCTAAAACTGGGCTTGTTAAAATTTGTACGATTTTTTTAAATATACATATGTATAGGTAGTAAATTGGTATTTTATTGATACACGTAAAGTATGTGTATGTGTGTGTGTGGGTGTGTGTGGGTGTATGAGTGTGTGTGTAAATAACGTCTTGTGTGTTAATATGTCCACTGTCTAACAAAAAAATATTATTTTTCACCTCTAAATACAATTAGAGACTTACTTATGGCTTCGCCAGGTTGATGTAATTGAAGGAACAACGGTAAATAATTTAAGGTATAAAAAATTGGTTATTACTTCTTATTTTGAATACAATTAATTGGTTTCTAACGATAACGAAGTGTCTTAACACTAAATTACCACAGTATTTCATAAGTTTCCGCATAGTGTTTCAAATTCAGTGGAAAAAAGGAGTGACTAAACACTAAGTTCCCTATGTCTTCCCAATTACATACGATACAATGAATAATATTGAACAAATAAATATTTTTTTCTAAATAATCGTTAATAAACAAAGCCATAATAAATCTATAGTGCTGTAATATAATAAATAACATATGAAATCAAATTAGGCGAAAATAAACTTGTTATAGCGAACCTGTTGAATAATTACCAAATATTAAAATTGATATTAATTTGAATAAATTATACCGTGTTGTATATGATCTCATCACTTGCGATGGTACCTAACGAGTACGTACGTACATTTTGTTATTAGCTTCATGTACGTAGTACATGTACATATCAGAAGGAACCTGGGAGCCTAGTGTTTCCATTTGGTTCCCATTGGAACATTTCTTTTCTTCACTTTCTTCGTCGCTGGCCTTTATTTCTAATACTTGGCCAAATAAAAATATTAAATATAATTTTAACCGATGGGAATTGAACCCAAAAAAGTCTTTAGAGTTACACGCTTCTGCCCCTGTGCCACGTGTAAACTCAAGTAATACATCATCTATCAACCAGACGAACAAGGCTGCTAACAAACTATAAGCTACTTGATATGTTTGTTTGCAGGGTCACAAACGTATAACCACAACCGATAGGTTAACTGGTTTGATCTCGTGAGTGGGCGCGACATTTCATTGCTCTGATAACAAAGCAAAGCGCGGCGTTGAGTTTCACCATTCAACGCAATGCATCAATTTTGGCGGAAAGTGGGTGACGGAACAGAGTGTCTTAACACTAGGTATCCAACCTCTCTCTGCGTCCCTGCCATGTGCCAAATTAATGTCAGAGTAAAATCAAGCCTGTGCCATAATGACGCTTAGATCAAAGATCAAGTATTCCAATTATATCACGATAGTGACAAGCCTTGTCATTTAAAATAATATATTAGGTATTTATGGTATAAAAGGTTCAATTTAATTAAAAAATTATAATATCGAGCTCGGGTAATCCCCGCACAAAATTATGACTAAAACTGGTTATTATTTTACTTTTTAAAAAAGATCTTATTAGAAAACATATAAAAAAACTTGTGTCTACATACTAGGTTCCCATGTTCCCTCTGCCTATCCTGATATGTGCGGGATACAGCGTGAAGCTCAGTCTGAGTGAGAGAGAGTATATAAAAATTATTTAGACTTGAACCCGCGGCTTTTTGTAAACTGTCCAGGTGTTTTATTTTATAATATAATCACATTTTCAATTAGAAAAGTCTACAAAATACTAGTCGTACAGTCGTCAGCTGCCTTAACAATATCTTTCACGCGGAATCCCGTACGAAGCGGGGCAGGCAAATTAAATCTTGGGATAAAACACTCCATTCTCCATTTTTCCCCTACCATTAAAGACATTGCATGTTGAGTGACGGAGCTTAACGCCACGCTTTGTCAAAAATCAAAGCCAAATCAAAGTAACAAAAATTAAACGTGTATCAAATAGAGAATCAATTGGAAGTTTTGGTTACAGTAGTTCTGCCACTGCGCTATGACCGCTTTTTTATATGTCATTTAGAATTGTATTTTATAGAGTCATTATGACGTATGTAGAGAATATTTTTATAGAACGAAAGCTCTCATGTGAAAGTTTTTTCTTATTGTGTCAAGTGATAAAGCTCAGTAATTTTAAATATTAACATCTCGACAAGGTTTCCGCGGGATTTAAGCATTGTTATATAGCTTTAAATAACATGTACATATTTATGAACATATTTTTTATTTTCTTTTTTCATTTTCAAACAAAAAAAAATCGCAATAAATCGGTAAAGCCACTTTTTAGATTAACAAAGAAGTAATCTAAAAAATTTACGTATTTTACATTAAGTTCTATTAAATTGACGAATGCTTCCTATATTTTTTTTTTCATACTGGTATACCTTCTATGTACAGTAATCAGTCAGGAATTAGTTATATATATAGAGACTTTTAAAGTACAATTTACTATAAGTACTAAGCAGTAACCAGCAGTGCGTAGAAACTTCACACTAGGTTCCCATGTTCCCTTTACCTACCCATGCAGGATACAGCGTGAAACTAAAAATTATAGAAAATATAATGGCATACAAACAAAAAAACGAACAGATCTAGAGTCTAAATACTTTATCATAGACAAATAAAATAATTTAGAAATTACTAAAAAAGCTGCTTCGTCATAAAATTTATTACTTTTACGTAATTACTTATACACATATATATGTTATAAGCAAAAAAAATGTATGGACAACTTTCGCTTCCATTACTCTTTAATTAATAGCGGAATCCTAATTAATTAAATATATTCAACGTTAGTCTAATATTAAATAGCCATGTAAAAAGCTATTTAGGCGCAAGTACAGTGGCGGACTGCAAGTAGTACGGTTGTTGGTTCGATTTCGGGTGATATTTTATATTTCGATTTTCTTCGCTCTGGTTGAATGGTAAAGCGAATTGAGTTCCTTTACTCAATGTGGAATGAAGTGCCTTAACACTAGGTTTTCTCTGCCTACTCTGTTCTCTCTGCCTACTGTGCCATACCTGCCTTGCAAGATACAGCGTGAAGATATATTTAAAAAAGTAAAAAAAAAGAAATTATACGTAATATCTAGTAACAAGGTCGGTATCTCCACTTTCGAGGAAAATGAAGAAGAATCATTCCTTGTACCAAACTGTTAGCACAACGGCTGTAGTTCACGGTTCGTACTCAGAGAAATGCATTATTTTCATTCCCTTGCTCCCGTAAAGAGATAAAACGCAGCGTTATGTTCCGCCACTTATCACAAAATGTCTCAAAAACTGGGCGGTGCTTGGAGAACAAAGTGAAAATAAATATAAACCTAAAAATAAGAATATGGTATTATAAAGATATAAATCAAATAATAAAAAGTTCCACGCAACTCGACCGTAACACGATTTGGCAAACCATTCGAACCTATTGAAACTTTTGCACTTTGTAATGTAAATCTATATTACGCTTAAATAACAACAAATATCTAGAGCTAAATAGGAAAGTGGGACACGAAGTGTCTTAATGGGAACAGAATGTGTTAACACTAGGTTCCCAGGTTCCCTCTGCCTACCCCGCTTTATGCGGGATACAGCGTGAAGCGATAAAAAGATTCGAGATTTATAGAGCCCCAGGTACGTGGGTAACGACGACTTATTCAATTCATACGACAGCTTAGCCAGCCAAAGAACAGAATTATTATACGTGAAAGTTAAAAGTTAATTGTCATCAAAAACTTATTGTCATATGTTTCCCTGAGGTTGTTTTCACGAGATATTCCTTGATACTGTGTTTTCGAAGTTCAACCAAGGTTACACATTTTGGACATGTCCAAAACACCTGAACACTTTTGTTGTTCTCAATGTGTCGAGTCTTTTGAACATGTTTTTTTTAGTAATTCCAAAATCTTTTTTTTTTGGAACTATAAATAAATTTATACCTATTAATATACTTCAATTTAATAATTTTAGGTTGGTATAATCCGTAATAAAATTAATAGGAGGAAAATAATAGGAGGTAAATGTTTCGCTAAAACTGGTTATTTAGATGGTCATACCTTGCAAAGGTTTTTGTAAAGGTACTATACCTATGGCGGACTTTTAATGTTTATATATAAAAAACATACGTGACAGACAAAAAATATATAAAAATGAAGATCAGCTATTTAGATTTAAGCACTGTGAAGATGATAATTGTGAATTCGATTCCCTTTCAGGGGAATGGTCATTTTTAAATTTTACGCTGTATCCCACCATGGCAGTTACTACTGTATATATTAAAAGAAAGAAGTATCTTATATATTATTTGATTCATTTTATCTAAAATGAGTGCATGCAAACTTAAGTTACTTCACTTTCCCAAATTGTACATCCGGTTGGCCTACTCCTGATATTTATACGGAATCCTCAAAGAAAATCTAAGTCACACTTAGCAAATCTTTTTATTTTTGTATAAGCAATAATCTTTTCATATTCAATCTCAATAAGCTTTTGCGTTCTGTTCACGGACACATATCAAACGTTAATATCTTTATTGGTACAATACGCGTTATTTCTTCCTGACAATTTCTATGATTTCGGTATATCTACCAACAAAAGGCTGAAATGATATCTTCTAATATAATTATAATAAAACCTATTGTAGCGTAGGGGTATAAGCATGCGACTAGAAACGTGAAATCTCATAAGAATTATGAGTTTATGAGATCTTTTTTTCTTTCTTAGCTTCACGCTGTATCCCGCACGAGGGTAGGCAGAGGGAACCCGGGAACCTAGTGTTAAGACACTTCGTTCCACTTTCGTTCCTCACTTTCCACCGAATCTGAGGCATTGCGTGTCGAGTGGCGGAACTCAACGCCGCGCTTTGTCTTCTTGCCAGAACGAAGAAGTGAAAGCATTAAATATTTAATATGAAAATATAAAAAAAAATATTTCCTCGAGTGAGAATCGAACCCACAAACTGTAATTTACAATCACACGCTTATGCCGCTGCGTTAAAACAGGCGTTAAATCTTTTTTTATACACCCAAAGCCAAATTGAAATAGAAATCAATTCAGTTTATTTAACTAATAACTGCAAATAAATTGAGTGCCGTATTTAAGCAATCGCCTTAAGAGGGCGGCCCATTACCGAGAGTCTACGACTTGATATCATAAAATTTATTTTTCTTTTACATTTTTGTACATCGTCGAGGCGGGTTTTTGCGATAGCATAGTGTACTGTGCGATGATTGTGTTTTCGATTCGGACTGGAAACAACGTTTTCTTTTAAATAGAAAAGAGAAGACAAACCATTGCGTTGAATTCCGCCACTCAATACGCAGTCTCGAAAGTTAGGCGCCAAGTAAGGGACGGAGAGTATTAACATTAGGTACCCTGCCTACGGAACATAACGTGCGTGACCCTAAAATATCATATCGCTATATAAATATATGAATCACTATGACACGGATTCAAGCTAAAATCTAATTCAGGGAAACATTTCATATCTGTTATTAAAATTTGTTCCCCGGTCAGCTTAGATAAATCAGTATTCCGCTTGCCGTTGCCTATTAGATATAAAATTGGGTTGAAATACATAAAAATATATCATTTATTTGCCAAAAAAATAACATTTTTAAGTATCTATTAAAGTTGAGGAAATATATATATATATATATATATATATATATATATATATATATATATATATATATATATATATATATATATATATATATATATATATATATATATATATATATATATATATATATATATATATATATATATATATATATATATATATACATATATAACTATCTAACTTAACCAAAATATCATATTCCATCAGTCACAAACATGATGGTGTTGTGACGTAATATCTGTGTAATATTTCAGCCGTACATCGGAAGCTCGCTGTGAGTGGGCGGTGACCTACGCGATAACTTATCTGCCTAATACTAATACTCGAAATAAATGTAAATCAATATGAATTAATTTGTATGTGTCTTTTTGTTTGAGATAATATTTATGTAAATATCCACACACAGTTTCGCGCTGTATCCCGCAAATGGCAGGGTGGGCAGAGGGAGCTTGCGAACCTAACCGTTGAATTTAAGGTGTGTTGAGTGACGGAACTTAACGCCACGTGTTTGTCTTTTTGGCAGAACGAAGATATTAAAAGATCAAATATTTGCGTTCCTCGAGTAGGGAAAGAACCTACAACCGATCGCCTTCAGTCACGCGATACGCGCCCTACGCCACAACAAGCATCTTGAAGTTCCACTCGAAGAAATGAAATATTTCATATTTTAATTTCTCTGGCGATTTTCATTCAGGGCAATCAATTATTTTAATTCCCCGCTCTGTTATAGTATTAAACTGTGCATAAAGCGTGTCGAATCTTGTGACACACACGCACGCACGCACACACGCACGCACGCACGCACGCACGCACGCACGCACGCACGCACGCACACACACACACACACACACACACACACACACACACTCTCTCTCTCACACACACACAATTTCTCGAAAACTTAACAGAGCACAGAAAAAAAGTTTACCCTCTCACTTTACTATACCGATTTAATAAAAAGCCTCCTTTTTATTTCTGTAATAATATAAAATCTATTATTTAATAGCAAATCTTCGTCTCATTTGTACTATCATTGAATTTCATCATTTTCATTCACGAATATCTAACTACGAGTAACTCTAACAACTGAAAGTGGTATTTATATGAAATTAATGTATTTGTTTACCTTGAAGCGTAATAGTAATTTATAGACTACCTTAACGGATCGTACCCGATCACTTGTGACGCTTGCTTTCTCGCTATTGACCTCTAATTGTAGAAGATATTACTTAAGTACAATGAACTTATGGTACACAGCTAATTTGAGCCTATTTCTAAACGTGATGTCGAGACGATTTCCACTCAAATAAAATATATGATATATTTAATTCTTCAGCCAAGGTGGCAACTCAATATGTGGCCGTTGCCATGTGATTCCGGCTTAGAATAGGATCACACTGGTACTGATGGTGTCGTAAGAGGCGACTAAAGTGCGTGTGGTAGAGTCACGTTGCCAGTAATGGCAACACGCATGGGCAGACACGACCGTATTATTACCACCCCCGGCATTTAAGACCGGCGTTAAGTAGTGGCTTTGGCCACTGCGTTTCGCATTAGGTAATGCCGGGACCCGGTGCCCTTCCACCTTAAAGGACGGCAACGCTCCTGTATCTCCTCTGGAGTTACTCGGGGCCGTGGGCGACGGTGATCACTTACCATCAGGTGACCCGTTCGCCCGTTTGCCATCTTTTCCATAAAAAATAAAAAAAATGGGGGAAACAGAAATACTCTAATGAGAATGCAGTGTCCTTACACTAGGGTCCCAAGTTTTCTCTGTCCTGTTATGTACGGGAACAGCCTGTTCCTATACCAGAAAGATTTGAACTTATAACCATTGTAAAATTTATTACTGAACCACAGTACCCTAATTTCAATATTCCAATAGTCATTCGCAAAGTATAACCACTCATTAGTCTTATCAGTTCTAGGAAAGCTTTTTACGTTAAAAGCAATATAAATTTAAAAGATGTAGAAAATAATAACATTTTATATAAGAAGAAGTACTTTCTTATTGTGAAGTTAGCAAATTATTCCTTTTCTTGGGAGGGAATGTTAAAACGGGACCGTTAGTTTGATTGAGCTCGGCGTTACGAGACAAAGGAGTAAGTACAATGGACTTTATTCTTTACTTTACCCTATTGGAAGTGCCAAGTTTCAGTAACAAAAGGCATTATTTGTGCTGAATTATCTTTTTTTAGCTTATATCCTGCAAAGTATAGATTAATAGGAGGAAAGGGATCTTTGGGAACATAAGGAACCCGTGCGTTCCCATTAAAACATCCCCCATTTTTCAATGAGTTCTTCAAGCATTGCGTGTTGAGTGGCGGAATACAACACCGCGCTATATCTCGTTACCAGGGGGAGGAAACGAAAATATTTAATACTTCCTCGAGTGAAAAAATACAGTCGCACGTATTTGCCATATGAAAACGATTACCAAAAATCGACAGAATTATCTAAGATTTACTTACATTATTTTTTTAAATATACTCGATATAAACAAACTTAACAAAGTAATTTCATACACATACGTAAGATATATTTATTGTTTATTAGTCATTATAGCACAGTACTAGTTGTCCAACTACAGGCGTAAAGGTGTGAGTTCGGTTCTTATCTCAAGTGAATATTTTTTTTACTAATTTTAAAGTTTTGAGGTCTTTGGGTGGCGGAAATTTGTAAAAACATAAATAAGTTACAGCAAGCGCATAAGAATTTCGACGTAGCTGGATAAGAACTAATGGCTTGGTTGGTCAGAGCGTTAGGACGGTTTCGAGGAGGTGGGTTCAAATCCCGCTGCGGTAAATTTGTTATACGCTTTTAAATTAAATACTTTGGTCGGCGTTTCGTTTTAATTGGCACATTGCTTGAATTTGGACGGAAAGTAGAGAAAGGTCACTCTGTTTACATTAACCTACTTTTCCACCCGGCTGGATAAGAGACTTGTAAATCAATGATTTAATTGTTATCCATTTTTTGTCCTGTTAAAAGTTTTACCAGTCTGTCCCTATTTTTTTTTTTTAATCAAAAGCGTTGGACATCGGGTGAAAAATTCGATTAATAGTTTAAGAGCTACAAGCACTTTGCCTTATTGAAGTATTGATTTCTTAGATCTGGGATTATTTAAAATTTTAAATTTTGTTATATCGCAGCTGCTAGAAATATTCCACTTCAACATCAAGGGCACTTCATTTGCTATTAATTCTGTTCTTCATTGTAGTGACTTCGAACCCATTTAAAGTATTAGGACTAATTTAGACAAGCAGTTACATACCATTTAAAGTTCTTTCAATGGGAGGTCATTGTTTTGACATTGGAGTATTCTATTTTGGTAAAATTAACGTAGTAAAACATTTGTTCTGAAACGAAATTGGTTATAATTATCGTGCCTCAAAAGGAAAAAACTGTGCTTTATTGTTTATAGTTTTACACTTTATATCAATAATAGCGCAGTGGTACAAGCGTGTGACTGTAAACGACAGGTTGTAGTTTCGATCCCCACTCGAAGAAATTAAATCTTTAATATTTCCTATTAAAATATTGAATGTTTTCATTTTTTTGCTCTGGTAACAAGGCAAAACGCGGCGTTGAGTTCCGCCACTCAACACGCAATGCCTCAAGTGTGGAATGGAACGGAGAGTCATAATACCTGGTTCCCAAGTTCCCTTGGCCTACCCTGCCATGTGCGGGACACAGCGTGAGGCTGAGTGAATGAGTGATAGTTAAAATTTGATAGAAAATATTGTAGTAGTCATTTAAATGTCTGAATCAGTCATACGATCACTTTGTAAAAGCAAACAATTCAGCAATACTTTCATTTTGATTTATTTTGTATAATATTACCATTAACTACGAATGAAAATATGTATATTCGTTATTCCAAATGAGTATGGCTTTTTTATCTCAGAAATATATTACTTAACTGTGGGGTCTGGTACAAGCGTGCGACTGTAAATACCAAAGGTTGTGGGTTCGATCTCCACTTGAGGTAATGAAATATTTCATATTTTAATTTCTACCCTGTATTAACAAATTGAACGAAAGTGCAGCGTTGAAACCCGCCGTTTAAAACACAGTGCCTAGATTTCAATGGAATGAGGGATGAAATTGTCTGGTAATAGAGAATCTTAACACTAGGTTCCCAGGTTCCCTCTGGCTACCAAGTTATTATTATGGTTATATTATTTAATTTTCATTTATCAATGGTAATAATTCAGTTAAATTAACTGTACTTGCGTACACTTTTTACAAGTAGTCAAATTCAGCTAAATGAGGGTATAATATTATGGTTATTAGTAATCTTTATACAATAATATGTTTTTACTTCACTTTGAATGGGCGATAGTGATATTTCAGTTAAATTAACTCGACTTTGGCTTATACTTTTTACAAGTAGTACCGAGTCTGGCACAAAAGCTCGTTCTAAATGAGACTATTGAAATTAAAAAAAAAAAAGCTTATGACTTCTCTAATACTGTACGCTTAAAGAATTTTAAAAAGTACTACGCTACTGCTTTAGATGGCTTGGAGAGTTGGAGCGCTTTTAAATTAGGTTTTCTAAATTGAAAACTATAGTTTGCATAGTTAAATAGGTATATTATACTTGTGCCCTTTATGGCGCAGTGGACTCCATCTGACTGTACTTATTCTGATAGTAGTGGATTCAATCCCACTCAGGAGATTTATTAAATTTCTTAGTCACTCCGCTTCACGCTATATCCCGCACATGGCAGGCAAGTCAGAGGGAACTTGATAACGTAATGTTAAAACTAAACTAAATATTAAAATTGAGGCTTTCGCTGTTGAGTGGCGGAACTCGACGCCGCGATTTGCTTTGGTACCAGATCAAATAAATGTAAATACTCAACTCTACTCAGCTTCACGCTGTATCCCGCACGAGGCAGGGTAGGCAGAGGGAACCCGGGAACCTAGTGTAAAGACACTCCGTTCCACTTCTGTTCCCCACTTTCCGCCGAATTTGAGGCATTGCGTGTTGAGTGGCGGAACTCAACGCCGCGCTTAGCCTTATTACCAGAGCGAAGAAATGAAACATTAAATATTAAATTTAAAATATTAAATATTTCATTTCCTCGACTGGGGATCGAACCCAGAACCTGTCGGTTACAGTCACACTCTTGTGCCGCTGCGCCACGACAGGCCTATAAATGTAAATGTTCATGAAAATATCATTTGACAATATTTTCATTTCCAGTTATTTATTTATTTTAAGGCTAAAATTTGATCAATTTATTGGAATTAGGACAAATAAGAAATAAATTAAATTTAACCTTTTTTTAACCGTACATTGTATCTACGAAAAACCACCGTTTTGAGGTGCAGAAACGGAACTCAACGCCACGCTTTGTATTTTTATTGGTTAATTAACGAACCACGATGGAATTACATTATTTATATAACCATAGTAGAGCATCTACAATCTACTGAAATATAAATAATATTATAAAATTGTATGACAACTGAATAAATATAAGCTAATTTGTGAGTACAAGTGAAGTAAAGTCTACAAATTGGACGCAATTTTTTTTGTACAAAAACATATTTAGCTATGTTATCATATTCATCAAGCAAATTGATTGCTACAGCCAACACGGCATGCGAACATTATGTAGACAATGCTTATAAATGTCGAATAGTTGACGCCTTGAAATTAAATGTTTTTTTTTTCTTTTTAGAGTCTCGCTGTGCAAGCTAAGTGAACCTGGGAACTTAGAGTCAAGACACTTCGTTCCCATTAAAATACTTCCATTCTCCACTTTCTGCTGAATGGTAGAAGCCAGAACGCTGTTACCAACACATGGCTGGCAGGGCAGAGGGAACTTGCGAACCTAGTGTTAAGAAACTCCGTTCCGTTCCCTACGTTCTGCCCGATTTGAGGCATTTCGTGTTAAGTGACGCAACACAACGCCGCGCGTTGTCTTAAAATAAATGAAAATATTAAATATTTCATTTCCTTAAATAAAGATATGAATCCACAACCAATAATTTATATAAATAACATGAGCATACTTTTGTTTCAGGTATAAAGTAAAGGCATGATCTGGCAATCAATCATTCCAGTGGAAATAGACTTACAAGCTTAGACAAAGGGTAATTACGAAATAAATTAATGATTTTTTTTTTAATTTTAATGATAAGTAAGTAATGGAACGGAGTGTCTTAACACTAGCTTCCCAAGTTTCCCATGCCTACCCTGCCATGAGCGGGATAAAAAGTGCAGCTGAGTGAGCTGAGTAATATTATATAGAGGCCTGTCGTTACGCACAGACTCAAGTATGTGACGATAAACGAAACTAGTTCTTTAGAGTGTCTTAATACCTCCCTATGAAAAAAATGATATATTTAATACTTTCAATTTCAATGTTTAATGTTGTGTTCATTTCTTCGCTCTGGTACAAGGTAAAACGCGGCGTTAAGTTTCGCCACTCGCCACTCAACACGTAGTTATTATTATTATTATTATTTAAATACTATCGAAATTTGATTTATGTGGTTAAGTGAATTGCAGATAGTATAACATTTTCAAAAACTTCTTATAAACGAAGTAATAAGTCTGGCGGTAAGCACGACGGTTGTAGATTCAATACCCAAGGGACTGAGTTTCATTTTTATTTTCTCGTTCTGGTAACAAGACAAAGTGCAGAGTTCACACGATATATATATATATATATACATATATATATATATATATATATATATATATATATATATATATATATATATATATATATATATATATATATATATATATATATATATATATATATATATATATATATATATATATATATATATGTATATATACATATATATATATATACATATATATATCCCGCCGCGGAAAACTGCCGTTATGAAAGGAAATGGCGAAAGAAAGTAATGGGATTTCTCTAAATTCCTACAAAAACAATGGGAATAGAACAAATTTTCCTTATGTCCTGAAGTGGATGCATAATGAAGTGTGTGGGCGACAGCCATTATTTGATATTTTTCTTAGAAGCTTCACAAACCACTTTTTTTTCTTATGAATCATTTGTTTTCATGAATTATTTATAATTTAGTGGCCTAGTATTTCCTACGGTGGCATGTTCTGCAATTCAACATGTAATATACCCTATTTATGAGGACTTCAAAAATTGGGCAAATTGGAAAACTGCCTTGCTGTGGCAGAAATCGATAAGTTGAAAATATGATGATTAGTTATGCGATTCCGTTTAGAACTGATTCGTCATGATTTCTTGAGTCAGGGGCTTTTCCAAAATTTTCATATGAATGGCAGAGTTCAACGAGTCCTAGAGTTACAAATATCGAAACTACAACCATCAATAAATGTTTATTATTTGAAGAACATAAATAGAAGTCTAATTGCTAATGATGGCGATTTCGCCGTTCAATAAATTTGTATTAAATCGAGTGCAAATTTAATTCTAGGCTGCGGTCGCTGTGATTGGATAGCTTGTAAATTGAAACTGTTATTTGTCTATGACGCTTCTATACGTGTGCTGATATAGTGCGGCTACTGGAGCTGTTATTGAGAAATAATTATCAAGTATTGGAAAGCACGCGTGCAACTCTATATATATAAATATATATATATATATATATATATATATATATATATATATATATATATATATATATATATATATATATATATATATATATATATATATATATATATATATATATATAGCACTTGGTAGATTTACACTTTATAAACATACGCGTGTACTCTTGTATATGCTTGCATGTCTCGTAAATATTTGATCTAGATCTTGAATCATTTTAAAATGCGTATTTATAATAGGATATAATATTATTATTATTTATAAATATTCAAGATTTCAGCTTTGTAAATGATTTATTTCTTTTTAGGATTTTGTACTTAAAAGCTGCTATGGAAGCTTTTTCCTAAGACTCTATTGTTTGTTCGTTATCTGTCTCTCACCATAAACCATAATACTTCCAGTATTATGGTTTATGGTGAGAGACAGATAACGACAAATAATATATTTCCTATGTAATAAACGCATTTTTGGTACAAAACCTTTCATAAAAGAAGCCTAAAACTGATAACTCTTATAAGCTGTTTCAAATTATTGTATCATTATTTTGCTTTCTGGTTTTTAGTTTTGGTTGCTCTGATAGAACGTTTCGTTAAGTTACACCAAACAACACGTAATATTTCCACGTAATAAGGTAATTAGAGCACTTAAAGTGCGTCTACCTCCACCTCAAAGGCCCGGCAACGCACCTGTAGCTCCCCTGGTGTTACACAGGGCCGTGGGCGACGGTGATCACTCGTCATCAGGTGACCCGTACGCTCGTTTGCCTTGTCTTTTCCATAAAAAAAAAACAATTAGTATGAACAACAGCTTCTGTCCGTATAATGTCTATGGGAAAAAAAGCATAATAATAAAAATATCTATCACGTTGAAAGTTCGAGATCAAAAGTGTTTCCCTGAGTAAACACTTGTATTGTAGCGCCCAGTGAGTCACCTGTCATTGTGTCACTCTCGCGCTGTCACGTTGTCACTTCTATTTTGATCTTCTCATTGGTCGCGTCATGTTGGCACGACCGTTTCATTCAATATTCTGGATATTGGCAGCTTAGACATTGACTCCGTAGTCTAATAGTTGTTTTAAAGGAGAAAATATATGAAATAAACACTTTTAACTATCGTGTTCTATTTATAACTGGCAGTTAAAATCTAATTTTATGATACTTCATTATCCACTTTCTGATCAATTTCCAGATATGTGTTGGGCGACGGTACTGAACGCCGCGCTTTGTCTTTACAAGAGCGTGGAAATATTAATAATTCACTTTACATAGAAATATCCTCATATACGTTTAGTTTTAAATCAGTCATGCCATTGCCTCAGTCAAAGAAATATTTAATCTATTAATATGAGCTTAACATTTTCATTAACTCGCTCAGCACGCAATGCCTTCAAAATTCGACAGAAAGGGTTAAACAAATGGCCTGTCTTACCAATAGGTTCCCTGATTCCCTCAGTCTACTCTGCTATATGGTGGATATATTATAGAGCAATATAAACTACAAAGGTAATACGGTTATAAGGCAAAGCGCGGCGTTGAGTTCCGCCACTCAACACGCAATGCCTCAAATTCGGCGGAAAGTGGGGTACGGAAGTGGAACGGAGTGTCTTAACACTAGGTTCCCGGGTTCCCTCTGCCTACTTTGCCTCGTGCGGGATACAGCGTGAAACTAAGGAAGGAAGGAAGGATATAAACTACAAAAAAGTAATAATGGCAATTTGTCAAGTTGTTGAACAGTTTGATGAACAGAAAACAGCAGCTGTAGATACAAACAAAATATACAGAATCATGTCTACTAATTTTAAATCGGGCGTAAATTAGTAAAATTTATATGCACAAGGGCACGTGCGACTGTAGAGATGACAGATTGTGTAACTGATCTCTAAACTAGAAAATAAAATAAATAATATGTTAATTTCTTCGTTCTGTTAACAAACACACATTGCCTCAAATTATTCGGAAAGTGGAAACCAGAAGAGTGTCTTAACATTAGGTTCCCAAGTTCCCTCTGCCTACACTGCCATATGCGGGATAACGCGTGAATCTAAAAATAAGAATGGGTAATGAAGTAGAAATACAAAACTCATTAGAGGCAATAAATAACGTATCTTACAATATTTATCTCTGATTAGATAAAATAAAGCCATGGATTTCGCTTGATGATTAGACATTAACAACTTTTTTATATAGAAAAAATATGACTGTTTAATATTAATATTTCTTCACATGTCTCAGCTATATTATTTTTTAAATAAATAGAAGTAGTGATGTAGCACTCAATTTTATTATTAAAACATAATTTATAGTATTAAACCTTAATCTGAAAGTTATGAACAAGGCAAATCGCGGTGTTGAGTTCCGCCAATCATCTCAAAGTCGGCAAAAAGTGGAAATCGGAACGAAATGTCTTAACACTAGGTTCCCAAGTTCCCTCTGCCTACCCTGCCATGTGCGGGATACAGCGTGAAGCTAAAACAAAAAATACTGAATACATACTGATAAAAATGCCACTAAGCCATTTAAGCGAATGAATGTCAATTCATTTAACGTTCTTAGGGGTTTGTACCTTAAAAGGTAATAACGAGATCAATTTATTATCCGAACGTTAAGATCATTTATCTCGAGATCGCGTGGACTTATCAAGCTGAGATGGTTCTACGTCAACACAATCAAATGGTTTAAAGTATTATTTTTGCTACTTTTTGTATGAAATTCGTCGCCTAATCAACACCTACAGTAATGAAATTTGACACAGAGTGAACACTTACAATTTAAGAAAAAAGTAAGAACTCTTAAAAGTGATCTTTTATCGGTTTTCATAAAAAAAATCATTGCAAACTTTAATTAGTAGTTAATTTCATTGAATATGAGCTAATTTACCCGCAAACTTAAGTTTGTGTAATTCATCATTTGTTCTTCCCATCCTGAAATTTGTACGGAACCTTCAGTAACCATCTCCAACTCACACTTGACCTTTTTTTTATTGTAAATTCACTTCTATGACAAATAAATAAACAATTTCCTAATAAAAGACAAGTGCGCGTCACAAGGTATAACGACTAAAATAAACATAGTTTGGCAACCACCGCGTGTTCTTGGCACTGCGTTGTCGCCATCATCCTAAATAGATAGATGTAACACTATTGTAGAAAATTCTATTATTATATTTTGATATATTTCATTTTGATATTTGAGGCCTGTCGTGTCTATCGTGACGCAGCGGCAGCGTGTGACTGTAAACGTAACAGGTTGTGGGTTCTATTCCCGCCCGAGCTGTTTTCAGTTTCACGCTATATAATGCAAATAGCAGGGTAATATTTTCAAATTCAATTTTCAATGTTTTCATTTCTTCACTCTAACGAGGCAAAGCGCGGCGTTGAGTTCCGCCACTCAACACGCAATGCCTCAATTTCAGTAGTAGGTGGGGTATGGAACGGATTGTCTTAACTCTAGATTCATAAGTTCAGTAACAGCGTGATGCTCAAAAAAATATGATTATATGCAGTAATAACAGGCCTGTCGCGGAGCAGAGCCACAGTAGTGTGACTGCAAACGCTGTAGGTTAAGTCCCAGTCCCATTGAAAAATTTTATTTAATGTTCTTATTTGGGAAATCAAGCAAAGCGTGGCGTTGAGTTCCGCCTCTCAACTTGTTATCAATTCGGCAAAACATCTATTTCCAACTATTTTAACACTAGGTTCCCAGGTTCCCTAAGTACTGAATAACATACTTGCAACTAAAAATTAAGATCATATCATATTTAAATTTTCATATCTACTAACACCAAACCACATAACGGCAACCAACTTAAAGCGAAAAGCTTTTAAAAAAGCTTAATTCTACTTCGTAATAAACCGAAATTAACCAACTTAGTTTCGTATTTAGATTAGAATGCAAATTTTAGTGCTGTTTCCGCAACGAGTGGTGTTTGGCACATATTCTGGATGCCCTTCATTGCAAACTGAGAAACATTTTAGTAAACTTTTGATCATATAAAATATTCTATATACGTATAGAGATAAATGGTTAAAGGTTCCATTTTCATATGGAAATTTAAATTTTATAGTAAATATTCATTTACTTTCATAATGACAGAACGTAGGTAACGGAAATGCCATATTGGGAACGGAGTGTCTTTATACTAGGTTACCAGATTTCCTCTAACTACGGTGCTATGTGATCTCTTTATTTATATGTACTATTAAGTAAAAAAAAATTTTAGTATTTTTAGAGGCCTGTCGTGGCGCAGCGGCACAAGAGTGTGACTGTAACCGACAGGTTCTGGGTTCGATCCCCAGTCGAGGAAATGAAATATTTAATATTTTCAATTTAAATATTTAATGTTTCATTTCTTCGCTCTGGTAATAAGGCAAAGCGCGGCGTTGAGTTCCGCCACTCAACACGCAATGCCTCAAATTCGGCGGAAAGTGGGGAACGGAAGTGGAACGGAGTGTCATAACACTAGGTTTCACTTTCGTTCCCTCTGCCTACCCTGCCTAGTGCGGGATACAGCGTGGAGCTGAAAAAAAAAAAAAAAAAAGAAACGGGCGAAGGTGTACTTATCATTTTCTTTAAAAAGGGCAAAAATCATTTGCCGTATGGGAGATCCTGTAAATATTTACTTATTTGCATATTTTACTACTTATAGCGACAAAAGATATAAATCATCTTAGAAAATATCTAACTATCACAGTTCATAACATACGGCCTGGTGACAAACGAACAGACAGCAAAATCGTTACAGAATTCTGTTTCCGTTGCACGGAACCTTGAAAATAGTTTAATAAAGTACGAAAACAAACAAACAAAACAAAATACATCCTGAGCTCCATGCTGTATACCGCACATGACAGGGTAATGTTAATGGATAGAGAAAGGGAACTTGGGAACCTAATATTAAAACACTCCGATTCATCCCTTACACCTAACTAGATTTATTGTGAGTTGAATGGCGTAACTTAACGCCGCACTTTATTACAGTGAAGAAATGAAAATATTAAATTTGATAATATTAAATACATAATTTTCTCAAATAGTGATCGAACCCACCGTTTTTACAGTCACACGCCTGTGCCTCTGAGCCACGACGGGCGTTTAATATAATTATATTGTTTAGAGAAACAGAGTTAACATATCTAATGAGGTGACGTGAACCGTAAAACAATTTCCTATTTTTCATTCGTAAACACGTTAAAGACGCAAAGATTAAAATTACTATGATTCATAAGTTTATTTTCATATATATTTTTAATGTTAATGCTGTGATGCAAAGGAAGTCTAATTAACGCTAATTGTTGGTTCCATTCCGTTAGACATCTGGAAAGTATTTTTAGTAGAAAGAGAATACGAAATGGATGAGTTAAGGTGTAAACCTCAGCACATCTGCACGTTTAGCTGTACATAATGCCGAATTGATACCGACGCTTTTATACGACAGCGAAACGTGGGAATTACGTGGAAATACTATCTTTTCGTAGGATATGCGAAGTCAGTTTAGCTGATTTCATATACAAGAGATACAGAAAAAGGCAGGTACTAGCGGGGATGTTTCGGTGAGTATGACCTCAAAGCCGCATTTGCATTACGCTAGCAGAAAAATGAAAATAAATGTAAGTAATATTCCATCGTAAACGATGGCGACGTCTATGGTTTCAATTCCCACTCAGGTTAAGATACATTTTATATGTTCATTTTTTCGCTCTCGTACCAAAACAAAGCGCGGCGTTGAGTTCCGCCACTTAATGATATGGCAGAAAATGGAGAACGGTAGTAGTAGTTTCTTAGTTTCCATTTACCCAACCTTACTGGTTAAACGTAAAATTGAAAATTTTTAAAAAAGTACCTGCTTACTTTGCTATTTACTGCATATAGAACGAAGCTATATATGAAAAATGAAATGAGCATTTTTTATTGTTTATTATTATAGAAAGCCAAAGTACAAAGTCTTACGTGGTTTACCTCTTCCGTGGTTTGCTTTAGAGCTTATAAATTTAAGCTTGTATAAAATATTTTAAGAACATGGCGAATGTTGTTAAAACATTTGATGGTGGTAATTATAAAAGAATTTATGTCAGAAACTGATAGAGAAAAAAGTCCTTGAGGCCTGAACGTGTGACTGGACATGACAGGCTGTGAGTTTGGTTCCAACGGAGAAACTGAGATATTTAATATTTTAATATCTTCGCCGAGGCCTGTCGTGGCGCAGCGGCACAAGAGTGTGACTGTAACCGACAGATTCTGGGTTCGATCCCCAGTCGAGTATATGAAATATTTAATATTTTCAATTTAAATATTTAATGTTTCATTTCTTCGCTCTGGTAATAAGGCAAAGCGCGGCGTTGAGTTCCGCCACTCAACATGCAACGCCTCAAATTCGGCGGAAATTGGGGGACGGAAGTGGATCGGTGTGTCTTAACACTAGGTTTCCGGGTTCCCTCTGCCTACCCTGCCTAGTACGGGATACAGCGTGAAGCTGAAAAAAAAATATCTTCGCTTTGGTAACAAAGCAATCGCGGTGTCTCACAAATTCCACCACTCAACACGCAATTCCTCTAAAATTCAACGGAAAACGGAGAAAATACTTCCTTCTTAAATAGAACGAATAATTTTCACTTTAAGTTTCCCAGTTTGCTCTATATATTTCGCCTTGTACTGGATATAGCGTGAAGTTAAAAAAAAGAGAAGCAAAATTTTTCCGCAGCACATTACATATACTACATCGAAATGGTGGGCTTAAGAAACAAATTATGTTATATTGCTCTCAAATCCGTACATTTTTACATATAAAGTGGAAAATAGCGTTTCTCCACGTATAAAGTAACTATAACATTTGGATTTTACAGTAAAAAAATATATATCTATACTAATATTATAAAATTCAAGAATTTGTATCGTTAAATCCACTTATCTGAGTTTACTGTATACTAGAGTGTAAACTCAGATAAATGTATTTGGATTATTTTTCACCATCACGCTATGTATCCTTCACATTGGAAGTTAGGCAGAGGGAACTTGGGAACCTAGTGTTAAGACACTCCGTTTCGTTCCCCACTTTCCTCTGCATTTGAGGCATTGCATATTGAGTGGCGTAACTCAATGCCGCACTTTACATTTAGTTAAATCAGAGCGAAAAAATGTAAATATTAAATATTTAATTTCTTCAAGTTCACACAATCTATCGCAAAGTCACGCGCATGTGCCCCTACGCCACGACGGACCTCAAACAGTATAATTATCAAAATATAAAAACATGATTAAAAAACTGTGTATCTTTTACGTTTATTATCAGAAGGTTATCACTATTGCTAAAATTAATTTCTCTTCTCCATTATATGGAATATTTATTTTTTTTAGCTTCACGCTGTATCCCGCACGAAGCAGGGTAGGCAGAGGGAGGGTTCCACTTCCTTTCCCCACTTTCCACCGAATTTGAGGCATTGCGTGTTGAGTGGCGGAACTCAACGCCGCGCTTTGCCTTATTACCAGAGCGAAGAAATGAAAGATTAAATATTTAAATTGAAAATATTAAATATTTCATATTCTCGACTAAGGATCGAACCCAGAACTTGTCGGTTACAGTCACACGCTTGTGCCGCTGCGCCACGACAGACCTCATGGAATAAAACAAAGGATTGATTTTGTATTTTTTACACTTTCTCTTCGTATAGAAATATACGAGTATCCTTACTTACTTACTTAGCTTCACGCTATATCCCTAGCGGGGTAGGCAGAGAGAACGAAGCGAGTATATAATGATATAAAATGGAATCATCTGGTTTATACTGTAAGAATTTTTTTTATTGTTTTAATAGAAATATTACAATATATGAGATGACACTTGACGATACGACACTTTGTTTTGATAAGAGCGAGTTTTTAAAACATAATATAATTCATATATACACATGAGATTTGATACCATCATCGCTTTTACATAGAAGTATTTCCCCAGTATTATTACTACGAGTTAAAAATACTCTCCATTAATTGTAACAATAAATGAAGAATTGAATTGAAAACTAACATTAAATAAATCATAGTAAAAATAAACTAAAATTCAAAGTGCAAGGTGTTTTGCGGCCGTTATTGTGCCAAGTGCCAATACGCTTGGTGAAAGCAACGATAGATTAATTATATTTATATGACAATGTACAATATGTATATATATATATATATATATATATATATATATATATATATATATATATATATATATATATATATATATATATATATATATATATATATATATATATATATATATATATATATATATATATATAATCCCCGTCCTAAAATATAATTAAGTTAAAACAGATACATGATACATTCTTAAAATAATTCTAACTGAAGATAGCCCCCGGGGGTGATACTGTAACGGTTAACCTTAATCCAATACAAATGACTAGTTCCTGAGATTAAAGCGTTTAACCATACGAACGTCTCAGCTTTATATCATTTACCTACTTAGATCTACACATATGTACATTAATCTGTAAACTAATATAGATAAATTATGAATTATTAGAGCAATCCATTATGCATTTGAATTGAAATTCATTATGAATATATATGGCTTAACTGTCTTATGTATAGACTAACGTGGCGTAATTATTGTGCCTCAAGCTGCATATGATAGCATTAAACTAACCTTATGTTGGCAAAATCTTTATAGCAGTTAAACTGCATATCTGATTTTGATAAAACTAGCTTAGAATCATCGCTATATATAAGGCGGTATATATTTGATTATAAAAGCTCCAACTAAAAATGTTCTTCTTAGGAGCTTCGATGATACAGACAGTTCAAACTTATAACACCAACCTCTTTTTGCGTTGGAAGTAAAAAGCGTTAAATTCGACAATTAACACGCAATGCCTCAAATTCGATAGATACTGAGGAACGAAAGCGTCCCAATTAGAACAGAGCGTCTCAACACTAGGTTCCCATGTTCCCTCTGCCTACCTTTCTATGTGCACAATTTAGTCTAAATAAAAAAAACCCTATAGCAATCAATTGAGATGGCTGCAATCTTCATTAGAGCTTTTAATTAGTACAAGAAATGTCGAGATCAAAATTAATGTCGTCTATTATTATCTTAATACTAAGAGCACTTTCGCTTAGTACCAAATTAAAATACTGAAAGTAATTTTAGCAATATCTAAGAATTTACTTCACGCTGTATCCCGCACAAGCAGGAAGGCAGTCAAGTCAAGTTCCCAAGTGGAACTTGGGAACCTAGTGTCAGACACTGTTCCACTTCCGTTCCCCACTTTCCGTCGATTTTGAGGCATTGCGTGTTGAGTGGCGGAACTCGACGCCGCGCTTTGCCGCGTTTTTTCTAAGTAATTGGTTTATATAATTACGTTTTTGAGTTCGAATCTAAAATATATCTTTATTTCAGCTAAACACTTCATTCCGCAAATAACGTGCTGTTATAGAGATTAGATATTTGAAGCATTCACACAGATCTGAGCGAGGAAATATTTCCCCAAAAGGGGTTCGAACCCGCTACCGCTGTCATTGCAGACACTGTGCCGCTACGCCACAACAACCTCTTTGATATTCGTAACTATTATTTACTGTTTTAATTACCAAAATTAAATAAACAATAATATGAGTAATTAAAATAATATCATGATAGCATTAACCTAAAATCCATTTTAGTACTAAAAAAAATCTCTCTGGTTCTAACCAGAAGAGTGAGAAAAATTAAAAATTCTAGCTCCTTAAACCCCCGGCCGCCTCCATGACCGATAACTTTCAGATTTCCATTTGAGAAACGTAACCTCCAAAATAATGAAATTGTTAGAAATGTTTTTATGGTTATAAGTACTTACCGTTATACAGGGTGGGCCCCGGAGTTTTGCGAATTTGAAAAATTCATAAAAAAAAAACAAAAGTAATATTAAAACCAATTTATTTTTAAATTAAAGTTAACATTTGGGAAAATCATTTCTTAAAAATAACATCATCCAGATGCGCACCATCCCGCTGCAAACATTCTTCGAATCTCGACCTCAAATTGACAAAAACTCGTTCGCACATGGCACGCGGAATAGCGGCCATTTCTTCGCGGATATTGGCCTTCAACTTTGCAATCGTGGTCGGATTATTACTGTAGACTCTACTTTTCATGTAGCCCCACAAGAAAAAATCGGGTGGAGTTAAATTCGGACTCCTCGGTGGCCATGGAATGTCACCTCGGCGCGAAATGAGTTTTCCAGCAAACATCTCCTTTGCGGCTGCCAAACTCTCGTTAGAGGTATGGCAAGTGGCGCCATCTTGTTGAAACCATGTCGAACTATTGTACCCTCGAAATTCTGACAGCTGTGGGTAAAAGAAATCGCGCAACATGGCTGTGTATCGCTCAGTATTAACTGTCACAGAATTCCCTCGCTGGTCTTCAAAGAAAAAGGGTCCGATGATTCCGTGTGCTGAAATAGCCGCCCAAACTGTCACTTTTGGCGAATGCAAAGGCTTTTGGTGTTTGAATTGTGGATTTTCTGAGGCCCAATAACGACTATTTTGTTTATTTACGTGCCCATTTAAGTGAAAATGGGCTTCGTCTGAAAAAAGAATATTGTTGAAGCTCCGAAACCGCTCAAACATTGTTTCGACGAAATCACGTCGTAAATTGTGATCATTTGGCTTCAAATCTTGCACTAGTTGAAGTTTATACGGGTGCAATTTTAAATCTTCCTTCAAAATACGACGCAAAGTCGTTCTTGATACAGATAGCTCTGCTGATCGCTTGCGAGTTGATTGCCCAGGATTGCGTAGTACGGAAGCTCCGACTTCGTTTATGTTTTTATCTGACCTTTTCGTCCTTTCGGGCCCCTTAGGTTTCTGATTAAGGGTCGAACCGGTAGCCTCGAACTTTCTGACCCACGCCCTAATCAAACTTTCACTCGGACACTGTTTTAAATCATGCAATCCACAGTGGGAGCGAAATGAACGTCGAACAATAACGCACGAATCAGCATTTTTGTAATAATTTTTTACACAGAACGCACGCTGTTCACCCGTGAAGTGCTCCATTGCGACTAAATTTCCAAGGCCCGAGTTACAGATCCCCACCTCCCGCGCTCCGCCCCCCTCCCCCGTTCCAACGCTATGGCGATTTCAAATTCGCAAAACTCCGAGGCCCACCCTGTACAATTATATAATTGATAGCCGAACCGTAAGTGAAACGGTGTTGAGTTCGATTCTCGCTCGGGAAGATTTAAATATTTTAAAGTTTTCATTTCTTTGCTCTATTAACGAGTCAACACTTGGTTTTGAGTCCTGCAATGTTTTAAGGATTTGGCGAAAAATAAGGACCGGAAATACCCTAATACTAATAAAGTGTCTTAACACTAGGTTCCCAGGTTCCTAGGTTCCCGTGATACAGCACGAAGACAAAATAAATTCTTCGTACCCGAAATAGATTTAAACCAACGACTATCCTCGTAATACGCTAAAATAGAGTAAACAATATCAGAGTACTATTTAATTAGTTTCCAAGGTAAGCCGTGAAGCTTCGAAAGCTCTCTGTCCATTCAAGTTTGAATCCCTCTCGTACTAATCTTCAGGCAAGTAAATGGAATACAATACATTTAGAACGTAAAGTCACAAGAACTGTTGAAAATTGAGCGCGACCAAGAGAGCGATTTTAACGCTATAAATTATAGGTTCAATCCATACTTGAGAAAGTTTTCCCTCCTACAATGACATACAACGTGAAGCTGAAAATATTACATATTTTTTATAACACCTACAGCAGTACAACAGCTTTGGTAACTGAGGCACTATAATCTAAGATCCCACTGCAAAATTTTGGTATCTGTTTGTTAAGATTTTTTTTCTTAAGAATGAAGCATGCTAGTAGAATAGATCGGAATACGTTCAGAAAGATATTATTACCTTTAATTATCATATATAAGATAGTAGATTACACATTTATTTTTTATGTAAATCCACCATCATTTAAAAAAAAATGTATGAAATAGAAAACATTTGGTTGCGATCCACAGTCAACCTTGTTTTTAATAAAAATGTAACATAGTTAAAACACGAGGCAGGGCGAATATTTTGTTTTCTATGCTCGAAGTCTTAATTAGTCAATACACAAAAAATATGTAATTGCAATTCACATTAACAAAAACATATCATTATTGATTTAATTAAAGATGATTGCAATTTTCCAGCAACCATGTCAAGTCAATTCTACTCCCAGCATATTAAAGAATAAGTTTAAATTAAAATAGCACCTGCAGATTTTTGCAGTCGGATCTCATACTAATACGCAATGTCTACAAAATATTTATCTTCACATTACGTTCTCTGTCCTGCTATACAACTAGACACAGTGTTTAACTAAAAAAAAACGATTTAAATTTTAGAATAATATTTTTAATAAAAATTAAACGCCTTTAACCATCGATTAACCAATTTAAAAAGCTCAGTTTTAAGACTACTTAGAAGGAAAAAGTCATGGAAAAATTGAGCTTACGCTTCTTGTCAATGGTTCTAACCAAACTCATAATACAATTCATTGTACATGCATTCTTACTTTCCTAAAGTGCAATATATTTAAATATAAAAGGCCATCAAAATTCAACATAATTTTACACTCTGCATGGAAATGTAATACATAATGTATGATTATAGCTGTACCTAATGCACTTTGACAGTTTTCATGTGGAGCTGTGATTTATGGGATTTCGCTATTATTACAATTTGCTAGCATCATGCTTTTTAAAGCCCAACGTGAATTGTCTATCCATTTGCTTTTTAAATTATTAATGTTAAATATTTATTATTGTTTATTCAATATTTTAAAAGTAAACAAATAAATTTAACAATTAAATTCAATTTGAAATCATTGAATTTAGGTTTATTGTAATTTATTATTTGTATACAATTAAAAAGTTTTTTTAATGTTGCGAAAGAAGTGTAACTTCTTACGCGCGTACGTAAATACATACATTTCATTATTTTTTAAATCGAAAGCCTTTTTCTTTGTGATGTTTTATGGTTATGTCTGGTGAAAATGAGATCAGTAATTGATTTGAGCTACAAGCACTTTACCTAGATGATGTATTGATTTTTTGGATCGTAACTTTTTTTTAGTTATATGCAACAGGATAAAATTGTTTTATTATTTTTTTTAATTTTTATTCTTCTCTTAGGAAAGACTAATTATTTTAATCATATACTAGGGTAGGCAGAATGAATCGATACTCTCACTCTACAGAGTGAGAGTATCGATTCATTCTGTCTACGTTATGTTGCCTGAGTTACAACTCACATGTCAGCCAATTTTATTGCGTGTTGATTGTTAGTTTTGTAACTTTAATTTACCTTTATTCAAAGGTTGAAAATATATTTATAAGAGTATTTAAGTGATTTTTTGTAGAAATTCCGTCTTAAAAAACTATGGACATGGCTTACTCACACGAAAAGTTGACACGTTCCGCCTAAACTGAACGTGCAAACGAGATCCTCGAACAAGCGTAAGAAAGGCACAGTCGGCTTGTAATACATATGTCTTTTTTCCACTTCATTACAAAGGTTATTAAATTAACTCCTTATCTGCATATTATACATAATTACGATAATTCGTCAATAATAATTCAGCTAAATTCATAAAAGAATGCGATGAATGTTTTCTTATAGCGTAAAATTATCATTCGTAATCTGACTTATCGGACAACCAGTATATTTTTTTATATTAAATTGCAACAAGTTAAAATAAAAAAAAGATTTATTATTTATCAACACGCATTCCTTTAAAAATTGTGAAAACTACGGCACGGAAGTGCCCTAATGAGAAGAGAGTTTCTTTAAATTAAGTTTCCGGGTTCCCTCTGTGTACTTTGCTATAACAGCGTGATGCAAAATAAAATAAATACATTTATACTTGTGACAAATGGAAAAGCCTAATCATCAATGAGTCCACACTTTAAATGATAGCACGCGTACACGATTTATAGATTTAGCACTTTCAACCACTTCAACGCAGACATGAGAAGTGAAATAAAAAAAAGCTCTTATTGATCGAAAAGCTCTTATTGATCAACACAAAAAAGGAGGATTTCGATGTTATTTTGTCTAATATTTATATACGATTATCTATTTTGTCACTCAAATGTATTTTTGGTCACAAACTTATAAGAAACTAAAAAATATATATATATATATTTTTTTTTATAGCTTCACGCTGTATCCCGCACTAGGCAGGGTAGGCAGAGGGAACCCGGGAACCTAGTGTTAAGACACTCCATTCCACTTCCGTTCCCCACTTTCCGCCGAATTTGAGGCATTGCGTGTTGAGTGGCGGAATTCAACGCCGCGCTTAAAAAATATATTAAGATGTTTTTTTTATTTAAAACAGGTTGCAGCTTAACTTAACTGTTAAAGTTTTAAAAAATCAGAAGCTTTTTGTACTACACTTGTGCATATGTATCTCCATAAATAGAAACAGGCATATAAAATCATTATTATTAGTTACTTAAGTGATGTTCATTCGAGTTTAATTTTATATCCAAAATATACTAAAATTTGAATTAAGAACCATTTTTGACACGTTTTTAGTAGTACGATCCGTAATTATGTATCTTTTAAAATTTAAGAAGAAGCCTGCGATAGCGCAGGTGGACAAACGTATGACTGTTAACGCTACAGGTTGTGGGTTCAATGTTTACTCGAAAACATGACATATTTCATATTTTCAATGTCTCAGTTTGGTAACGGGCCAAAGCCTGTTTAGTTTGGTATCGAGCCAAACTCTCAATACTACAGAATTTGGTGAAAAGTGGGAAACAAGTAATTAAATGGGAACAAAGTGTATTGAAACTAGCATCCTATGTTGTGTATAGTATACGGGATACAGAGGCGAAAAAATATAGCAATCAAACTTAATTTCACTCGATTCTTATAACTTTATCATCATTAAACCTGGCAACCTGATCTAAGCAGAAGTCAATACAGGCTATATGCCTCTCAAGTTGGTCTGGCGATAGATCCGAAGATATGCTTCCGAAGTATAATTCATACATTTTATTATAAGAATTTCTTATAGAGTGAGTAAGGTACCAAAATTTACAAATATATGCTAATTTAATGCAAATAAGCACGTAAAAAGCTCATTTTAGAGAAAACATTATGAAAATTTTCGTGGTTCCTTGTGTACATAATGTTGAATATTCTACAACAACATCAGAATTTTAATCATACTTTATGCTTTCGTCCTGTACTTAAGTTAAGTTTATATAATAAGTAAATATTCAACTTAATTTAATATTAATAGAAAGAAGCCAGTCGTGGCGCAGTGGCACAAGCATGCGACTGTAAACGCGTCAGGTAGCGGGTTTAATACTCACTTGAAAAAATTTTAAATTGAATATTTTCATTTCCTTGCTCAGATAACGAGGCAAATCTCTGGCAATCGATGCAAAGTGGGGAACGGAAGTGTTTAAATAGAAACGGAACGACTTAAAACGAGATTCTACCTCCCTTCTACCTTCGTCTGCTTATCCTGCTAGATGGATACAAAGTAAAATTAAAGAAAGTTAATATTTAAAAAGTTTTATGTTTCTGTATTCTTTAGAAAATTAAACATATTTTTCCTAAAATTAAATATGTATATTTTATTTTAGTTTGTATATTAACCATCATTTAAAAATTATTACAATCTCACAAAAAAAAACAATCAGTCAAATTACAATTAAAGATAAGTTGTATCACTTTTTAATAACTTCACGTAATATTACGTTCATAGCAGGATAGACAGAGGGAAAGAGACACTTCGTTGCCTACTTTCAACAACATTCACGAAACATTGCCTGTTGAGCGATCCACTTTGTGCGTTGTCTCGTTTCCGGAACAAAAACATACCCTGCAATGTTCGAGTTACAGCGTGAAGCTGAAACAAAAAGGGATATTATTGGTTTTTTCATTGCAATGTGATTCATAAAATTTTTATTGAGCTTTTTTCAAATAAAATTAAAATATTCTTTATTAAATTAGGGCGATATACGCACTTTTGAACTTCGTCAAGTTGAATAGAAATGTGTGTAGTGTCAGTCCTTACAGGCAGCTACCACCGGCTCAGAAGGCGGGTCTGCTGAGGAGACCCGACAGGAAACTCAACAGTTGCTCTTTTCAAAATATCAATTAAAGTAAATATATAACATAATTAGCTTTCTGAGTGATTTCCAACAACATTTAATCCCACGCACTCTTATCATAGTAATATTCTTGAATTAATTATGACTATAATTTTTTTGAAGTAACAAATCTAAAATCACTTGCGGAATTTTGTTATACATACGTGTACCATGTCCCATTAAAGACCCACTTATTTTTTGAAAACGAAAACTTGGAGTGATCAGCTTGTTTTTACTTATTGTATTGATATCATGTCTATCACTGTTCATTAAGTAATTGTACATATTTTTACTAACAACTAATATATTATTATATATATGTATATATATATATATATATATATATATATATATATATATATATATATATATATATATATATATATATATATATATATATATATATATATATATATATATATATATATATATATATATATATATATATATATATATTATTATATATATACTGTGATGCAAATGAAGAATAACCGTTTCTTTTAAAAATCTCTAAGGGATCCCTGAGCTCCCATGCTGTAAATTGCCCGAACTGCCCTTTATTGAATTATGAATGTTGATATCTGCAGGATTGTCCCAAAGTAATATTCCATAGACCAATATGCTATGAAAATAGCTAAAGTAGACTAGCCATTCAGTATCAACATCCCTAAGTTCGCTCAGTTCGCGTCTGTCTGCAAGAGAAGAAAGATGGAGCCCGATGGAGATTGGAGATTCAAATCTAGGATTTGTCCTAAGATTTTTTTTTTAATTGTCTATATAAATAGATATAACCCATTTTCAAAGTCATTTGAAGTAAGAGAGTAGTATGCAGCGATGAATATCAGTAATATACTTACAAACTTTCAACCGCACTATAAATTTGTTAGCAACAAGTTGCACTCGAACCGCTCTGGTTGACTAATCTCATTTATTGAAGTATCAAGAAATTAAATTGCGGGGAACGTTATTTTCGAAGTACAATGAGAACATTACGTTTGAAACCATCGTGGCACAGGGGCACAAACATGTGACGGTAAACGTGACAGTTCTGGCTTCAATTCTCATTTGGGGGAATGAAATATTTAATATTTTCAATTCATCATTCTGGTAACGAGGCAAAAGCGGAGGTTGACGTGCCGCTAATAACTAGACAATTCAGTAGAACAGAAATATCTTAACAGGACCAAAATCTTAATACGTTCAAGTTTTTATAAATAGGTATTTTAAAGGTATAGGTATTAAGTGGAAAACGGAAGTGAAACGGCGTGTCTTAACACTAAATTCCCAAGTTCCCTCTGCCTACCCTGCCTTGTGCGAGATACAGAGTGAAGCTGAGCTGAGGTATTATAAATAAGTATTTTTCTTCTCTAAGTGTGGATTACCATTTAAAAAATAGTTAAAATTAAAAAAAAAAAAACAATTTTTTCTTCAAATTTATATCTTATTTTAAAGATATTTTCCGCGAAATCAAGTTTTTAGGGACTGATACTTACCGTGGACCTACAGTTATGAAAATTTACAATAAGTGACAATTTATCGTTGTTTCAAAGAGAAACCATTACGATATGTGTAGTTCTTTTCAAGTCATTAAAATTTTACATGATACTTCCTTTGACCTAAACTCTCCAAGTGATACGGATCCTCTTGTAGGCGAGTCCGACTCGCATTTCACAGATTTTTTCAATCTTTTCTACGTCACAGAGAAATTGCGTTCTGTAGCGGAGACTAATCCGCCCAAATCTTGACATTTTATTAAAAAACACTTTGTACAACGTAAGTGAGCACTTAAAAAAGGATTTTGGTTTATCCACTCCTAAGGAAGAAACAGGGGTTGAAAGTTATGTATATAAAATTTTCTTTTTTTCGTATTGGAACCTTGTAATTTGATCAGAAAACTAGATATAAATAAATATATATCTCATATGATTCATATTTTTAATTTTTTAAAGCCTATCTGAGTATTGTGTCCTAAAGGGGATTAAAGGAATCGATGATATAATTTTAGCGAAGTATAAAATGTATATATACGAATATATTTAGTGAAATTAAAAAAAAATATATATTCTCTGCTATATATATATATATATATATATATATATATATATATATATATATATATATATATATATACGAACCCTTATGCCCCTAAGCCACTAGCATCAATTACTAAGCAAATTCCATTAAAATTCTCTCCCCGATATTGGTAAATGTACCCAATGACCTACATAAGGGATTTAAAGCCTGTTGTAATCTGATGTTACGCATTTGGGTCAATCACCAGAGATTTCGTTCAAACCATTTCCTTATTTTCCATGTTACTAGCAGAAATACTGGTATTGTTATGTTTTCAGATATATTTATTTTAGCTTCACGCTGTGCTCTGCACTTAGCGGGGTATGCTGAGGGTATCTAAGAAACTAGAGTTATAAGATTCCGTTTCCATTCAAATATTTCCGTTTTCCAATTTTCGAATTACCTACCAGAAAGATTCGAATTTCAGCGAAGGGAAAAAATCTGTTCTGCAGTTAAACAGACAATATTTTCAAATATTTCAGAACATTTCAGATCTACAGCTTCTCTTGCGTGGTTGAATCTTTGTAGGTGACCCAAGTAACTCTTGCCGAATGTACATGTTACGTTGAGACTATAAAAGTAAAAACTGTATCTATATCCTACCTCCAAAAATGGCTGACCCATTTTTTTTTTCTTTCTGAGATTAAAACGATTAACCAAGCAAACTCTTCAAATTTATAATAATTAGTATTCATCTCTCTCTCATCTCAGCTTCACGCTGTATCCCGCACTAGGCAGGGTAGGCAGAGGGAACGGAAGTGGAACCTAGTGTTATGACACTCCGTTCCACTTCCTTTCCCCACTTTCCGCCGAATTTGAGGCATTGCGTGTTGAGGGGCGGAACTCAACGCCGCGCTTTGCCTTATTACCAGAGCGAAGAAATGAAAGATTAAATATTTTAAATTTAAAATATTAAATATTCCATTTCCTCGACTGGGGATCGAACCCAGAACCTGTCGGTTACAGTCACACTCTTATGCCGCTGCGCCACGACAGGCCTCATCATTAGTATTCAAATTTATAATAATTGGTATTACCTTTAATTCTCAAAATAATAGTATGTTTAGGAAAACAAAAAATTGGCATATATTAAAGTACCACATAATTGACAAAACTTACTAAGGATGTTATATATGTATGTACATGTACTAACAATAACAAAGAAACAACCCACGTCAGTTAGACTGTCAACTTTGAATCCAACCGCAAATTAAAAGTAGTTAAAACTTAAATTGATACACTACAGCTGAACGTTTCTAAATAATTGCTTTGTACACGTAAAGTTGTTTTTTTGTTATTGTATATATTTTTTTGTTTAGAGGCCTGTCGTGGCGCAGCGGCACAAGCGTGTGACTGTAACCGACAGGTTCTGGGTTTGATCCCCAGTCGAGGAAATGAAATATTTAATATTTTCAATTTCAATATTTAATCTTTTATTTCTTCGCTCTGGTAATAAGGCAAAGCGCGGCGTTGAGTTCCGCCACTTAACACGCAACGCCTCAAATTCGGCGGAATGTGGGGAACAGAAGTGGAACGGAGTGTCTTAACCCTTTGCCTACCCTGATACAGCGTGAAGCTATGAATGAATGATTTTTTTGTTTAGTGGCTAGTATAAAGGGGCTCAGAATAAAAGTATAATTTAGTATAACAGTGACTTTATTGGACTGTTCTCTTTCACGTCTCTGAACAGAGTGCTGGCCAAATCAAAAATACTTAATAAGAAACATAAAAATATATATGAGGGTAGATAATAATAATATGAAAACAGAATCTACAAGTTACTAAATTATATAAACTCTAACACTTATAGATACTCAGTTCCTATATGAGTGAGTGGCGGAACTCAAAGCTGATAAATAATTTATTTTAAGTTCCGTAATAAAACGAGTTGGTCAAGAACATTTAGAAAACTAAAAGTAAGATATTTAGATATATTTTTTATTTTCATATTGAATCCCGCCGAATCCCGCATATAGCAAGGAAAGGGAAAGCAGAGGGAACCTGAAATTAAGACAGTCCATAACCCCGAGTTGTCCAATATTCAAGACATCTCAAAACCGGAGACCTATCGAAAAATTGGAAATTCAGGAAAAAAAAGTATGTTTGAGCCCTCGTGGCGAAGGAGCAGAAGCGTGTGACTGTAATTGACTGGGACAGTTTCGATCCCCACTTGAGAAAATTAAATATTGAATATTTTCAAATTAAATATTACATATTAAGGCAATGCGCGGCGTTTAGTTACGCCACCAAACCGCCAAAATCGGCTGAAAGTGGGGAATGGAACGTAGTGTCTTAAAACTAGGCCGTCAAGTTCGTAATGCTTACCCTGTCATATGCAGGATACAGCCTGAAGCTTTAAAAAAACTCAGCTTCAGAGGAAACTTGGAAACCTAATGCTAAGACACTGTTCCACTTTCATAACACTCAACGCAACCGTTCCTCAAAAAAACTCTAAGTATTTATGTTAGTTGGAAAAAGAGTGTTATAACACTAGGTTTACCAGTTTCATCTGCCTCTGGTTTCCCAGTATCACGCTGCATCCATCCTGCAAATACTCTGGTATTTGCAATCCTGCAAACTATCCAGATGCAGCGTGAAAGTGAAAACAAAATATATGTGATCTAATCAATCACCTTGTTGCTTACTTTCTTTTCATTCAGTAATAAAAATAATATATATTTTTTTAAATGTTTTTCAAGCATTAGTCTGTGGAATGAACGAAAATATTTAATAACATATAAAAACTGTGACATAGGTCTTGGCAAGCATCCTTCTGAATTTTCTTATTGAACTACGTAGATATTCTTACTTTTTTATTTACTAAAATTTATCAAGAGATGGTTTTTTTATCATAGGCAAGCGTGTGAATGTTAACTTTATGTTGATGGTGATTTTGAGAAGAGAAGAGAAGAAATTCTTAAATTAATATTTAATTACCTTCTCCAGTATCGTAAATACTGTGATTTCGGAAGTCAACCAAAAATCTCTCTCTCTTACAACTCTTACCACTCACTTTTCCTTCATAAACCTTAATTGCTTGAACCAGAGCTTTTAAATTAAAATAATACCTCCCCCCAACTGATCATCGAACTTTCTACCATTCCTCTTACGATAACTCACTCAATTATCAATATTTCACATACATATCATAAAATATCATAAAATAATTGAAATATTTTATATCTAAATATTCAAATCACTTTAATAATATTGTAATTGGCTAGTTACATTGAAAGCCCGCATCGCTAAGTGAAGACAATCTACACGTCGCGCGTCCATCTCGTTGTCACCGATTGACACTAACCATTTATAATAGAGCTAATAATCTTGATACGTCTGTCCTGTTGTTAGATCTAGACACTCGATTGTATCTACGTCTGAGTAGATTGGAGATCAATTTATAATATATGTGTATGTTGATAGTCCTTACATTATAGTTTTCTTGTAATATGCCAAACTCTTTCGATCTTTAGATAAGGCACAAAACCGTTTTTCTGTGCGTTATCGTTATCGAAAGATTACTGGAATTCAATTTTTTTTTATGTACATGAAGGTACTTAAGGTACTGTCGGTCTTGAAATATATAACTAGTAATAAATATTAGAAAACAAAACCTTTTCTCCATCTAGGGAAACTAGCATAAGACACTTCATTGATATTAAAACAATGCATATGAAAGTGTTGAGGCGCAGTAGCACAGGCGTGTGACTGTAAGCGACAGGTTTTGGGTTCCATCTCCACTAGATTCAAGATTTTAATTTCTTCGCTCTGGTAACGAGGCCAAGCGCGGTTTTGTTTTCCGCCACTCAACAAGTTAGGCGAAAAGAGGGAAACAGAAGTGGCACAGTGTCTTAATCCTAGGTTCCAAAGTACTCTCTGTCTACCCTACTATGTGCAGGGTTACAGCATGAAGCTAAAAAAAAATGAATGTCAAATGTCAAATCAATAAACAACAAAATCGTAGTTGTAAATTTATCATCTTTGTATTTCTCTCTCTCTCTCCGTCTCATCTCTGCTTCCCAGAGTCGCAAGTTCAAATCCCGCTACGCTGAAATTTTTATACAGTAGACAAACCATTTTTCTTTTCTAAGTATGGAATATTTTTAAAAATATTATTTTAAAAATGTATAATATACTTTTCATCATTAAATTACAAGAAACACTCACCCTGTAAAGTCTTACTAGCAGTACGACGGCGTTATTATCCTTTATAAGATTAAAATTCCCTGAATCAAGAAACTGACAAGTGATTCAATTTAGAAACTAGACTCCAAGAAAGGTCAGCTTTCTATGACGTCAATAGTTTGAAAAGAGTAAAAGTGACTTTTACCATTTGTCAAACGGTTTTCTCTTGAAGCTTGTCTATTGAATTTTGAGGCACCGGCGTTAAACTGTAAGCGGTTGTGTGTTCGATCGCCACTCGAGGACATCATATATTCAATATTTTCATTTCTTTACTCTGAATTTAGTCATAGCTTTTAAGACAGCAGCCCACCACTCAACGTGCAATGCCTTAAATTTGGCGGTAAGTAGGTAACGGAAGTGCCTTAATGGGAACAGAGTAACAACACTAGGCTTTCTACCCTACTTGTGTGCGGGATACTGCGTAAAGCTAAAAAAAAATACATCAAAAGTTAATTTACTCGAATAATTGAATTATATTGTTATTTTAAATAAATTAAATCTTTAACCTCTTGAGATACAAAATGAACGATAACTTTAAACCAAACAATAAACAAAACTAACTAATAGAAATTACAAAGTCACTTCAAGGGATTTCAGCGTTAATCCCTTGTATTTTCTTGAAGTAAATCAAGTTATATATAGTTTAAACTTGTGTAATTAACGTGAACGCTACAGTACTTTAACAGCTGTAGGTTACATAATAGTAATAAAACGTTCAGAAATATTTTCTTTAACCAACAAAAGATGGTATGACATAAATTTTGCCTGTCTGTCTGTGTATGGCGCTGTAGCTCCTGAAAAAATAAAGTGTGTAAGTATATTTTTTTTATAGAAAGACTTGTTCAAAGACATCGCAGTACTTCTTAGCTCGTTTTATGAAAATCGAATAAACTGTATAAGAAGTACAAAATTGTACTGCAATGAAGTAGTGATTTTTTGGGACAAAGTATTTTTTATTGTATATGTTGTTTATCAATATCAATAAATTATAATACTTTCCATTAAGATCTATTTACGTGCAGTGAAAATAATTAAACGATTTTGTTTATGTAAAAAGTTCTGACTATGATATCCATCATAAAGTGTTGTCCCATACTGTACACAAAAAAAAGCTCTATCTCTTTCCGTCTCACTCTGGAAGCATTCTATATTAAGTAGCGGAACTCAACGCCGCGCTTTATCTGATTACTAGAGCATTGAAAATATTACATATTCCTCGTATGGGAACCGAACACACTACTTGTGACGTCACGTATGGGCATAAATGTGTGACTGACAAACTTGTGCCCATACGTGACGACTGACCTTATTTCAAGAAACATCTAAATTTATCCAGGAATTCTCAAACTTTTGATTTTTGTTTGCAATCACAAACCTTTTCCCTTTAGGGATTTAATTGCTTAAATTAACTTAACATTAGTTTCCTTCTGCTCACCTTCGCTAACTAGTTGTTCCGTCCTAACTCAATAACAGTTGTTTGTGATTTGTACAGGCGCGGACCTAAAAGTTACAGGGCAGGATCTTTGAGTTAGAAACCAAGTTCTTGAGTACAGTTAATGGTATTTTGTATATGTATTTTTTTTTTGGTGTCACGCTGTATTGCGCTCGTAACAGGGCAGGCTGGGAACCTGGATACTGTTAAAACACTTCCGTTCTCCATAATCATCCCGGAGGCATAACGTATTAAGTGACAGGAGTTTAACGCCATGCATTTTCTCGTTACTTAAGGGAAGAAATTAATTTATATAATATTTTATTTCCTCGAGTTAGAATCGATCTCATAACCTGTCAGGTTTACAGTCACACTTGTGCCCCGGTACTACGACTAGCCTGAAAAGTGATCAAACTGATGTGTCCTGGTCACTACAAAATTACTCAATTTTGAAATTTTATAATTTTTGTATAGAAAATTTGCTGACGTGTTTTAATAAACAGACATCTTCATATATTTATATGATGATATCTTATTCCAAGTCCGAATTAGAGGCGTATTGGGGAGGCTTATGTCCAGCGCAGTGGACGTCGGTTGACTGATGATGATTCAACCATTGTCATCATTAGTCAATCGAAAATAAACAGATGTAACTATACTATCTCTTTATTATTCTAGTCATTTTATACCTGTCGTGGCGCAGAGGCACAAGCTAGCGCAGTGTTACTGTAACCGACAGGTTCTGGGTTCAATCCCCAGTCGAGGAAATTAATTATTTAATATTTTCAATTTAAAATATTTAATCTTTTATTTCTTCGCTCTGGTAATAAGGCAAAGCGCGGCGTTGAGTTCCGCCACTCAACACGCAATGCCTCAAATTCGGCGGAGTGTCTTAACACTAGGTTCCTGGGTCCTCTCTACCCTGCGTCGTGCGGGCTACAGCGTGAAGCTGCGAGAGAGAGAGAAAAAGAAAATATTTTCTTGATTCTAGTACCGAAAGCAAAGCTTGAAGCTGAGTTGCGCTTCTCAACACGTAATGCCTTTCGTGTTCAATTGTACTAATGGGAATGGAATGACTTAACACTGATTTTAAATGAAACACTTTTAACCAGATTAATCGCGTATATTTGTTGTTAAACATGTTTTTTGGAAACCCGACGTTTCGAACACACAGCCTCGCGCATTCATTTAAAATGTGTAAAATCGCGAAAATAAACGACATTATTATAACTTAACACTGAGTTTTTGTATTTCTTTGCTAAAAAAATCAGACAAATAAATGAACTTATACTATATATGAACATATATAAATGTTTAAATATTATTAAATTCCAAAATATAACCATACGTACATATAATACATACATGTCAAACTTTTAATCTCCTTTTTTTAAGCCGGTAAAAATATTAATTTCAATTATAATAATAAATATAATTTGTTGTGAATTAAAAAAAAAAAATATACGTACCTACTT
Source organism: Eueides isabella (assembly GCA_019049475.1). Taxonomy (NCBI): domain Eukaryota; kingdom Metazoa; phylum Arthropoda; class Insecta; order Lepidoptera; family Nymphalidae; genus Eueides; species Eueides isabella. The sequence goes on from CM032385.1 coordinate 16,831,686, forward strand.
ATTAACTTACACGTGATTCAATGTGACCTTAACTAAATAAGTATGATTGGTATTTTTTTATATAGTTATTTTTAGCTTCAAGCTGTTTCACGTAAATATCGTAGGGTAAAACATTTGGTTTTAGATATCTAGGGAACCTAAAGATAAGACATATGTTCCCCACTCACTATCCAATTTTCGAGACATTATCGATGGATAGAGAGCCCAATACGTTATCTATATGTCTTCTTACTATAACGAGAAATTACAAATAACGAATTTCTCAAAGTAAAAACCGAACCTAACCCAAAGGAACCGAACCAAAGGAAGTATTAATACCTGGGAAGTATGTTTAGCAGAGACGGAAGATACGAAATGGATGTGGAAAGGCGTATTGTTGCCGGTAACAGAGTTAACGGTGCCTTAGCTGCATTGTTGAGACGGCGAAACGTCAGCATAGCTGCGCGTTTGGCCGTACACAATGCAGTGTTGGTACCGACACTGTTATACCGCAGCGAAACAAAGATGAATACTGTATAGATGCAATCTTTTCGTCGGATATGCGGAGTCAGTTTAGCTGATCGCATACCCAATGAAGAGATACACATAATGGTAGGTATTAGCGCGGATGTCCCAGTGAGAAGAATAAGAACGTGCTCAGGTGGTTTGGGCACGTCGAGCGAATGAGTGAAGAAAGACTGGTAAGAAAGATTTATGAAGGAAAAGTGAGTGGTAAAAAAGGGAGGGGGAGACCTCGGTTGACCTTCGAAAACACAGTATCAATGATACTGAAGGAAGGTCACGTAAAAAGCATGAGGACCCCCCGGAGAGCATGTATGAAGAGGCTGATGACAGTGGACGAGGCAAAAGAGGTATGCCGACACCGTAGCGTTTGGCGCTCCGTTCTCTCACTCTACCCCGCTGTAAGTTAAGTAAGTAAGTAAGTTAAGTAGTAATACGTAATAACTAAGAAAAACTGTTTGTTTTAGAGACAGTATGTAAATATTATTTTTAATTTTTTTTTTCTTTTTTCAGATATTTTGCCGGCGAATCAATCGAAGTCCAACCATTATCTAAGAAGACGTCTTCGTATGTGAAGTAAGTTATAGAAGGATTTCAGTACATTTTTAGCTTTGTGCTGCAACCCACGCATAGCTGGGTAGGTAAAGGAAATTTGGTTACCTAGTGTAAAGACACTCTGTTCCCATGAAAACACTTCTGTTCCCGGCTTTCCATTTGAACGATGGGACTTAACGCCGCTTTGCCTTTTAATGAAAATATTAAATAAATGTACAGTCGCACGTTTGTGCTACTGCGCCACGACAGGCCATAAATATAAATATGATAAATAACAATTTAAATTTGCTAATCCAGCAATCACGACGCAAACGAATGGATTATTTACGAACTTTATCATATTCGATTGAAAATAAACAGGAAAATTGGATTTTAAGAAAATGTACAAATAATATGGAAACAAAGTTTTAATTGAAACAGCCTATTACAAAATTGAAATAGACCAAAAGTTTAATTTAATTTAGTGTCAAATATACGGTATCGTCTGAACTATGTACAATATAGTCTGATAAGCTTCTGGGGTTTGTTGTAGCATAGAGACATAGGTGTGTGGCTGTAAACGCGAAAGGATATGGGTTCGATTTTCATTCCAAGTAATTAAATATTAAATATTTTGCGTTTTTCGTTCTGGTACGGAGGCATAATGCTGCGTTGAGTTCTACCACTTAACATACTATTCCTTCTGAATTCAACAGAAAGTGGGAAATAGAAGTGTCTTGATGGGAACGGAGTTCCCAACATGGGGTTCCCAATTTACTTGTGCCTTACTATGAGCGGAGAAACTATTTAAATATTATTTTAATTTATTTTACAAATATCTGGATCTATTTCTGTAATACTTCATTTACTGACGCCTTCATGTACATACGTTATAATATTACATCTCGTTGTCTCTAGATACCCTCTACCTGGTGTAAGCAGGTTACAACGTGAAACTAAAATAAAAAACAAAAACTAAAAAACTTTATTTAAAAAAGAAAAGCGTTGACATATGCCGCCATTATAACATCACAGAATGACATATCAATTTATTTTGTACCTTTATTATTTTATCTGTAGATTCTAAGAAAAAAGCCATATTCAAAACGTCTAAAACGTTATATTAGAAATCACTCACAAACAGGATATTGTCGGATAACAGACACTTACGGTGGATCTTACGTGCACGAGGAGCTTATAGGATTTCGTCGCCTTCAAAGCTGCAGGTTAAACATCAAATCCTGTGATAATGGCGACTCGATAAGAATCAGGGCGGCTTGCTCAGAGCTTTTTATCAAAAGCTCTCTGACTATCTGTTTTTATTGTGATCGTATTTAGTGGAAAATGTCGTAATATTCTCTGCTTATTTTTGCATATAAAATCGCATATGAATAAAGTATTATTTCATGTTTTAATTTGTTCGCTCTGGTAACGAGCCAAAGCACAGCGTTGAGTTTCTCCACTTAACATACCTTAAATTCAGCGAAAATTGGATACTGGGACGTAGTGTCTTGCCACTTGGTTCCCAAATTCCCTCTGCCTACACTACCATGTGCGGGATACAGCGTGAAGCAAAAAAAAATATTAAGAACGAACTTCAGCTTCAGCTTCACGCTGTATCCCGCACGAGGCAGGGTAGGCAGAGGGAACACGGGATCCCCTGAGTTAAGACACTCCGTTCCACTTCTTTATTCTTTATTAAATATTTAAATTGAAAATATTAAATATTTCATTTTCTCGACTGGGGATCGAACCCAGAACCTATCGGTTACAGTCACACACTTGTGCCAGAACGAACTTCAATTTGGTCAAATAGTGAAACGCACACGTAATCAAGTGATAAATAGATAACAACTTATTTTATATATTTATGAGTAAAATTCTTACAGTCTCTAAGAAACGTAATTCACACTGAACTCAATACAACTTTGTTATTAGACTATATTTCTTACACCAACTTTTGGTATTGAAACTTCTTTTCCACTTGTTCAGCTACACGTAAGCCTTATATTCTTTATTTATAGCCTATATTATTCTATTTCCAAGAAACATATCTTTGTTTTTAGAACAAGACAACTATGCCATTGAGTGTCGCCACTCATTATGCAACGCTACTTAATACTCACTCTCTCTCTCAGCTTCACGCTGTATCCCGCACGAGGCAGTGTAGGCAGAGGGAACCCGGGAATCTAGTGTTAAGACACTCCGTTCCACTTCCGTACCCCACTTTCCGCCGCATTTGAGGCTTTGCGTGTTGAGTGGCGGAACTCAACGCCGTACCTTTGCCTTATTAGCAGAGAAAAGAAATGAAACATTAAATGTTTACATTGAAAATATTAAATATTTCATTTCCTCGACCGGGGATCGAACCCAGAACCTGTCGGTTACAGTCACACGCTTGTGCCGCTGCGCCACGACAGGCCTCAATACACTCCAATACACTACAAAAATTATTAAAATTTTTCCTCTCTCTCAGCTTCACACTATATCCCGCATATGGCAGGGTAGGCAGAGGGAACTTGGCAACCTAGTGTTAAGACACTCTGTTCCAATTTCGTTTCACTCCTTTAAAATTTTAATTAAAAGAAACTAGTTATATATATATATATATATATATATATATATATATATATATATATATATATATATATATATATATATATATATATATATATATATATATATATATATATATATATATATATATATATATATATATATATATATATATATATATATATATATATATATATATATATATATATATATATATATATATATATATATATATATATATCATGAAATGGCCTATGACATTGCAAACATTGACATTTATAACTGGTCCGAAATAGAAAAAACAGTTATTGGCTTAAACTCCTAACTGCCTATTAAGCAAATTGTCAGGAGAGATGAAACAATACTTATATATGGAACTTATATAAATGTTAACAAAGCAGCTATTGCGGGGAAGCGGTTCTTTTTTAAGTGTGGATTAACAGTTCAAAATCAGTAAAAATAGAGGTAAAAGCAATTTTAAAGGCCATTAATATTTATGATTTTTAATTTTTCGTTTATTTTATTAAACTTTTATTTTATTAAGCGCGGCGTTGAATTCCGCCACTCAACACGCAATGCCTTAAATTGCCCGGAAAGTGGGGAACGGAAGTGGAACGCAGTGTCTTAACACTAGGTTCCCGGGTTCCCTCTGTCTACCCTGCCCCGTACGGGATACAGCGTAAAGCTGAGTAGAGTAGTTTTTTATTAGGTATAAAAATATACATAAAGGAATAAAACGTATTTAGCAGCTTTACACTCTAAGCCGTCGAAGTATAATGTATAATGTATCTTTTCCATCGCTTCAACCCCACAATGCACTATACAAATGACACCAAAAGCTTTAAAAATCGTTTCAGTGAAAATTGCTTGCGAAAATTCCGAGTGAGAGCCCGCTGTCGGGGTTAATTGATGTATCGATATTATCGTAGATGCAATAAATATGCATTGTTTTTTATATTTTTTTGTATTATCATTTAAAGCCATGGACTCTATCTTCACTCAAAGGAACCTGGGTTTTTACCTGTATATATATATATATTTGTATACATAAATAAATAAACTTTAAATATTCTACTCTACTCAGTTTATTCTCCCTTACTCTATGCAAGCTGTATCCTGCACATGGCAGGGTAGGCAGAGGGAGCTTGGGAACTTAGGGTTAAGACACTCCGTTCCACTTCTGTTCCTCACTTTCCGCCGAAATTGAGGCATTGTGTGTTAAGTGACGGGACTCAAGGCCGCGGATTGCCTTGTTACATGAGCGAAATAATGAAAACATTAAATATTTAATTTGTAAAGATTAAATATTTCATATCCTCGAGTGGGGATCGAACCCACAACTTTTCGTTTACACTCACACGCTTGTGCCGCTGCGCCACGACAGACCTCAAAACAAATTTTAAATAAATTAATTAAATTAAATAATTTAGTTGATGTATGAAAGTTTGGAATAACTATTTTTTTTCTGTGTATACAGTAGTTTATACAACACTAAAACACAAATAGATGTAAGATTATTGTCAATCTGTTTGTCCAGGCTGATGTAGAATAACTGAGCTTATGGGAATTTTCCGGAAAGATAGAGGAAGAAGCCGTCTGTGGGTCGCTTGTGAAAGAAAATTTTATTTTAAAAATGCATTTGCATAGATGACATGTGGGTCACACAAAATTCCAATAACTTTAAGCCATATTCAGTCATAAATTAAATTTTATAGAAGCTATGTCCTCTAGAATTTGTGCAGGAGCTTTCGCTTAACAATAGAATATTTCTGATATTTCTATCCTTTTATATGCAATTTTCTAAAAATGTTATTCTTAGCAAAGTATGTATAGATGATACTTTTATATTAATCTGATTTAGAGTTTAATTCCCAAAAGGGGGAGCGAATTTTGTTTCCGCTCACAATGATATTATTCCAGGGTCACAACACAAAGTGCAATGTTGAGTTCCATCTCTGAAAAGGTGGGGAACGGAAGTGGAACGGAGTGTCATAACACTAGGTTCCCAAGTTCCCACTGCCTACCCTGTCATGTGCGGGATACAGCGTGAAGCTGAGTAGAGAGTGAGTAGAGAGTAATCTACGAACTAACGTCTACCATTTAATAAGTTCCTCTCTAGCTTGGCTGTTTAAGTGGGAGTATCTTCTTTTTTATCTTCTCACTGTATGTCTTATCCTGTGTAGTACTATTTACCACTACTATTTACTATTTACTGTGTAGTACTATTAACCCATTAAGACATATAATAACCAGCTATTGTTAAAATTTTCGTAACATTGACTGTTGAGTGATGGTTTTTAACGCCGCGTTTTGTTAAGAAAGGAAAATAATACTCCGAGAATCGACCCCCAATATCACGTTTACAATCATACTTCGTGATGCTACATCTCAACCTTCCCTTTTTTTTCGGATTTTTTCTTCACACTGTACCGCACATGGCAGCGAACCCAAAAGGGAACTTGGGAACCTACTTTAAGACACTCCGTTGTTTTCCACTTACCGCCGAATTTGAAACATTGCATTTTAAGTTGTGGAACTCAACGTCGCGCTTTGCCTTATATAATTTCCTCGAGCGGTGAGTAAACTCATAACCAATCGTGTTTCTGTAAACACGTTACTGTTCACGCACTTGCCCCTGCGTCAGGACAGGCTTGATTAATGAGTAGACCGATCTAAAAAATTCAAACCATCACACTAATATTATATACACTAGTAATAAGATAATATAAAAAAATATTTTATGAACAAAATGTTATTTAAAAGTCTCAGAACTGATAAAATTACCGTCACGAAACGTTCAAGCGGTGTAGAGCTGAGTCACGTCAATAAATTATAATATAATACGACAAAAGATATATAACTAAACTGAGCTTTCTATAATTAGAGATTAGCTTCACGCTGTATCCTGCATATGGCAGGGTAGTCAGAGGGAACTTGGGAACCTAGTGTTAATACATAAACGTGAGTGAATATATAAGATTTAAGTTCTATATAGTGAGGCCGGTCGTGGCGCAGCGGCACAAGAGTGTGATTGTAACCGATAGGTTCTGGGTTCGATCCCCAGTCGAGGAAATGAAATATTTAATATTTTCAATTTAAATATTTAATGTTTCATTTCTTCGCTCTGGTAATAAGGCAAAGCGCGGCGTTGAGTTCCGCCACTCAACACGCAATGCCTCAAATTCGGCGGAAAGTGGGGAACGGAAGTGGAACGGAGTGTCATAACACTAGGTTTCACTTCCGTTCCCGCTGCCTACCCTGCCTAGTGCGGGATACAGCGTGAAGCTGAAAAAAAAAAAAAAGTTCTATATAGCAATGACTTTTGATCTCACAGCTAGTAAAATCTTGAAGCCTGGTGTAGCGGCACAAGTGTATGACTGTAAATGTGACAGTTTGTGGGGTTGAAGGCTAAGCCTGGCGTAGAATTCCGCCATTCAACCCGCAATTCTTTTATTCTTTAAAGTGGCGCTTTACGATGCTGATGATGATGATTGATGATCAGAGCGATGAAAGGAAAATATCAAATATTTCATTTTCTCGAATGGGGATCAAATCCACAACCAGTAGTGCTTTTTAATTATTTACCTCGATTCTTGTTGCTATCATGCCTACCAGTTACCTCTCGGCACATGGGAACCCTCGGAACTTAACCTTTACTTGTTATAAAAAAATTGCAAACCACCACACGCGTATTTTATAGATAATTGAAATAAAAAATATTATAAAAAGGTCTCTGAACTGATAAAATTACCGTCACGAAACGTTCAAACGATATGGAGCTGAGTCACGCCAATAAATTATAATGTAATACAAAATAAGATATATGTATTTATAAACTGAGCTCTCTATAATGATATCTTTAAAAGGCTATGTTGGAGAATCATCTAGGATTTAAATATTAAATAGGGTTGACTTTTGACCTCGCGGGGAACCTTACATAAGGCTCAATTAAAATAAAATATCTTTATTTAAACGCACTTGACAGAGTAATTTTGCAAATATTACACATTTTATTCTTATTCACTCACTCAGCTTCACGCTGTATCCCGCACATGGCAAGATAGGCGGACGGAACTTGAAAACCTAATGATAAGACACTCTGTGCCACTTCCGTTCCCCACTTTCCGCTGAACTTGAGGCATTGCGCATTGAGTGGCGGAACTCAACGCTGCCTTGTTACCATAACATAGATATGAAAACATTAGATTTTTAATTACTCGATTGGAGAACGAGCTCACAGCATATCGTTTACAGTCACACGCTTGTGCCGCTGTGCCACGACAAGCTTCAATCAAATATTAACATATATTTGAAATAAAATCAACTTTTTATCTATGGCATACATTAGTTTAAATGAAACAGTTGAAAAATTAAAGCTATACTTCTTTTAGTTCATTAAACTCTGCGACATCTTTATTTCCATCTTGATCACATCAAACAAATTCTGTTTAACAAAAGAACTCAAAAATAAAAATACAACGCTTTGTAGAAATATCAAAGATATTATAACATTTTTTTATGGTGATATTTTCTTTTGTTGTAGTTTGTCAGCTTCAGGATAGGTAAAGGAAACTTGAGAACCCAGTGTTAAGGTACTCAGTTCTGTTCCCCACTTTCCGCCGTATTTCAGGCATTGCTTATTGATTGGCGGAACTTAACGCCGCGCTTTGGCTACTGGAAGTAATAATAAAGGTTCCATTTTGTCGAGTGGGGATTGAAATCACAATCTTTATCGTTTTCTTTCGTTAAACACATTCTTGTCGTACAAAATCATTACTTTTAATGCAATATCTTTACATTATAAACTAAAATTTCAGCTAAATTAATAAAATAGTGATAGCAATTTAGCAAGAGCAAACATTTTAAATTGACGTGACTTTATTATTAAAAAAGAAAAAGGACATTCCCCTTTTAACTCGCTGCCTTGATTAGAATTCGGTGACGTCAGTCCTTCAATTATAATGAGGCGCCGCCGCGACGCAGGAACTGAGGCTTCAGGCTTGTTTTGCATTGTTTTCTCTCACGCTTCACGCTGTATCCCGCACATGGGACGGTACGCAGAGGAAACTTGGGAACCTACTGACAAGATATTCTGTTCCCATAATGAGAGTTCCGTTTCCCACTTTCCCGCTAAATTATTATTAGAATGGCGTAAATGAACAACACGCTTGTTTATTATAATGGTAAATCGTATTGAAATAAATCGTTTATTTTCAGTGGTTTTGTGTGAACATTATATGTTGTGGTTATAGCATCGTTAACCGTAGAGGATAACTGGTTATCACAATTGACGTTTTCATATTTTTAATAATTCTATTGTTTTTCATTGGAAAGCCTTATATACCATTTTTTACGCTCTATGTTAATAAATTGTATATAGCAGGTCAAGCTGGTATAACTTTGTTCCTCACGCACTAGCTTATCTTCAAAATAATGGCGCAACCCAACGCCGCGCCTCGTCTTGTTACCAAAGTGAAACTAAATCTTTTTTCTAGGTTATTAAATTGTTATTATCTACATCGAAATAAAATTAAAAAAAAATGACATTATTATTTTTTCACGCTGGTATGATGCAGCTAAGTTCCGAAGATTTGAAAAACACGTGGTGATTGGAAGTATCTAAAAAAGAACAGAGTAGGTCTTAACAAAAGATTCCTATATATATATATATATATATATATATATATATATATATATATATATATATATATATATATATATATATATATATATATATATACATATATATATATATATATATATATATATATATATATATATATATATATATATATATATATATATATATATATATATATATATATATGTATATATATATATATATATATATATATATATATATATATATATATATATATATATATGTATATATATATATATATATATATATATATATATATATATATATACCCACAAGCGCAACACAAGTATTTATTCACCCCTTAATAGCCATATGGGCCATCAAACGTCATATGTTAAATAGTTCGCTTCCCTTCGGCGCCACCCTAAGAGCCTCTAACACATAAACACGTACCATAAAGTCTATATAAGAGTGCATAAAAAGCTATTGACGCCATCGCAGCGCAGTGGAGAAGTAACTAAGTACACGAGATAGTCGTGGGATCGATGCTTGTTCGATTAATTGCTTTTATTTAAAATACTATTGAGCCTACGCGGCATTGCCCGTTTAATGTTAAGTTGTTGTAGTGCAATGTTTGTCACGTAAGTAGCCTAAGTGTTGCTTATCGGTGTATCGTATAGAAAAACGAAACTTGGAAATCTAGTGTAGACACTCCATTCTGTTTCCCACATTTTTGAGACAACGCGTGTAAAGCGCGTAATTCAACCAAAGTCGCGCTAAGCCCCGGTACTAGAGCAAAGACATGAAGACAGCCACGACAGGTTGTGTTGTTTTGAGTATAAAATATTAAATAAGAAAATCTTTTTAAAAACATCCTTTAATTTTTTTTCATATCATACTGTACTGTACAAACCAAGTCCTTTCATTTCATATCCAAATAAGGTGGGCTATACAAAAATTTCCGATCCGCCATTTTGTTGTGGCGGCCATTTTGAACTCACAACATATTTAAGATATAATTTCATTGTCATCAGAACTGTAGCTGTAAACCAAATTTCAAATTAATCAGCCACTGGGATATGGGACATACTGAGCTTTCAAGATTTCATATACTGACACGGCAACTCAAATGGAAGCTTTTAATCAGCTTCATTACTGTAAAGTTTAATCTAAATCTATTAAGTCGTTTTTAGTTGAAAGTGGCACAAACATCCCATCTTTACCTTACGTTTATAATAATAGTATAATATAGGAATATTCTTATGATTGAACTTACTTTATTTAATACTTCAATGACATCTTATCAATTATTTTTATTACAAAAAAAAACCGACGACCGAACCGACTGCAAAACACTAAAAAGAAAGAAAAAAGCCAAATAATAAATTATTATTAACAGTCTAGATATATTTCCAAGCCAATATATACTCAAAGAGAGCCTTAAAAAAATTAAAAGGGTCACAACTGTTATCACCAATTAGCAAGAACTAATTAGCATATACGCAAAATTAGCGCATATGACGTAGCCCTTGCTTAGCAGAATGGAAAAAAGAACAGTTTAACGTCCTATTACCAAAGCAAAGAAATAAAAAAACTAATACCACGAGTAGAAATTGAACCTACGATAGATCGTAGACCAACCAATATTTACAATCAACGCCACGACGGTCTTATCAAATTATAGTAAAATTCATTAATTAAGTTGAGACGAGACTGAGAGCTGCAAATTCTATCTCCGGAACTATGAAATGCATCTTAAGGCAATCGTCTCTGAAGCCGTTGTCTAAACTTAGATAACCAGTGATGAAGAAGTTGACTAGAAACAGAACTGTCACGTACTCATTACATTATTAACCGACTTCAAAACAAAAGAAGTCTTTAATTTGACAGCTAAAGCATTAAGTAACTTAACTCAAATTATATTAAATTCATCAATCAAACATATGAAACCTGTTGTGGAGTTGGATTGTATTTTTCTGATAACAAAGAAAGCGGGGAACAGAAAAGAGTGTTTTAACACTAAGTTCTCAAGTTCCCTCTGCTTACCCTGCTATTTACGTGATTTCAATTCGTTTTTCTTAAAGTGAATATTGCTTTAATTTTATATGTCAAATGAGGAGAGTTGTGACGTAAGATACACGCTTATACCGTCTGCATGGCAGCTTTTGAGTTCGATTGCAACATGAAGATATAAAATATTTTATATTATTAATTTCCTCCTTCAGGTTCCAATACGAAGCACGGCGTTAAGTTCCAATGAACATTTAATGCTTTCAAATTTCAAGTGAAAGTGGAAATCGGAAGTGCCTTAACGAGAACAGACTGTCATAACACTAAACTCCCAGGTTTCATCTACCCGTGTGATCCCGGCTTAGAATAGGATCACCCTGGTACTGATGGTGTCGTAAGAGGCGACTAAAGTGCGTGTGGTAGAGTCACGTTGCCAGTAATGGCAACACGCATGGGCAGACTCGACCGGATTGTTACCACCCCCGGCATTTAAGACCGGCGTTAAGTAGTGGCATTGGCCACTGCGTTTCGCATTAGGTAATGCCGGGCCCCGGTGCTCTTCCCCCTTAAGAGACGGCAACGCTACTGTAGCTCCTCTGGAGTTACACGGGGTCGTGGGCGACGGTGATTACTTACCATCAGGTGACCCATACGCTCGTTTGACGTCTCTTCCATAAAAAAAAACCCACCCTGCTATACTTAGGATAAAGCGCGGAACTAAAAAAATAACTATTAAAGTTTTATTTGAATTGAATTAAACTCGGTTAAATTTAGCCTATAGCACTTCCGTCCAACGTTGATGCTAGAACAGGAACTTTATTGAAGCTCTCAACCAATAACTGAGTGCCGGCGAAACTTCGCAGTCTTTCAAACTATTCCTTGAATAAATGAAAATTTACTTTGAAATTGTGAAATGTAGTTTTAGAATTATTTTATATTCCTTATTTTCCAACTTGAATAACTTAATCTACGGTTCGGCTTTTATATTTTTTTGAGTCATTCTTTGACTTGTATCTTGCTGTCCTGTTCATAGTTCCATGCGCTGGGACACGTGACACTTGAAAAGGTAGCCAGAGGGAATGATCCGAGGACTTTAGAAACCTAGTGTTAAGATAATCCATTCCATTTCCTACTTTTCGCTAATTTTTTGAGGTAGTAATTGTTGTGTGACGCTCTTAACCTTGTTACCAGAGCAAAATTATGATACTATGGGATATAGGAATCGAACTCATGACCTACCGAGTTTACACACAACAAGCCTTGCCTTCTTAAACTTGTATTTGATTTAAATTTGAAAGTACTCAGGCAATATTATTAATTATTAATTCTATCTATCATATGTACATACGTGAGCTATCTATTAGTTAAATGTATTTTTTATTGTATTTAAAAAAATAGGTAAAATAAAAAGTAAATTATTTTTTTTAGCTTCATGCTGTATAATGCACAGGGTAGGCAGAAGGAATTTAGGAATCTAATATTAAGATACTTTTAGCCGAATTTTAAAGGTATTGAAAGTTAAATGACGTAACCCAACGCCGCATTGCTTCTTTATCAGTAAAATAAAAAGACAATATTAAATATTTCATTTGCTCCACTACATGTCACGATTACAGTATGGTGCTTGTTCTCTTGCGCCACGAGAAGTGTTCATAGTTAATCTTATAACTGAAGCTGAAAAGTTTAGTTGAAAGCGCTGATCTGAGTAGCTTGTGTTGTATATCTCTTATATATATATATATATATATATATATATATATATATATATATATATATATATAAATAGAGTATATGCTTGTGCCCCTGCGCCACGACTGGGTCATCACAAGGGTTAAATCTAATAAATATAAAAATGTCTTGCACCAGTTTCACAATAAATTACTCTCAAGCGCTAAAACAATATTTTTGTTAAAGCTTTTACCGTTTAACAAAAACAAAGTTCTCACTACGGAACGGATCTAAGAAGTTCGTTTTATTTGATCTCGACTAAGCGGCGAGAAAGCTTCGCTCGGGTCATATAACTTTCTTGTAACTAGACGCTTCGCGTTACGTATTACAATATAGTAATGATCTTCTTGATCTTTTATTACTTACAAATTTATTATGTTGTAGTTATTTTCAATTTTGACTTGTCAAAAAGAGTAAAGAAAGTCAGTGGGAACGTGAGAACCCGGTGTCAAGACACTCCATCTAGACGTATTTGTACCACCCATCGAAGCTAAGCATTGAGACATTGCGTGTCGAGTGGCGAAGCTTGACGTGGCGCTTTGCCTCAGTGATAGAGGGAGAGGAAAATAAAAATATTTATATTTCATTTCCTCGAGTGGGAATTGAATCCAGTTAAATATTTCACAGTCACACTACGCCACTACCTACATCATTAGTATCTATAAAATTTAAAAACATTACGCAACGATGAACGAGCCGGTCATAAGCTTTCGTTCCACAAAGGGACACTTTATAGGCAATAAAAAGGATATAGCCATATCGTGTTTAAACCCCTGTAATCGTAACAGTATGGGGCTTTTAGAATAAAATGGAAATAAAAACGAACGATATGATGGCTGAGATGGATGAAAATTATTAATTTTTCAGCTTCACGCGGTATCCCGCAAATGATACAGTAGATAAAGGTAACTTGAGTTAATCTATTATTATAACACGTTCTATACTCCATTTTCTTTGAACGCGAGGCGAAATTCAATATCGTTATTTACCTCGTTACCAGAGAATAACATTTAAAATATTAAATATTTCATTTTCTCGATTGGGGATTGAACTCAACACCTACTACTTTTCAGTCACACTCTCGCGCCTCTGCGCCACGACAGACCTCTCATATATTTTAGTATATGTACCTATAAATCTTGGCGGAGTCAAGTTAAATTTATGTGTATAAAAAAATTATAAGTAAATCTTGTTTTGTCATGTTCTAACACTGACAATCTAATCTATGGATCGTTCTTGACGCGGGGGCACAAGTCTGCGAGCGTAAAAAGTTGTGTATAAAAACTTATCAGATTGCGTTTTCAATCCGCAATCGAGAAATTATATAAAAATTATTACTTTCATTTCTTTGTTTGCTTTGGATTTCTAAACTTAAACCGCAATGATCTCGATTAAGAGGCAATAACGCTTATGCAAGGCCTTTAAAATTTGGTGGCAAGTCAGGAACAGAAGTGTCTTAATAGGAACAGAATCGCCTTTCCTCAAGTGGGAAATGAACCCACAACCTGTCGTTCTACAGTCGCATACCTGTACCCCCGCACCACGATTGGCTTATCAGTTGCTTTAAAAGAAAAGAATTTTCTAGCCCCCTGTATTATATATATATATATATATATATATATATATATATATATATATATATATATATATATATATATATATATATATATATATATATATATATATATATATATATATACATATATATATATATATATATATATATATATATATATATATATATATATATATATATATATATATATATATATATATATATATATATATATATATATATATATGTGTTTTTTAACTTCACGCTGCATCCCGCTAATTACAAAATAAACATAGAGAACTAGAGAATCTAGTGTAAAGGCACTTCGTTCCGACCGCCACTGAACCATTGCGTATTATATATTGAGTGGCGGATCTCAACGCCGCTTTTTGCCTTGTTACCAGAGCCAAGAATTAAAAAACATTATATATTTCATTTCTTCGAGTGGGTATCGAACCCACGACCTGTAGTATTTACACTCATATCGTATATAACATTAAATATATTTCATCACTTCTTAACTCTTCATTCGTTAAGTAGTAAAATTAATCGTGTTAAAATTTAGGTCACATACAGAAAATAACTTTTAGTATATGAAAATTAAACTTTTGACGCAGTAAAACAAAATTGACCCGCGGGAATCGATGAACGTCTCGTTTTAATTTGACTCCACGTCGTTGAAATAATTGCAATTCATAATTTAAGATGCGAATATTATTTTCTACGATGCGGATATTATTCTTCTACAATACGGATATTGTTTCTCTGCTATGCGGATTGAGGCCTGACGAGGCACAGTGGCACAAGTGTTCGACTGTACATGCAACAGAATGTAGGTTCGATTTCTACTCGAGGAAATATATAATATTTTCACTTAACAAGGCAAGGTACAGCGTTGAGTTCCGCCAATGTCTTATTCGACGCAAAATGAGGATCGGAATTTCCTTATTCCCTACACTATGTTCCCTGGTTCCCACGATTCTTACTACCATTTAATTTCCTCTAGTGAGAATGGACACACACCCAATCGCCTTACAGTAAACATCCTCAAAATAAAATGGAAATTTAAAATAAAATGTAAATGAAAAGGACTTGGAAAGAAATTGGAAAGAAATATTTTAACACTTACTTTCCAAGTTCACTCTGCTTACTCTCATGTGGGGAATACAGCATAAAGTATAATAGGCAGGAGTAACGTAGAGCCACCACTCTCCGCTTATCGTCCGAATGAACCGCTGTATGCCTCACATGGTAGCGTAGACAGAGGGAACTTGGGAACCTAGCGTTAAGACACTCCGTTCCGTTCCCCACTTTCCACCGAATTTAAGGCATTGCATTTTGAGTGGCGAAACTCAACGCCGCACTTCACCTTGTTACCAAAGCGAATAAATAAAAACATTTAATATTAATATTAAGTTTAAAATCTAAAATATTTCATTTCCTCGAGTGGGGAGAGAACCCACAATCTGCCACGTTTAAAGTCACATGCTTGTGCCTCTACGCCACTACAAGCCATATTTTTAACGATTTAACTAACTTTTTGCCAGACTTTTAGTTCACGATTTATTAAATAAAAAATAATCAATAATCGTTCTTTCGCCTTTGATGTATCTTTAAGGTCAGAAAGAAGTTTTAAAAGTTTATAATTTACTTTTTTCGCAAGTTTTTCCCAGTCCTTTATATTATTTATTTATAACTGTCATCCAGCCAATTACTGGCGACGGGT
This sequence comes from Eueides isabella, assembly GCA_019049475.1. NCBI lineage: Eukaryota > Metazoa > Arthropoda > Insecta > Lepidoptera > Nymphalidae > Eueides > Eueides isabella. The sequence goes on from CM032385.1 coordinate 16,847,898, forward strand.
AACCTTTTTCGGGGCCCGAAACTTTGTGGAACGAAACTCGGAGACAGACCCTTCTAAGCAAATTACGAAATTTTGATAAATGACTTAGGTGAAGACAAGCTGTGGACAAATAGAAGATGATCGATATAAAAAAATATTGAATAATGTTGCATATAACGTTATTTACTCGTAATTTCCTTTATCACTTTCACGCTGTATCCTGCATATGGTATGGTCAGCAGAGGGAACTTGGGAACACAGCGTTTAGACAATCCGTTCCGTTCCTCATTTTCTCTTGAGGCGTTACGGAAATAACCGCACCACTTTTCCCTGTTACCAAAGCGAACAAATGGAAACATTAAATATTTATTTTAAATTAAATAATTTTAAACGTACTCAGCTTCACGCTGTATCCCGCACATGGCAGGGTAGGCAGAGGGCACTTAGAAACGTAATATTAAGACACTCCGTTTCACTTTCGTTCCCCACTATTCGCCGAATCTGAGACACTGCATATTGAGTGGCGGAACTCAACGCCGCGGAATACATTTGAAACGTATTAATCGTGTATATTGGTTTTTAAACATTTTTAGAAACCTATCGTTTCGAACACTTTATAGTAGTTCGTAGTCACACGTGGCGGTAGACTTTGGTGGAATTTGTTTGTTAGTTGATATAATTAGTATATCAAACTTTCGCCAATGACTTTTAAGTGCCTCGCGTACTGCCCTGGATTCTTGCAGAATGAGTTTACTTAATCAGGTCCTCTGATGCGGTGTGTTCAGACTTTAATATTTTTAAGGATCAGTCCTAAGCGGTATAAAGTTTCCAACCATTTTCTCTATTGAAATTATATTATTTTTGTATTTAAATATTCTACAGATATATTTATTCTCCCTAGCGAGTATGAGGGGTTTATCAAACCTGATGTAATGGTTGGATTTGTCGCTGTATGTTCACACACTGCTGATTTTGATATATGCCCATTCTTGACATCGGAGATGAGTTCCTTCAGCCAAACACCGATGTTTATCTTTGTTTGACCTACATTGGAAGAAGTTTGATATATTAATTGTGTCAAATGACAGACGCATGTGACCACGGACTACTGCAAAGTGTTCGAAACTTCGGGTTTCCCAAATTGTTTAAAAACCGTAATACCTTTAAAATTATTTAATTTTAATTGTGTAGCAATCGCAGAAATCAAAGATATTGTTACTAAATACATACTTTAAAAATATTCATTTCCTCGAAAGATCATCGAACCCACAACTCGTTACGTTTACATTCGTACGCTTGTGCCCTATGCAAAAAAAAAATTTAAAAATATCTCCGTCCAAAGAAACCACACAGCATCAAAAAAAAACAATATTTTCCCCAAGGAGGCGTTGAACCTAGAACTTTCATGCATCACAGTTCTCCCTTATAATTAGGGACATTAAAAAAAAAATATTAAAAAAAGCTTTATATCACACATAATCAGACAAAATTTGAAAACCCATTAATTAAATAAACGCTTAAAAAAATTCAACTTCTCATCTCCGAGACTCATTAGCTTAGCTAAGTAAAAAGACATTCTATTATAATAAGCCTCGTTCATAAAATATACCTTATTACAAGTTGTTAAAGTTAATTTTCCTTTAACAAAACGAGGTGTCACTAAAGGAAGTAATTCATCATTTCGAATGCAGCGGTCACCTACATAAGGGGCGGTAATAACACAAGTACCCTTGACTGGACTGAGATATATGAGCATTACATAACTTTTTTTTATATTAATCTGTTTGTAAACGTTGAATATCCTTTCACCCCACGTAAGCGTTGAATTCAACTTCCCAACTAGGTTCCCATGTTCCCCTGCTTATCTGGCTATATGTAGGATACAGCATGAAGGTATGAACAAATTTAAAACATTGTTATGCAAGTGTTACTGCAACAGTCATTAGTTAAAGTCATTAGTGCATTTGCATCTTGAGAGGCTCATCTGTGTACTGTGGGACGTGGGAAGGCGTTATGCAATTAGCGTTAACTACACTTTAAATGTAAATTTATTCATTCGCAGATACAATTAAGTTGACTAATGTGAAAATAACACCGGAAATTGTTATAATTTATCAAATATTTTTTAAACCAAAGCAATGTATTAAAGGAAACCTTAAGTTACCTTTGGTTAAGACTCGTTACTCGCCTCCCCAAAGACCAAGCCAAGCCAAGTGTACTAAGTCAAGAGGATCTCAATATTTCTCACTTTAAAAAGGAGAACAGGCATTTGCTTTTCAGAACGCATTCTGTGAGATTACCTCATAGACATATGTACGTCTATAAGGTAATCTCACAGAATCCGTTCTGTCCAAACGATATCCTCATCCTGATTGATTCGTTTTTACCCCTCACGAAAGAATATATTGTTATAAATTTGATCTGTCTGTTTGTCTGTGCCACCTGAGCGATAAATCTATTTTAATGTGGTTTTTTTAATCGAAAGGCCTGGTTTTCGTGATAGTTACATAGATTTGTATTTGAAGGTTACAAGCACTGAGCCAAGATGAGGTAGTGATTATTGGGTTTGGGCGTTCTTATTTTGTTTTTCTATTAGCACGATTTTACAACATCGAAGAAACTGATCCACTAGTAAAAAGATGTATCATAATAAGCCAGCAGTAAATTAATATCTTTGATTATCGCGATTGTAGCACATTTATAGAAATAAATATTAGATATTTCATTTCTTTCAGTGGCGATCGAATCCACAACCTGTGGTCACACGCTTGGGCTCCTGCGCCACGAAAGGCCTGCATTTCAATTAGTGTTGTTATACCTATTAAAAAAGAGAACAGCCTAAGCAAGTTATTCGAAATCTAAACTATTTATATGAAATATATCTTGGATCTATAAATTTCCCAATGTTTTTCCTCTTAGCTTTACGTATCCCACACATGGCGGGGTTGGCAGAGGGAACTTGGGAACCTAGTGTTAAGACACTCCGTTCCCCACTTTTTTTTTTTTTTTTTTTTTTATGGAAAAGGCAAGGCAAACGAGCGTACGGGTCACCTGATGATGAGTGATCACCGTCGCCCACGGCCCCGTGTAACACCAGGGGAGCTACAGGGGCGTTGCCGGCCTTTAAGGTGGAGGTAGACGCGCTTTTTGAAGGTACCCATGTCGTATCGACCTGGAAATACTGCCGCGGGTAGGTCGTTCCACAGATGTGTGGCGCGTGGAAGAAAATTCCTACGAAACCGCACAGTAGTCGAATGCCACGTGTCCAGATGATGTGGATGGTACTTTAGTTTGTGACGTACTGTGCGGTTGGAAAATTCGGCGGCAGGTATCAAGTCAAACAGTTCTCCAGAACACTCCCCGTGATAAATGCGGTAGAGAACGCACAGTGAAGATACGTCTCTACGCAAAGCCAAAGTGTCAAGCCCCTTACAGATCATTGGGTCCCCAACGATTCGAACGGCCCTACGTTGTACGCGATCAAATGGTTCAAGCTGAAACTGGGGTGCACCAGCCCAGAGGTGAGAACAGTATTCCATATGAGGCCGAACCTGGGCCCTATACAGGGCCAGACGGTGTTTTGGCGTGAAATACTGTCTCGCTCTGCTGATGACCCCCAGTTTCTTCGAGGCCAACTTGGCCTTGCTTTCCAGATGATCGCGATACTGGCAGTCGTTCGAAAAGCTGAGGCCCAATATACTGATACAGGGCGCGGCTTTAAGGGGAGTGTTCTCGAAAACTGGTGATACGACAAATGGGGTTTTTTTAGTGGTTAACGCGCAGACTTGTGTCTTCCGGGGGTTGAATTGAACTAGGTTCTTTTCACCCCATACGGAGACATTGTTGAGGGATGCCTCAACGGATTACACCTAATTTGAGGCATTACGTGTGGAGTGGAACTCAGCGCCGCGCTTTACCTTGTTACCAGAGCAAAGAAATGGCAACATTAAATATTTAATGTGAAAATATTAAATATTTCATTTCCTCGAGTGGGGATCGAACCCACAACCTGTCGTTTCAAGTCACATGTTTGTGCCGTTTCGCCACTACCGGCCTCCAATTTTACCAACATCAGGAAACGATTCTATTCAATTATGATACTCCAATTAGACTCTGAGCCTACGATTTACTGAAATACCAACCGTAATTAAAGCAAAACGTAACGGTTTATCCAAATTTGAGAATTTATAGGAACCGAACAAAGGAGAATGGGTCCAGTCCATTAGTGGGATTATTTTAATGGAGTGCCTTTATAAGTCTCATCGATGATGGCTTTTGTGTATTTATATAGACTGAAAAACTAGCATCCCGCCCGCGACCTCGCCTACTTGAATAACATTGGTAAAAAGTGATAACGTTCAAATGAAAACTAGACTTTTGGTTAAATAAATAAAAAAAAATTAAAAATCTTTTTTTTTTAGCCCTATTACAATAATAAAGATTTATTAAATATATATTTTTACAATTTTACAACGTGTTATTTCACACTTAGAAATAAAAAAATATGAATTTTAAAAACGTATCAAACGAGAGATCTTTCGATAATTTTGCGATAATTCGAAAACGAATGGTCTTTGAGTAGTGAAAATTTGTAAAAAAAGAGAACGAGATGCTACGAACATAAATTAGTTATAACAAGCGTATAAGAATTACGACGTAACTTATGAGAACGTATTGTTTTTGGAAAAAACGTATCCAAGAGGCGTGTGATCAAATCCCGCTACGTTAAAATTTTTATACGTTTTTAAAATTAATATTTTTAATATATCTTCATATACAGAAAGCTATTGGTTAAAGATTTTTTTTTAGCTTCACGCTAACGCGCACGAGGCAGGGTAGGCAGAGGGAACCCGGGAACCTAGTGTTAAGACACTCCGTTCCACGTTCTTGCGTTCCCCACTTTCCGCCGAATTTGAGGCATTGCGTGTTGAGTGGCGGAACTCAACGCCGCGCTTTGCCTTTTTACCAGAGCGAAGAAATGAAACATTAATTATTTAAATTGAAAATATTAAATATTTCATTTCCTCGACTGGGGATCGAACCCAGAACCTGTCGGTTACAGTCACACGCTTGTGCCGCTGCGCCACGACAGGCCTATTAAAGATTTATCATAAGTATATATCATGGCCTTTTTGACAGAGACCTTGAGTGAAAGCGGATACCATACCAAAGCGGATATCTCATGTGTCATATATAAATTTTAGTAATTTCCATTTGTGTACAAAAGCAAAGCTGATGGTATAACCTAGTCTCTATTATAACATAATACGCTCAAATTATTCCAATAAAGATGGCCATTTTGCCAAAATTACGAGTCAAAAGAGTGGCGTAGCGACATAATAAAAGGGGAAATCCTTCACCGTGTCACACGACAGATGGTAATGGCAGGCCCGCGGGAATTATATGACTTGTGCTCTAATATATCACTCGCTGTAATTTACTTTATTCAATGAACCTGTTACTCTTGCTTTGATAGATGAGGTTCTTTCAAGCATTTTTTATTATATAGTGTATGAGACGAGGAGTTAATGGCAAATCACTATTGATTACTTATTCAGGGTGTCGTACCTGAAAAGAACCACCTGTGTGTGTCTGTGTGTGTCTCACTATCTGAAATTAATACCATGTTATATTTTTTATCAAATTCGGCGGAAAGTGGTGAACAGAAGTGGAAAGGAGTGTCTTAACACTACGTTCCTAAGTTCCCTCTGCCTACCCTGCCATGTGCAGGATACAGCGTGAAGCTGAGTGTGTTACATTTTTAGCTTCACGGTCCCTTGAGCATAGAAAAAGCCAACATTCTTCGTCAATGAAATTGAAATTAATTAACATTAATGCTTTATTTTTGCTGCAATTTGCAATTCGCCGCGTGATCTATACTCTATCGTGGACGTACTTAATTAATTCTCCAGTTCGTCATTTACTAGAAGAAAGCTGAGGGAAACACTTAATAAGAATCTCTTGAGAGAATTTGTTGTTTTTCATTCAAATTTTGACGTTTTATAAATAGCTTCACTTTTTAAGCTAAAATTTACTGAATGTGTGTATTTTTTAAATTTCATATTAATTTGTTTCGTTTAACAGAAATAAATTGGTATATAACATATGTCTTACTAAATCACTTTCTACCCGAGGGATATTTTTTGTATAGGCCTATGTTGTAGAGATGAAAACGGGAAACGCGTTACGCGGCGTTGAGTTCCGCGGCGTTTTAAATTCCATAGTATCTGGGAACAAGCCATCATGGTGCAGGAGTACTAGTGTGTGACTTGCACGCGTCGGTTGTAGCTTCGATTCCCTCTCGAGGAATATTAAATATTTAACATTGCCAATTCTTTGCTCTCGTAACAAGGCTCAGCGTGGCGTTGACTTTTGTCATGAAATACTTCGAAAATTCGGCAGAAAGTGGGAAACGGAAGTAACTTGTTGGAGAACGGATTGTCTTAACACTAGACTCCCAAGTTTCCTCTATCTACAATGCTCTATGCAGGATAGAATGGTAAAAAAATGAAATTAATTTATAAAAACATTACTTATAAATGATATTTAACTTTGATATACAATACGATAAAGGTTTATGCATTTTTCCAAATACTCCCTCTATTGCGGACATGGCAGGGTAGGCAGAGGAAACTTGGGAACCTAGTTTTAAGACACTTCATTCCACTTCCTTTACCCACTTTCTGTCGAATTTGCGGCATTGCGTGTTGTGTGGCGGAACTCGACGCCGCGCTTTGCCTTGCCAGAGCGACGAAATAAAAACATTAAATATTTAATTTGAAAATATTAAATAATATATTTAATCGATCGGGATCGAACCCACAACCTGTCGTTTACAGCCACACGTTTGTCTCTTATATGTATGTGTAAACACACACAGACACACAATTGTATAAAGACAGTGTACGTGAGATAGTGTACGTGATCCACATAGTATAAGTTATTAAGGGCACGGCACGCAGGCAATAAAACGAGGAACAACAATACTTACTGATACCATAGTAGCTGCAGTGTATTGCACTTTCAATATACTCGTAGCTTAAATCTAACTTCAAACCACGTCCAAGGTAAGTTTATATAACGTTTGTAGAAAAGTTGATAAGAAACTGAAGAAGCAATAGTTTAATTGTATAATCCGAAATAGATACACAGAAGAAAGCTGTTGTTCGCACTCGTTCCTATACTTTTTACTGAATTTTCGAGACATTATGAGCTACCTGGCGGAATTAAACGCCGCGTTACGTCTACCAACGGTGATATGATAACAATTTATAATAAAAAAAAATCCAAATAAAAAATGGAATGCACGTTGGTTTTTTCATTAGACTCTGTACGTGCCACAATGACTTCACATTAAGAGCATCTTTACAATAATACAGTAAATACAACAAAATAAAGTGCGAAGATCGCACGTTTCTTCATGTAAAATTTGGCAGCGATCGAACAATGCAAATTGAATATATTAAGCGAGTTTGAATGTACCTGAGTGTGGCGTGTACTTGTGCGGAAGCAATATATATTCCAAGTGAAAGACGTCTCTCCGGATACTATACTTCCTTGGAAAGTTTGGAATTACCATTTCTAACGTTTTCTTTATTCATCTATTGAATTCCACACAAGAAGATTTTTTCTGCTTCACGCTGTATCCCGCACACGGCAGGCTAAGTAGAGGGAACCCAGGCACTTAGTGTTAAGACACTCCGTTCTATTTTCTGCCTTTCGACAAAAGTTAGGGGTTTCCTATCAAGAGGCGGTACTCAGTGCAGCATTTTGCCACGTTGCCAGAGCGAAGTAATGATAACAAGAAATATTTCATTTTCTCGAGTGGTGATTGAATCCAAAACCTGTCGCGTCTACCCTCATAAAAAAATTAATTTTATAAAGCTTTTATATTGGGCAATCCATAGATAAAAAATGTATTTTTTTTACGACCAGCCAGATGAGTCTGTCCAAAATCTTACAGATTCTGACATCATAAAAATAAAAAACTATTATATTTTTCTATCTTTTTCGTTCAGATAATCTTAAATTAAAATAATAAGAAACAATATTAAAATAAAATGTATATTCTCTCGCTAAGCTTTCTTATACTCCCTAAAAACGACTAATTCTGGAATAACAACTCGCCTCTCCATAAATCAGTAGAAAGCTAATCGCCATATCGCTAAGTTTTCTCTTTGCGTTATCTCTCAGTCAATTGATAACAGAAAAGTATTAAAATAGTTTTGCTCATAGCAGAGTAGGCAGAGGGAACCTGGGTATCTGGGTAGTTTGAGACACTCTATTCCCATTAAGACACTTCCGGTATTCCCATTAAGACACTTCCCCACTTTCGCCTAAATTCAAGGCATTGCTTATTTAAAGAACTATAAAATAAAACATTAATGATATACTTCCTTCGCTTTTATAGTCTAAATTACCCAACGTAAATCCTACACGAAATCACCACCCGAAGCCTGGCGTGGTGCAGCGGCACAAGCGTGTGACTGTAACCGATAGGTTGTGGGTTCTATCCCCACTCGAGGAAATGAAATATTTAATATTTTCAATTTAAATATTTTATATTTTCATTTCATCGCTCCAGTAGCAATGCCACATATTCGGCGGAAAGTGGGCAACTGAAGTGGAACAGAGTGTCTTAACACTAGGTTCCCAAGTTCCCTCTGCCTACCCTGCCATGTGCGGGATACAGCGTGAAGCTGAGTGAGAGAGAGTGAGTAAATCCTACAAAAGTAAATATTTTGTATACTATGTTTATGTACTATGTATATTTGTATACATATTTGTCATCATTGCTAGTATAATAGATCTGGGTCAACAATATCTATTCAACCCAAACCATCAGCCTGCAATATTGCGTCAACTTTTGTCACATGGGAGAGTTTCAATAGACCTTGATATCTAATAACGTTCTATTTAAACAGCTTCACGCTGTATCACGTCAGGTTGTGGGTTCGATCCACTCGAAGTTTTGCAATATATTTCTTTTTTTAAATAAAATATTTATTATAATTATTTCTTCGCTCTGGTAAAAAGGCAAAGCGCAGCGTTAAGCTTCATCACTTAACATGCAATGCTTCAAATTCAGCGGTGAATGATGAACGGAATGAAGTGACTTAACACTAGGTTCCCAGGTTCCCTCTGCCTACTTTACCATGTACAGGATACGGCGTGAAGGTGAAAATGAATCTCCATTTATTATTTGTCAAATTGCTTATAAAACATATCAAAGCAACTTGTAGACGATCTGGTTATAAGATAAATGTTTTACGGTTTTCTTTACGAGCCAGGTCACGTTCGTCACAAAATATCGATACATTAGTCCGACCAGGTTATTATCCTTTTTATAAACCCTTAAAGCAAATAAAAATTGGCCTTTCGCCACCTGCGCTACATATAATTGCTAAGTTTCTAATCATACAATTATTACAGTAGGGTCAATTTCAGTTATATAAATTTTATTACATACAAGTCTACTTAATAAAAGCTTATTAAAAAGATATTAGCTTTAGCCGGTGTTAAAATAATAGTTATAAATAATTAATTAATACACTTAGTTATCTACTAGCGAACCCGCGCTTCACCCGCTTGAAATATCACGCTGTAACCCGCTCATGGCAGGGTAGGCAGAGGGAACTTGAGAACCTAGTGTTAAGACACTCCGTTCCACTTTCATCCCCACTTCCTCCGAATTTGAGGCATTGCATGTTGAGTGAACTCAACGCCGCAAGTTAAATATAATAAATGACAAAATTGATAAATTGATTTAGTATAATTATCTATGCTGTTAGCTATACCGGAGATAAACCCGAACAAACAGAAAGGACAAAAAAGTTATTATTCGTTTTGGTATTGTATTAATAATAAAATGCCCTTTGAAATGCATCGTAAATTTAATACGATAGACAGACACTTTGATTTTATTTATGTATATAGATAAGTTCGTAAAGTGGCGCAAATATTTAATTAATGACCAGACGCTGTTTAATCGTCCTTTGTCTTATCTCCGAAGACGCTTTCTATCCAAATGTTTGGAAAATCTCATTGATGACTCAAGTTTACGACATAAATTGTTTATAAACTTCTTGGCTCCATTCAAGATAAGTCCGGGCAGAAAATGGTTTCGTTCTTAGATAAAATAATTTTGTACACAACGACCACAAGTATGTGACTTTTACGCAACAGGTTGTGGGTTTTGTCCCCAATCGAAGAAATGATATATTTAATATTTTTAATTTAAATATTTAGTGTATTCATTACTTGGCACTGGTAACAAGTCAAAGCGTACCCTCGATTCCTGCCCCTAACAAGCTATGCCTCAAATTAGGCGGAATATGGGAAACCAGATGAAATGTCCAAACACTAGGTCCCAAGTTCCTTCTGTCTACCCTGCCAAGTGCTGGATACAGCGTTGTCTATACTAATTTCAATAACTGCGTGTTGAACGGCGTAGCTCAACGCCACGTTTTTGCTTAATAAAAGATTAAGGATTAGATGAGTGTTATAAGATATTATAAAGGCAACTTACAATTTTGATATGGGTTCAATATAATAAATTTTAAAGGCAAAGCTTAGCTTACTGTCATAGCAATTCTAATCTACTCATCCGTTCGTTTAGAGATAACTCTCTCGGAATATCTCTTTCACTTTGTCCTCTGTTCAACCTCTTCATGCCCTCCGGGGGATCGTCATGCTTTTTCTGTGACTTTAGAGTATAATATTTGTGAAATAAATTGCCAATTGTACTCTATTTTTTATTTTCATAAATTCTATTTTTTATGTTCTGCATTTTTTTGACTAAGGTACTCAACTATAAATATATATGAATACACAAGCCTAGATACTTAACACCGCAACTTTTCTTCTCACACAAGAGAAATTAACATAATTCATATTTAAAAGCGGAAATCTAATCCAGAACCGTTTCGTTTACAGCCAGCGCTGTACCGCTGCACCGTAATCGCCTTTGCGTTACAATCACATTTCAAAAAGATAATCTAAGTGTGTAACCGTAAAAACTACCACTCATATAAAATAGACGTTAAATTGCGAGTCCACCTCGCCCACCGAGGGTTCTGTAACAATTTGAATATCGAAAATCAATAGCAAGTACGACTGATACAAGTTAACAAACTTAAGTTTGCCGTAATACGTATGCACTCTTTTTGGTTGAAATTCACTGAGTGCCAAATTTTATAACTACAGCAAAGAAAGTACCATATAAATGTTGATTACAAGGCAAGGCAAGGCAAAGTTCATAGAATTTGTAGTTTGCATTGGCCAGGTTCATAGAATTTGTAGTAAAAACGATACATATATGCTTAGGTTTAGAGATATTTATTGTTTCATAAAGAATATTACATATTCACTTAAATGAAACTTAAAACTAATTTACAAAACTATGTACATAAATGTTTACATTTTTGAGCATACGAAACTAGGTTTTTAAATCTTATTATACAGAATAAAAAAAACATTTTACAAGTAATACAAAAAAAAAAATCAATCAATAAGTGGGTAGTTTTGTATATCAACATTCATCACGACAAAATGTTCATAGACAAATTACAACTAGATGCGACATTACTAAAACAAAAATATTTCAACATTTTTATTCTTATTTTATATTTCCTAGATAGTTACTTTATTTATTTATTATATCTCCGATGTTATGAATGCTTGCAATATTTTTACTATTTTGACATAATTTTTATCTACGCTCCAAGAGCCCGTGAATAAAATAAGAACACTTGAGCGTAATATACCGTCAAGTCATGCTTGTATTAAAGACATACAAAGCTTGACGATGTATCCCGCACATGGCAAGGTAAGTAGAGGGAATTTGAGAACTTAATGTGTAAGACACTCTGTTCCGTTCCCCACTCTACCAACTTGGAGGCACTGCGTGTTGAGAGGCGAAACTCAACGCCGCGCCTTGCCTTATTACCAGGGCGGTAAATTAAAACATTGAATAATATTTTAGTTTTAAAATACTAAATACCTCATTTCCTCCGGATCGAACCGACAACTTGTCTCATTTACAGCCATACGTTTGTGCCCCTGGGCCAATACTGGCCTCAATACATATAGTATATTGATATTAATTTTGATACCTCTGCATGATCTTAAGATAAATGCTCTTGACAAAGGGACTTGCCTATTTGACAAAAAGGTTTTGCGTTATAAGGTACGGAACCCTAAATTTAGTTCGTTGCTATTCAACAAAATTGGATCTCTGACTGTCAAACGTTTGATACGTTTGACAGTGAGGACAGATTAACGAGAAGTTGACCCGACCCGCCGAGTTGTATGATAGAATAGAATTTTATAGCAAAAGGCAGGTTTTTAAATCTGGATAAGTTTTTAACAATTCATTAAAAGATCATTCTAAAACTATAGTTTTAGAATAATTTTTAATGAATTATTTAGTACTACTCTACTCAACTTCACGCTGTATCCCGCACGTGATAGAGTAGGCAGAGGGAACTTGGGAACCTAGTGTTAAGAGACTCCGTTCCACCTCCGATCCCCACTTTCTGCCGAATTTAAGGCATGGCGCCGCGTTTTGCCTTGAAGAAATGAAATCATTAAATATTTAAATTGAAAATATTAAATATTTCATTTCATCGAGTGGGGATCGAACCCAGAACCTGTCGGTTACAGTCACACGCTTGTGCCGCTGCGCCACGACAGGCTTCATCTGAATTATTTAGTGGTGTATTGAATACAAATAAAAAGTGGAGAATGAAATATTCTAACATTAGGTTTTTTCTGACTATCCTGATATGATAAACACTTAGTTCCGCACTAGGCAAAGCCTGTGGTATAGAGGCAACTGAAATACTCGTACATTATAGCGTCGTAGTGGGCCTCTTAATTTGTACATAATTGTTAAAAAGCATTTTGATATATTAAATCCATAACGGGAATACTATAACAACATATAGTGGAATAAGAAGTAATGGTCACTGTTCCATACAAATATTGCTGCTCGATTGAGCCAATGTAACGATCGACCAAAGAAACAAAATAACCATCCTATTTATGGCTGGCAGCGTTGCTTTCGCATGATATTTCTTTTATTTTCTAAGCACATCTCTATTCCTTTTCACGTTTATTTCCTCTTTTTTGAATGGATATGCGTAATAGGATTTTATTATATAAGTATCTTTTATCTTAGACTGCCTTCAGGAGACACAAAACACAGTCTTTCTTAAATTAATGAATTATGAAGATTAATCAATGAGTCCTGAACATTTTTTTTAAATAACAGCAAACGTTTAACTGAGAAAGCAAAGGAAAGCTAGTGTTAAGACACTATGTTCTCCACAAAACTACTCATATATCCAACGTCAAATGATGGTACTAAACTGCGTACTTTGTCCAGTATTATAAATAATCGGAACCATTTATCTCCACATGGTAGCTTTTGCACATATTAGCTTAACAGTCTTCAGTAGAGCGTGTACACGTAAATGTGATTTTCCATACAAGCCCCGCTCCAGCAGTCCGGCGCTGACGCGATAATGTTGTTTTGTTTGCCTAAATATTAATTTGAGTGCGGATCAATGAACAGCTATATGATATTTCGTGAAACAATGAAGTCATTGATATTGGCTCATTTCTTTAGAATCTAATGGTTATGAAGGAATGGTTGTACTCTATAAATTCGAACGAATCAGTCTCCAGACTCCAGTTTCCTTGGGCTCACCAGCCCAATAAGAAAAATTATCAATTAAATACTGCTACTCAACACGAAAACATTATAAAATGGACGGTGCGTGGAGAGCAGAGTGTCTTAGCACTACATTCTTTCTGCCTAATTTTCTATGTAAATAATACAAAAAAAAATATAAAATCTCTGACCCAAAAATGTTACTATATCATTTTGGCAAATTGATTGTAGCTCTCACACTACTAGTTCGAAAGATAAAAAAAAATATTAAAATCGATTCATTCATTTAGGAGTTACAGTGCCACAAATAGGCAGACGTATAGATCAAACTCTCACCCTTCTTTTCCATCTGAGGTTCCTAAGCATGAAACTGCATTTTTCTTCAGTCAAGTCAAGATACTCCATTTGATTTAATAAAATGTAAAACTATTTAATATGAGAAAATTAAACTTTGTTCAAATCTTTGTTGACAATCTAACAAATATTTGTTTTCAGTACAAAGTGATAGAGCAAAGGTGAATGGAGTATTTAAGTAATTTACCAAGATTTCGCCGGCGGCTCGGAGCTACCAACGCTTGATGTTTGAAGTTGAGGCAACGACACTATTGAATTATATTGAATCTTGTTTGAAGAATGTTAATTTTAATCTTTTAAGTTTTCAATTACTGTCCTAAATCAATTTAAGGTTTTACTGGGAGAGGAAAATCAATAAGTGTTATTTAGTGTGGGTGAAAAGGATTTAAAAAAAATTAAAAAATCCCCACGTGGCAAGGTACACAAAGGGCACTTGGGAACATAGTGTTTAGACTCTCCATTTCCATTCTACTTCCGTTCCCCACTTTCCTCCAAATTTTCAAAGGTATTGTTTGCTAAGTGGCGGTCGCACCTACGCCATGACTGCGCTAAAACGGCGTAGAACGCTGAAATTTGGCATACGCGTTTTAAATTCACGAAATTACGGGCTACACTCGGTAGTTAATATAACGGAAAAGTAATTATTCATATAGCGTATCAAATTATGATAATTTTGAAGCATTGATACCGCGATTGTTTGCAATTTGCATTAATCCCGAGGCTGCTGTTTAATTGTATAAATTTTACTAATTGCCTTATAAAATGTTATTAATGGGTGGATTGGTGCTCGGATCGTGAACGCCGGAGCTTTCGCAAGTGGTTTTCTGATGTTTTTTATTAAAGAGTAATTAAGACTCTTGGCCTGAGGCTTTGGGGCTTTGTCGTAGAGCAGGGACACAACCAAACGACTTTAGACGTTGAGGTTCGCCACTCAACTCGCACAGAAAATCAAGAACGGAGTTTTTTACCACTAGGTTCCCAAGTTCCCTCTGCCTACTCTGCTTTGTGGAGTGTACAAGGGAACAAAATATTTATTTAACCAAAAAATATTAATATTCAAATCAACCTGTTGCTGCATTATACAGAAATTACGTTGCATGACAGAGGCATTTTACAGACTTACATATATATCTAAAAAGTAAAGTATAACTTAACCTCGATATATCATTGTCAAATTATTAATAGCTAGCTTTTGTTAAAATGAGCGGCGGAATGAAACAAAATCTTTTAACTTAATGTTCCATAATAATTATTATAAGACCATCCTGACACAGTGGTACAGCATGTGTTGTTGATGCTATTGCAGTTGCTTCAATTCCAAATTAAAGAATTTTTTTTTATTTTCTCGCTCTGGTAACAAACCAAACCGTTATCTTGAGTTCTGCTCCATAGGTGTGGGGTAATACCGTGGGGAATTAATATCTTAAATAGCTTATTATATACAAATTATTATATATTTTTAACTTTACGTTGTATCACACATACAGCAGGGTAGGCAGAAGGAACCTGGGAACCCGGTAAGTCACTCTATTATAATAAAGACATTTCCGTTCAGACTTTCGCGTAACTCTTAAAATTGCGTGTAGAGTGGTGCAACTTAACACCGCGCTTGTTGCGAATTAATAATACCATAAAATATTTCTCCCAAGTGGGGATCAAACCCACAATTTCGCGTTTAAAAATCTTATTATATTAAGAAATAAAAAGAAATGTGTATATAAATACAAGATTTTTCCTTTTCCATTCCTTTTGATCTGTTCATTTGTAACCCGAGTGCGTCTGATAGTAGTTTAAATAAGCCGAGTTCGTAGAACGCAATCTGAGGTGAAATGAACATCAATTAGGGCAATTGCTGCGAGATAACATTATAATTTATTTTATTAACCTATCTCTAAAAGAAGAGGTTCTCGATGAGGTCTGTCGTGGCGCAGCGGCAACCATAGGTTGTGAGTTCGATCCCCATTCAGAAACGAAATATTTAGTATTTTCAATTTGAATATTTAATATTCTCATTTCTTCGCTCTAGTAACAAGGTAAAGCATGGCGTTGAGTTTTGCCATTCAACACGCAATGCCTCCAAATTTAGCGAAAAGTGGGGAACAGAAGTAGAACGGAGTGTCTCAACACTAGGTTCCCAAGTTCCCTTTACCAACATTTTCACACCTCATTTTCAAATATCGAAAGTGTGGATTTAAATACCGTTATATCAATTTTTATAAGTTTTTAAATAATTATTTAAAAGTACTTTTTTTTTTAAATTACAACTTGATGAAATATTGATCATCAAAATAGAGCTTCCCTTTTATTTTGTCTTTTTTCATTATGATTGTCTTTGATATGTTTTTTTTATACTTTAAATAATTAAACTCGTTATTTTAGCTTCGTAAAATTTTGATTATTTACATTTAGCAGCGTTGAGTTCCGCCTCTCCATTGACAAGTGGAGAACGGAATGTCTTTACACTAGGTTCTTCTCTCTTTATTTTGCATAAGAAGTAGCGGAAATTTGTAAAAATCTCGATACAGGCACTACCAATATCATAACTAAATAGGAACAAACGTCTACGAATTTGTACGTACATAGCTGGAGGAGATTTTATAGTTTAGTGGTCGGCACGCTTGGACAGTTTCCAAACGGGACAAAATTGAAATCCCTTTATGTTTACATTTATATACCGTTTTCAACATTTTTTTCTAATATATGGAAATATACTTTAAAAAAATGCTAAAACTAAAACAATTAGCAATTTGTTGCTGTAGCTCCTCAGATTACCGCCTTGAACCACACAAACTCTTCAGCTTTGGCTTGCAATACTACACAATATTGCTACGCCGTAGCGCTTACTCTACAAGAGCGCTTCGTATAAAATGATTTTTCAATTTCAATAACTGATCAAATGCGAGTTGAGCTCACTTGCTTAAGGTTCCGCTCTGAGTTTAAAATTGAGAAGTTCAGAATGGGAACAAAATAACTTATGTAAAGAAAAAAAATCAGTAGTTTTTTATTATCTTATGGCGTAGTTGTCAGAACGTTTAGACAGTTCCCAATAGACACAAGTTCAAATCCCACTCTGTTAAATATTTTATACGTTAAAGTCGATGGAAAATACCATATAAGTTTTGATAACGCGATAGATTTCGTACAATTACAGCAAAAACAATGCATAAACGCTCGTATCTTTATCATGACTTTTTTGTGTTCTAAGGGATCATACATCCTTAATATTTGATATAAATTTCAGCTCCATACCTTCAGGCAATCGGAAGATAAATAATCTTTGATGAACGAACAACCAGTTTATCTTATAAGGGGTCCGTTTTTCCTTCTAGATACGGAACTAAAAAAAAAAGAATTAATTTATCGAACTATCGAAGTATATTACTGTGGCCATAGCGATTGTAAACATGACAATTATAAATTGAATTGAGTTTCACCAATCTACACGCAATGCCTTGGGAAGTGGGGTCTCAGGGTAAGCACAGAGAATCTGGGAACCTAGTGCAGGTTCCCAGCAAATTATATGCATTTGTAAAAGTTTAATATATCTTATATGCAGTTTTACTCGCTTGCATGCAACGAAGCTCTCAAGTTCTCCGCGTTCAACTGACATTTTTCTGTTCTTTGTTGCTAAGATTAACATTACATTAAAATAATATTACTAATCCTTGCTGGTAGCTCGAAATAAATTGCATTGAGCGGTGAGTGGAGAAACTCAACGCCGCAGTTCACCTTGTTGCCAGAGCAAATAAAGAAAATATTAAGCATTTCATTACTAAATACTAACTACATTTACTAAATACTCACTCACTCAGCTTCACGCTGTATCCCGCACATGGCAGCTACCCTGCCACGTGCGGGATACAGCGCGTGTGCAAAGGGAACTTGGGAACCTAGTGTTAAGACACTCCGTTCCACTTCCATTCCCCACTCTCCGCCGAATTTTAGGCATTGCGTGTTGAGTGGCGGAACTCAACGCCGCGGTTTGCCTTGTACCAAAGCGAAGAAATGAAAATATTTAAATTGAAAATATTAAATATTCCATTTCCTCGAGTGGGGTTCGAACTCACAACCTGTCGGTTACAGTCACACGTTTGTGCCGCTGCGCCACGACACGCCTCAACTACTACTACTAAATATATATTAAAAAAAATATTAAGAAGTTCTATTTTAATAACATAAAAAAGCAGTAACGTATTTAATTGTTTTATACGTATTTATTATCGCACGTGTCAGAGTAGGCGGAGGAACTTGAGAATCTAGTGTAAAGATATTACGCTTTTAATAAGACACTTCTGTCCCTCATTTTTCGCCCACTTAAAGCATATTTAAAAAAAAAACGTATGTATCAACATTATGCCATATCAAATGAAACAAACGTTCATATATTTTCATTTAAAGCTTTATTGCCACGAAGCAATATTTTCCAGAACGGGAACAAACAGTTATTATTCGCAATATGTTTCTTAAAACGACCGAGTACTGACTTTAACTTATTGTGCCTTTGTGTGTTTTGTAAAGGACTTTAATCGTGATATATTAAACATAGAAATATTGACAATTCTTTGAAAAGAAAAAAGAAATATGTAGGTATATGCGACAAGTTGTGGATTCGATATCCACTTGGGAAAATGAAATAAAAATATTTATTATTTTTGCTACTGTTCTTGTCGATTAGGTTAAGTATGGTCTTTTAAGATTTACTTCAACTTCTGATATAATTTTACGAATATAGAAAATTCTATGTCAGTAGAATAAAAAACAATCACGGAAATACATTAATAATTTTATACATATATAGGTACATGGCTCAAGCACTTCCTAAAAATAACCACAATCCCTTGTGTACGATAAATAAAATTATCCCAGACCGTACTGCATTGTCCGCAGAACATTTGAAACATATTCAGTCAGTAACACAAAAAACATTTATAAGGATGGCCATAAATTTCGCTAAAAGTCAAAAATACGCGAACAAAAGATTCTACAGCACTTACGTGGCATAAAATATTCTGAAAAATAATAGAGTGAAGGAAGCGGAAGTAATTCTTAAAGTGGTCGTAAATTAACGCAAACATCCGGTAGCGCCTCGGCGTGTCTGTTTGACGGATCGTATTTTCATTTAATTCTTTTTTGTTTTAATGATATTTTCTCATAATTTTGTATTAAGTTTTTGGGAACCGGATGAATTTAAAGGCAGCTGTTGTTTTAACTAAGTAGTAATTTAGTCTGAGGTTTATAATGTAAATATTATTTAAATAATTTAGAGACCTATCGTGGTGGGTACAAGCGTGTGACGGTAAACACCACCAGGTTGCGGGTTCGATCCCCACATGAGGATATGAAATATTTAATATCAATGTCGAGGCAAAAGCGCGGCGCCAAGATACGCGGCGTAAAGTGTACCATTAAAAAGTCTACACTTACACAAAGAAGGGAAAGCAAAGAAAATCTAGTGCGATGACACTACGTTTTCTATTTCGCCCAATTTACAGGTCTCTCTACGTGCTGAATGACAGAACTCAAAGCAACACTGTCTTGTTGCAAAAATTTGGAAACAAAAAATAAATATTTGAAACAGCAACCACCGCGATCACATTTAACCCCTGGACCACTGCGTTACGATTGCTTATTTATACTTCAAAGCCAAATAAAGCTTAAATCTTGTACAATATTTTGTAAAACTTATGAAATATATCGCTCTCAGTCGTCGGTCACTTCCGGGTGGCTGTTGGTTGCGATACCGACACCGAACAATGAACCGCTTGACCTCATGATATTTGCTATTTCAAGTACAATATATAAGAACGATACTTAAACTTTTCTAATAATATAATAAAATTTTCAAAGAAATGGTAGACTTTTTTATCTTAAAATTTTTGTTTACTGCATTTAGCAGGTTAGGTAGATGGTACCTGGGGACCTCGTGATAAGACTCTGTTTCCTGTAGGACACTTCCGTTTCTCAGTTTCCGCTCAGTACATTAGACATTGAATTTTGAGTGGCGGAACTCAACGCCGCGCTTAGCCTTGATAATAAAGCTATGAAATCAAAACATAAAATACTTCATTTCCTATGTGAGAAATAAACCCATATTCGTAGCACGCTTGTTGCCCCCAGTAGTGACCGTAAGAAAGAAGTAAAAATAGTAAAATACTTTTACTATGTTTTAAAGTGTTATTCCACACTTAGGACAGAAAATACTAAACTTAAATTTAAAAAGCGTATAAAAATTTTGAACGAAGCAGGATTTGAACCCGCGCCTCTGGAATACCGTTCCAGCGCTCTGACCTAGTTGGTCAGAGCGCTGGAACGGTATTCCAGAGATTTTTACAAATTTCCGCTACAAGAATTTCGACGGAGCTCGGTGCGAACGAATGGCTTAGTTGGTCAGAGCGCTGGAACGGTATTCCAGAGGCGCGGGTTCAAATCCTGCTTCGTTCAAAATTTTTATACGCTTTTTAAATTTAAGTTTAGTATTTTCTGTTCTAAGTGTGGAATAACACTTTAAAACATAGTAAAAATATTAAAATAAATAGTATTCTCTCTTGCCAAACGATAATTCTTACGAGTTGTCTTTGGGTAGCGGAAATTTGTAAAAATCTCCCTACAGAGATGCTAACAACAAAAATAAGTTGTAACAAGCGTATAAGAATTTCGACGGAGCTCGGTGAGAACGAATGGCTTAGTTGGTCAGAGCGCTGGAACGGTATTCCAGAGGCGCGGGTTCAAATCCTGCTTCGTTCAAAATTTTTATACGCTTTTTAAATTTAAGTTTAGTAAAATACTTTCTAAATATAAATGCTCTTCGTATTTCTAAAACTAATAAATCCTATATCAAATAATCGTAGAAAATGTATATTACCATTATGTACTCGACGCCCACGACTACGTTTGTGTAGGCGTAACTGATTAAATACCGTTATTCTCGTTTCTATTGGAATTTCCGAAAATCGTTCCGCTTTCAGTGTTCCTGTTTACTCCCAAAAGAATATGTATGTCATTCATAAATAACGAAATATTTTTAGTAATACTTACAATTGACATTACTGTTTGATATATTTATTTATTATTTATCGACCCGCTTGCAGCTTCGCCCGCTTGAACTACACAATTATTTGTTTAACTAATATGGACCACTATGGACCTACTCCCATTATGGACCAAATCTGGGGGTCAGCCTGCTACTCCAACATTATAATGATTCAAACAGCTCAAAATGGCATCTTAAAGCACTTAGCGAAAGCTCAATCAATGGTTTATAAGGAATGAAGATTCGCTAAGAAACCTGATAATTAAGACAGTAAAAGAGGAAATAAGATCTTACAGCTCAATATACAAAACAAGGCTAAAAAATCACCCTAACAAGCTGGCGGTGCAACTCAAAACGTCCAGAGACAGGGGACGACTAAAAAGATCCAAAATCATGCAACTAGATAGAAGCAGTCTATAAATCATTTAAAGAGTTACGTCCTAATGAGGATGAACTCGACATGCCAATCTGCTAATAATCAACGACTGATTGCATGATAATCACAAAAAAAAGAATTTATATCTCAATTACCTTTTTTTAATAACATTGTCATTATAAGGACAATATATATACACAAAGAAAAAGAAGCTTTAACCGATTCAATAAAATAGTTATCTTGCGGCGTTGAGTTCCGCCACTCAACACGCAATGCGGACTCAAATTCGGCAGAAAGTAGGGAACGGAAGTGGAACGGAGTGTCTTAACACTAGGTTCCCGGGTTCCCTCTGCCTACCCTGCCTCGTGCGGGATACAGCGTGAAGCTGAGTTATCTTGTAATAATTTTATCGATCCATAACATCAAGTGTTTAATTACCGTTAGTAAATAATCCTTAATCTTATTTCCCCTTTACATCTAAACAATTCTTGTTAATGATCATCAAACTGAAAACTGTAGGTAATTTGTCTTCAAAAGCATTATGGCTCATTAGAGCCGTGTCTACAACGATAATCGACCGAAAGAATTATTTATATTATCTCGTTTAAGAAAACTGAACGCAGCGCTAAGATTTTTTGAAGAAATGGGTGTTAAGACACTCCTTTCCGTTCTCCGCTTTCCGACGAATTTCAAGCATTGCGTGTTGAATGGCGAGCTTTCTCTTATGACCAGAGCAAAAAAATTAAATATTAAATATTTAATTTCCAAGTGGCGATCGATCCCTTTACCTGACATGCTAACAGTGCGCATACTTCTGTCCATGTGTCACGACAGGCTTCAAGTTTTTCACATACATATGTCGTCCGTACCCTTTTCCGTTCATGTTTTTGCCTTTTTTCATCGTATTTTGATATTAAATTTATTTTCAGTGTATAATTCACATTATCAAAGTTGGCCAGGAATATCCGGTAGAAATCCGTTGATTGCCTAGTTCTTGGTGCAAAAATTATATTCTTCATTGTTATTTGCACGATAAGTCGTAAATTCGATCCCCACTCGAGGAAATTAAATATTTAATATTTTCATTTATTTTTTCTTAATGAGGCAATGCGCGGCCTTGTGTTTCGCCACTTAACACGCAATGCCTCCAAAACACAAACGGAATGGATGCGTCTTAATAAGAATGAAACGTCTTCATACGAGGTTCCCAAGTTCCCACTGATTATCTTACTGTGGGATATACAAAGAAAAATAAATAGATAATGTTCCTTGCTTAGCTACCAACGCAATTAAGCACATCCCTTCTGTATTATTGTACAAGATAATAGTAAATTTCAACCCCTGCGTGTAACGTAATCTCAACCACATAACTGCCAGTACGATAGAACTATAACATCTCACAGTGGGAGGGTTGATGCACCTAAGTATTTCACACAAAGCACGCCATACATTCCGCGTGGTGCCGTAACGATAATTACTGTTTTTGGTAATGACAGAATTCCTTATATTTCCGCTACGAAATATATACGTTAACTATCTAAGTTAACTATAAATAAAGGCCTGTCGTGGCGCAGCGGCACAAACGTGTGTCTGTAACCGACAGGTCCTGGGTTCGATCCCCAGTCGAGGAAATTAAATATTTAGGTAATATTTTCAATTTAAATATTTAATGTTTCATTTCTTCGCTCTGGTAATAAGGCAAAGCGCGGCGTTGAGTTCCGCCACTCAACACGCTCAACACTCAAACGAAAGTGGGCAACGGAAGTGGAACGGATTGTCTTAACACTAGGTTCCCGGGTTCCCTCTGCCTACCCTGCCTCATGCGGGATACAGCGTAAAACTGAAAAAAAAGACTATAAATTTAGAAGTACGTATAATATGTATAGTAACAGCCATCGTGTTGCAGTGGCGTAGCATCTGAGTGTGAACGTGATTGTGATAGGTTCGAGATAGATTTCCCACTCGAGATAGTGATTTATTTTCTTGCTCTAGTAACAAACCAAAGTTTCTGGCAGAAAGGTAATAAACCGCCTTAACACTTAGTTTTCACTGTCCCCTGCTATATATGAGATACTGCGTGAATATTTTTTGGTACCGTGGGCAAAAGGAACCATGGAACAGTGTTAAGACACTCTATTCCGTTTCCAATTTTCCGCCGAATTTTAGTCAATGGGTGCTGAGTGGCTAAACTCAACACCACGCTTTACCTTGTTTTTTTTCTTAATTTAATTAATATATGAAATGTTTCATTTGAAAAATGTTTATATGAAAAAAAATACATTTTTAAATATTAAAATAATCATTTGCTAAATTAAAGATTGAACCCAGAACCTGTCACGCTTATTACACGTTAGTTACACGCTTGGGCTCCTGCGCCAAGACAGGCCCCAGAGGAAATATTGTATATATAGTAAATATATCATTAAATATAAAAATTTGTTCTTTTAGCAAGAGAACGGAGAATATTCTATTTAGTTTAACGTCCCTTACGTCTTAGGTAGGTAAAATCATTTTTATAAAAAGCTTTAAGAAAAAATATTTTCTAAAATATTTCTATAATGATTAAAATAAAATTTGGCCGTAAATTCAGGACCAATTAATAAAATGTTCCCCGTTAAGCCCATCAAAGTGATGTCGAAGCGACAAGTAGCTGTTGAACAAGTAAAAGGCCTTTTGACTTATCATTAAATGTCCACTTCCTAAAATATTTTTTCTCATGAAATATTCCTTGGGACTGTAGGTTATGGGTTTGATACTAACTTGAGGAAATCAAATAAATATTATTTTCATTTCTTAGCTCTGGTAACTAGGTAGAACGCGGCGTTGAGTTCCGCTCAACATGCATTACTTCAAATTCGGCGGAAAGCTAAACACGAGATTCCAAAGTTCTCTCTGCCTATCTGCCAAGTGCTGGATACAAAGTGAAAAAGGAAATAAATAAATGTTCGTTAATCATACCATCATATTTACCAATTAATTTATAAGTTAAGAAATATTTTTATAATTTTTAATTTATAATGCCTATTCCTTATAATAAGAAAATTTAACTTAATATAAACCTAATTTTATTTTATTTATATAAAAGGTATGCGAGACGAAATTAGTAATGAAACTTGCTTGCTTGTGAACGTATGGCTTATTAGTCAGAGTGCTTGGACGGATTCTAAGAGGTTGCGGCGGGTTCAAACCTCGATATGTTCCAATTTTTATACATTTTCTTTAGGGTATATCAATTTATTTTCTAAGTTATTTTATTAATTTATGATATCCATATATTAATAAAAACAAAGCAAAGAAAAACTATTAATCCTACTAATGTATTTAGTGGCGTAATTAAATGTCACGCACTGTCGCCTCTATCAAAATAAAAAAAACGAAAATAATCAAAATACTTTCTGTCGTTGCCACAGTTTACTTCATGAAAAACCATACAACATTTTTTAATACAAGAGAAACAAGGAAAATAACGAACAAAGTCACAAAACGTAACCAGTACGTACATTATATGTAAAGTAATTTGGGGCCTGTGGATATCACAAATCTTTCTAGTCAAATGAAGCAACGAAGGTGAGATGCGTTGATTAATTACACCACAATAGAGATGGGTAGTCTCTTAATTTGAGTTAGGGTTGTCCTTTACCTTGTGTGCGGGATACAGCGTGAAGCTATTAGCTAGCATTACTAGATTATAAATAGCTTCACGCTGTATCCTGCATCTAGCAGGATAGACAACTGATATTCCATTCTCCATTCAGACTGTGTGTTGAGTGGCGGAATTCGGCGTCAATGAAAGGTAATAAGATGTTCCCGTGGAGAAATGAAAGAAGAAGAAGAAGAAACATGGCGTTGAGTTCCGACACTTAACACGCAATGCCTCAAATTTAACGGAGAGTGGGGAACGGAAGTGGAACGGAGTATCTTAACACCAGGTTCCCAAGTTCCCTCTGCCTACACTGCCATGTGCGGGATACAGCGTGAAGCTGACCGAAAAAATGTTGTAGGTGTGTATCACAGTCTATACCAGAGCTAGATATTCTTTCTAATAAGAGAAAGCGTGGCGTTGAGCTCCGCCAGCCAAAATACAGAAATCGATGTATACCAACGAGATTCCTTTGGCTAAATTAGAAAAACCTAACGCAGTTTTCCCGTAAAAATCTTTTGAAAATTGAAAAATTCTTGTGGAAAATACGTTCGGAGTGAAACGAGAGACATTTTCCGCTTCACCAGTGTTCTATATAACCCCGAGGTGAGTTTGCAGCTCGTGAACACGTTGCTAATATGCTTACATTTTTTTCTATTTTCTTATAAAACGTATCACGTCTTAAAAGGATACATTTTTTTACCATAAAAGGGTAATTAAGGATATAACATTTACATTTTATATGAAACTTGTATATCAAAAATCATATAAAAAAATCTGTCTTACCTGTACTTTTACCAAGTACTTTACTTACTAAACGGCTGATTCACAAAAAGGGTTGTCATACTCGTAAGTTTAACTTGCCTTTCTGATGGTGGCTTTTTTCAATAGAAAAGACAAGGCAAATGAGCGTACGGGTCACCTGATAGTAAGTGATCACCATCTCCCACGGCCAGCAGCTGCTAAATAAAGCACCCAATCAAGTGTTATTTTAAATCATTTTTTTTAAATAAGATAAGTAAATACTTCATCAAGACGAGGCCGTGTTTTTTTCGAAACGAACGCTTCAAATACAAATCAGTCACTCACTCACTCGGCTTCACGATATATCCCGCCCATGGCAGTGTAGGCAGAGAGAAATTTTCCGCCTAATTTAAGTGACGGAAGTCATCGCTGTGTTTTGCTTTGATACTAGAGCGAAGAAATGAAATCATTTAATATTTAAATTGAAAATATTAAATATTTCATTTCTTCGAGTTGGGATCGAACCCAGAACCTGCCGTGTTTAAAGTCACATACTTGTGCCACGACAGACTTTCATTTAAACACACCTTTTAAAGTCAAATAACATATCATATCACGATCTCTTGACAGCAAGGCGTTATTGGTCTCTAAAATACTGAGGGTCATTGGTAAAGTAAGACGACAGTACTAAGTCATTGGTAGAACGACACAGTATGTCAAACTGTCAAACGCAAAAAAAAATATTTAAATCTTAAAAGGGATCTTCCTGGCTTGAAATATAATTTCAATATTTACTAAAAGCTTTAAATATTTCAAAGCAATTATATAAAATATTTTATAAGCTAGCCAAAGTTTTCATGAAAAAACCAATTAATGTCTTTTATTAAAGATTTATATAGCGTAAGAAATATCAGTCAAGTACGAGTCGCACTTGCCCACCAGGATTACGTACACTTTCAGTATTGTATGTCAACGAAAAGTACTTCTTAAGTTGACAAACTTAAATTTACCGAAAAGATATAAGAAAAAACTACAAATATAAGTAAATAATTTTAACTACATTATATATATATATATATATATATATATATATATATATATATATATATATATATATATATATATATATATATATATATATATATAATATATATTGCATGGATTGCTGTAGGGTCTCCAAGTGATCATGGCATTTTGAGCCAGCCTCACTCTCCATAACTGACCATAAATCATAATCCAGTGGATAATTATCAGATGTTGGGTAGACCTTGTCTGTGATGCAGTCCAGAATGTCCGTTTCTTACAAAGGTTAACTGGATCGAGCTTTATAACTCGGTGCCGAGTGTTACTAAAAAGGACATTTTTAGTTATCGAAAAAGAGGGTTAACTACCTCTTCAAGAATAGTATCTTGATACACTTGTTCCAATATTTTAATTCTTTTTTCATAAAATGGCTTAGTCATTTGCAGCTAGTTCTTTTGCATATAAGACCTTACCGAAACAAATGTTGACAACGGTAATGAGCACGTTGTACTCTGCTGGCTTATTGGAAAGTTTCTTTAAAGCTTTCACCATAAATAACGTTTTGTTTGTTAAAAATTTGCTCCGTTTTGACATTTTTCTCATGTGTAAACATTTTTTTACCGCTCTTTAACGGTATCCAAAAGACGCAGGTTGAGTAATATACTACTATCTGTGCTGTATGATTTTCTTATAAGTATTTTTTTTCAAAATTTAGTACCTTATAATAAGTTATGTTTATATCTTTTTAAGTACAATTTCAAATAGTCCTATCTGATTATAAGTGCTCTTCATCTAAAGACATTCAACATTAGTATATCAAGAACAGCCAAAAACAAAAACAAGGAAAATCCTAACAAGTAGGGCGATAAAGTAAATATATTGTGGGACCTAACGCCTGTAGTTATCAGTCGACGATAAACAATACTGCCGACTAACGAGTAGGTAGCGAGCACAAGTTATTCATGCATCATATCTTACCCCAATTATCGAAAACTATTGTTCTGTTGGACAAATTGCTATCGGTTTGGCCCAGAAATTCCGGAACTGTCTCAGGTTTTTTAGAAATGGGTTATCAGGTTAGCTGTGGGTGATAGAACTGAATAATCAATATATATTATTTATAAGGATGATAATTAATACTTATGTAAGATTAAGCGAAGGCATTCCACCATACAACAGTCAACACGCAATACCTCGCTATCTATTTTCTTTACTAGGTTCTCTATGCCTAGCTCGCTAGTGCCCAGTTCAAAAGTAAAGTCATTCGAGGGATTCAGCTAGAACTCAGATGTACTTGATCACGCTGTATCCCGCACATAGCAGGGTAGGGCAGGGCAAAGAGAACTTGGAAATCTAATGTTACGACACTCTGTTACATTCCCCACTTTTCAGAGAATTTCAGACATTCTGTGTTGAGTGGCGAAATTCAACGTCGCACTTTGCCTTTTTATTATATATATATTTTTTTTTATGGAGAAGACACGGCAAACGAGCGTACGGGTCGCCTGATGGTAAGTGATCACCGTCGCCCACGGCCCTGTGTAGCACCAGAGGAGCTACACAGGTGTTGCCGGTCCTAAAGATGGATGGGCACCGGGGCCCGGCACTACCCAATGCGAAACGCAGTGGCCGAATCCACTACTTAACGCCGGTTTCAATGCCGGGGGTGGCAACAATCCGGTCGAGTCTGCCCATGCGTGTTGTCATTGCTGACAACATGACTCTACCACACGTACTTTAGTCGCCTCTTACGACACCATCAGTACCAGGGTGATCCTATTCTAAGCCGGAATCACATGGCATTATTACCAGAGCGAAGACATGAAAATATAAAATATTTTGCCTCTTCGAGTGGGAATGAACCCACAAACTTTCGTTTGCATTCACACGCTTGTGCCGCTGGGCCATAATGCGAATAAATTAACTAGTATAATATTTTCCACAGTTGGAACTACAATTTTCAATTCATAAAGTAGAAGAACTGTTAATGAAATGTTAATAAATAGACAAATATAAAGATTTCAGTCAGAAATATGTTTATTTAGCTGAATAATCAGTAAATGACAAACAAATACAATAAAATAACCAATTAAATAAGAATAATTTAATATATTCTATCAAGAATTACAAATATTATAGCAAAGAAAATTCTCAAAGGTGTAAAACTGGACGCTTTAGATATCCTGCGCATGCTGAGCTCAGCCTCTGCATCTTGGATGGTAGCGTTGATGACATCGCTGTATTGATAGAGGGAGGTGAAAACACTTGTAGCTCCTATTGGCGGTGTCTCCCCGCCGCGGGAACATTCCACTGGACCCATTGATGTTACACCCACCTCAAGAGGCATAATAAAAGGAAAGAATACATTATTTTTTTCATTACTAAATACGTACATGACAGAAAATAAAACCATAAATATCAATTACAATAGTACAATTATATCTAGAAGAGACCTCCTTCGGCCAATCCATGGAGGTGGATAATTGGAGAATAACGGAGAAGAAAATCGTCGTTTTAAAAGAAAAAATAATTTGTGTTATTGTACACGGTTAATACCTATTTATCAATAGCAACGTATTGCCATATTATCCCTTACTCATGTGAAGTTTAAAAAAAAAACCATGAATAATAAGGTCTTTGATTTTTGCGATTGTTACACATTTTAAATGAAACACTTTTAACAGGATTAATCGCGTATATTGTCTGTTAAGCATGATTTTTGGAAACCCGACGTTTCGAAAACTTTACACTAGTCCCTGGTCACTGG
The DNA here is from genome assembly GCA_019049475.1 of Eueides isabella. Lineage (NCBI taxonomy): Eukaryota > Metazoa > Arthropoda > Insecta > Lepidoptera > Nymphalidae > Eueides > Eueides isabella. Next base: position 16,877,486 of record CM032385.1, read on the forward strand.
TTGACTGAGGTGGCATTTGTTTGGCATTTGATATAATTATTATATCGATTAATCCGGTTAAAAGTGTTTCATTTAAAATCTATGAATATTCATATTCAATTAACGTTATATTACGAGTACACCTTAGTATAAAAAAACTGATCATTAAAACAATTTAATTAAACGTTTGTAAACTTACAAAATATATGTATAAACGAAAATAGATATGATAATTTAATCTACTAATTGTATTATTTCTTCTTTCTTACAGAATACTAAAACTATGTAATAACACTTATTTTTTACTGCTCATCATCCATTTATCACCTAAAAGGCATAAAACATTTTATTGTGATTTATTGTAATTTATTCGGTTAACAAAGACGCACTTACCTTGCTCTTTTAGAAAGAGAAAACGTAAAATTTTCTAGTCAAAAAAGAGCATGAGTGACCATGTATATTAATATTAGTGATAGAAGAATATAATATATATATATATATATATATATATATATATATATATATATATATATATATATATATATATATATATATATATATATATATATATATATATATATATATATATATTACAATATTCAAATGAAGCCAGAGTAACGATTCTATTTATTTTAAATAAAACCATTAATTTTTTACCGGATTTATTTACTCACTCAATTTCACGCTGTATCCCTCACATGGCAGGGTAAGCAGAGGGAACTTGGGAACCTAGTATTAAAACACTCCGTTTTCCTTCCGCCCCACTTACCGCCGAAACTGAGGCACTACGTCTTGTGTGGCGGAACTCGGCGCCGCGCTTTGCCGTGTTAACCGGTTAACAAAACAGAATTATAAATAGTACTTGAAACTCGACGTTTTGAATACTTTGCAGTAGTCCGTGATCACGAGTAGACTCACGTTCACCGGTCTACCGGTTAGATTTGTTTTATTTAAGACGCATGAGTATGACAATCACGAAAATCAAAGATCTTATAACGATTCTATTTCCCCATCATAATCGGAATAACAAAAACACAAAGAACGTGGATGATGTTGATGATAGTAATTTAGAGAAAGATGTACACAACAGGAGTATCTGCAAATGTTGCCATTTTTTCTTTTTAGCTACCAACGTTATCGCGTTTTATTCCTAGAAATTATAGAAATTTAATGTTATAGAAGATCATAGTAATTTAATACACCTACCGGCATACCCCCATATAGTACAGGTCCACCAGAGTCTCCAGAGCAGACACCACGTGGTGCTGCGGCTGGCGCCACGCCACACACACAATAGAGCCAATCGGACTTCTCACAACGGACCAATCGGAGATCAGCTGAAAATAGCTCTTCACCAAGCAAGGACCGTTCTGTGCGACCGTAACCTAATACCTAAAATATACAAACTATAACTTTATTTCAACGAATACTAAAGAGACATATAGCAACAAAACTTTTATTTAAAGACATTTCATAGAAAACTTAAAAGCTTAAAAGCTATACGTTTTTGAAAACCAAATCCAAGCGCTTTTCATCAAGCTATGGGGAAATTCGTATACGTTGGATATAAGTTATTCACTGTTAGTGCTATTACCGTTCCGAGTGTGGAATAACACTTCAAACATTGCCCAATAAAACGGGAATTGGTTTGATCCTTATATGTAGAAACGAAATAATTAATATTTTCATTACTTCTTTCTTCACTCTCGTAAAAAGGGAAAGTGCGGCGTTGAGTTCCTCCATTAAACACTCAACGCCTCATATATATTTTACAAAAAGGGATGATTGGAAGTGTTTTCATGGAATCAGAGTGACTACCAATTACTAAGTTACCAAGTTCCATTTGCCTGTATCCAGTATCCTGTCATGTACAGGATACATCGTAAAGTTGAAAATGAACTGTTAAATAATATATATTTTAACTTCTAATATTTTTTTTCCATCATAATCATACCTTTATATTAGTGTTGTATAAATCTAGAGGGTTATTCCTGCGCAGATTGTTGAACACCGCAATGGGGACAGACAAGCGTATTTCATCTTTCACGCGAACTAGACCCACGTCGTGGTGAAGAGTGGTAACATCCAAGCCACGTCCGTCATCTTTTTGATATACTTTGTATCTGAAAGCGTAAAACTAAATATACTAAAAGCTTCTCGATAAAATTTACAATTTGTAGTAGAAAACATAAAAAAAAAATCAAAATTGTTATTTCAACAACACGTGGCAAAAAGAACTTGGGAACTTCTGTTAATACTGTCTGTTTCTCACTTTGCTGCCAAATTTAAAGCATTGTTTGTTGAGTGGCGGAACTAAACGCAGCGCTTTCTCTTGTTACTAGAGGGCAGAAAATAAAATATTATATATTCATTTTTTTCGATCGAACCCATAACCTATCGTGCTTACAGTGGCACAATAGTGCCCCTGCAGTCTTCAAGGCTCCTTTATATAAAGTAATAAAATTTCAGTCTAAAATATGTATTGAAATAATCCGATATTTTTATTTAAAGCCATTATGTCCACCTGCTCGCACATATATTTTGCATTTTCTGTCAGCAGTTTTGTGGACCTTTTAAATGTGTCTACCGATTTTATATCCGTACATATGTTATCTAAATTTAAGTTAATTTTTTTACATTTTTTTTTAACTCAAGTTTAATATTATTTGTATACTTATACCTTAGGTTTCACATTAATTATACATACTTACTTTGGATGACGGTATAAATATTGAATTGTGGACACATTCCCTTCGTTAGACGCCGGTCTTCGTGTATTGTATTTCACATACGCCAGTTTCGGGGTAACACAATGAGCTGCCGTCAGTACCCAATAACCATTTAAGACTATCGCACTGCATCGTACCACGTAGAACCGGTCCAAAAGTGCACAGACTGCGGGGAATTCGGCCAGCTCGACGGCAGATCCGCCGAAGACTCTTCTAGAGGTCAATCCACCAGCGGATTCTACGTCCATGTTGCGGAAAAAGTTGTGTTTCGTACCATTGTGCACTTTTACTTCCACTTCGCTAGCAGTTGAACTTCTTACTGCATCAAACGTGTTATCTGCGTACATAAGATCAGCGTTTGCTGTTTTAATAAATATAACTACTAATATCCACGTAGCTTTCATTTTTCTTTATATGTAATTTAGATTATTGATCATCTTTAAGAACTGTTGCAGTAAATTTAGCAGATTTACGTTTGACAACATCAAACAGTATTTTATTTTTGATTAGCAACAATAAAACCGCATTTTGATATTTTCGTAACAATTATTATTATATCAGGTAGTGGTTAAGATACATTAAAATTATCCTGGATTTACCAATAAGTATTTTAGGGAGATCCAAAGTACACTCTTTATTTCATTTATCTTGTATAAAATAAAAGTGGCGGAACAGCACTAAGTGTGACCGTAAAAGATTGTGGGTCCGATGTCTCCTCGAGAAAATAGAATAAATAATATTTTAATTTCTTCGCTCTGGTAACAAGGCAATGAATTGTTATATATCTTAACCATTGGTTCCTATATTCCTTACGCATATTATATGTATTTCTATTTGTGAAATAAAGTCTGAAGTTAAAAGAGAAAATCAAAATAAATTAAATGTTATTTGATCCTAAATAAATATTTACTTTTAGCTGAATTTAACTCATAAAGTTGTTTTTGTTCACAGATGAGTGGGGGTGCGTGTAGTGGCGCTGTGCGCTAGGATGCGTCTCCTCGTGCGCTGGCGACATGAACCGGTCGGCGCCTCTCGAGTGCGACACGGACGTGGGCGTGCCCGACTCCGACAAGCTGTTCCGGTTCGTGGTACACGGAGTGCTCCTAAACGCGATCGGTGCCGGCGGCCTCCTCGGCAACGCCCTCTCTGTACTCGTCCTCTCGCGCCCACAGATGAGGTCCTCCATCAACTGTCTCCTTGTCGGGCTCGCCGGGTGCGACACTGTGCTGATATTCACATCCATCCTACTGTTCGGTTTCTCGGCAATATTTCCTTACAGTGGAGCCCTCAGATATTATTACTACCACATATGTCCACACCTGACACCGTACGCGTATCCGATAGCGAACGTGGCGCAAACAATGTCAGTGTACCTTACGCTCATAGTGACTATCGAAAGATGGGTAGCTGTGTGTCATCCGTTTCGGGCGAGGTCTTTGTGCACGTCATCACGCGCGCGCTGGTACGTTTTAGGAACAGCGACATTTGCACTGGCTTACAACACTCCGAAATTCTTCGAAGCAGAAGTGGTCCCAGTCGGCGACCCCGAACTGGGCGAAGTCATATACTGTGTGCGAGCCAACGTGGACTTCCGCACCGATAGATACGTGGCTGTATACATACATTGGATGTACCTGGTGGTGATGTACATTGTGCCGTTCTCAGCACTGGCAGCACTTAACGCTTGCATAGTACGACAAGTACGAAAAGCACAAGCAGAACGAGCACGCCTCTCTCGAGTGCAGCGCCGAGAACTAGGTCTAGCCACTATGCTGCTAGTCGTTGTACTCGTCTTCTTCCTGTGCAACCTATTGCCGTTAGTGACGAATGCATTCGAAGTATTCCTCGGAGACGAGTTTGACAATTTAGATCCTCTCGTCAAAACGAGTAATCTCCTTGTAACTATAAACAGTAGCGTGAATTTCGTGATTTATGTAATTTTTGGAGAAAAGTTCAAACGAGTGTTTTTAAAGATATTTTGCGCTGGGAGAGTGAGGCCGCGGGGTCTGCGGGATTCACCGGAACACACGCGGGATGACTCGTTCGCGTCTTACGGGGAGAGGATGTCGTTACGTCTGGCCAGGAATGGTACTTTGCGTCGCTCAGAGATGCGGTCAGTGCGTCCAGGACGTCCGCGCCGCGCCTCCCCCGCACCTACCGTGTACTACCCCGCGCCTACACCCTCCACCGACATATCCCTCGCGTCCACAGACCCGCCGCCTTCCGCTGTGCGCTGGAATGGAAACTCTCGACTTCATTTCTGACGGCGCGACTCGTAGAGTTATCTCTAATACTCACGTTAACGCGCTTTGAACTATTGACCCCTAGTGTAACGAACAATGTTGAAAAGTGATTAGTAAAAATTTTAGTTTGTAATAAAATAAAAGACATTTGCCTTCCGGCGACGCGTGAATTACCTCATGATAAGTTCCGAACAAAGCTACAAACGATAGTCCTAAGAATATTCTTGTGAATCAACTAATGTTATTCATATTTTTTGTTGTACCTAAATTATTTAATGTATGTAACGCTTTGTGATGGGACTGACCAAAAACAACGATACATTCTCATGTTCTTATCTATTGTAAATAACTCATAGAATTGTAAATAGCAAATTTTACTTTATCATAAGATATCCTATTTTTAAGACCTGTTGTGACGCAGGGGCACTGGCGTGCGATTCAAAACGCTACCGCTAGCGGGTTCGATCCCCACTCGAGGTAATAAGTATGTTATTTTATAATTTCTTCGCTCTGGTAACAAGGTACAGCGTTGAATTCCGCTTTTTAACACGCAATGCCTCAAATTCGGCGGAAAGTGTGTAAGTGTCGTAACACTAGGTTCCCAAGATCCTTTGCCTTCCTATCATATGAACCTGCCATATGTCTTATGTCATATTTCATATGTCATATGTCATATATCAATGTCAGCGGGAAGCTGAAAATAAAAATCCTGAGATTATTCCCCGTGCTCAGAGAGGACGGCTGTGTATCATAATACGAGTATATGTAAAGACTTAGGTTTAGTAAATAACATGTATGACATGGTTCTCTATTAAAGATTTCTTTAATGTAAATTATCATTTACATGATATTGTTTTATTTTTATCCTTTTATCTTTGTCTCTCCTCTTCACTCTCTCTTCTCTTACTCTTTTATACAATATTTTCGGATGATAACGAACGAAAGGGGAAGAAATTATTTTCATATCTTCGATCTAGTAAGAAAATGAAACACTGCATTTAGGTCCACCACTTACCTCTTACCACACAATGTCTTGAAAATTAGACCAAAGTTGGAAATGGAAATTGTAGAGTGTACAATAGAATTCCTGTGCCTATTTCGCTATATGTGGAATACAGCGTGAAGCTATAAATAAAAATATTTTCATCTCTGTGTAGCTCTTATTGAGTGAAAAGTGGACAATAAAATGTTATACTAAAGTTCTGAGTTCGGACTAGTTTTAATACCATTGGTTTAGGATTCCATTATAAGCGCACACACATAATGGCAATACGTAATTGAAAATATGTCAAGAACAGTATGAAGTACAATAATTTAAACACAGCAGAGATTCCACTGTAATATCTATATTGCTTTAATTCAGAAATATTATTCTTTTGTATAGAAATGAATGCTAAGGCATTTTGGCCGTTTGGAAACGCTGAAAATTTATTTTGGAATCTTCTCTTGGTAGGTAGAGGGAACTTGGGAACCTAGTGTCAAGACATTTTCGTTCCCCAATTTCTACCAAAATTCGGCGTTCAGAAAAAGTTCAAAATAATGTTAATATTTTTTTTTTCAGCTTCATGCTGTATCCCGCACTAGGCAGGGTAGGCAGAGGGAACGGAAGTGAAACTTAGTGTTATGACACTCCGTTCCACTTCCGTTTCCCACTTTCCGCCGAATTTGAGGCATTGCGTGTTGAGTGGCGGAACTCAACGCCGCGCTTTGCCTTATTACCAGAGCGACGAAATGAAACATTAAATATTTAAATTGAAAATATTAAATATTTCATTTCCTCGACTGGGGATCGAACCCAGAACCTATCGGTTACAGTCACACTCTTGTGCCGCTGCGCCACGACAGGCCTCAAATGTTCAAAATAAAGTTTAACTATTAAAAGAAAATAAAAAAAAAACAAAATTAAATCGGTATTAGTAAAACTTTTATTCCCACACAGCATGCCACTGTGATGCTATGGAGGTGCGTTCGTTTTATTCCCAAAGAACTTGCGAAATCACAGCGTTGAGTTCCGTCAGTGGCGGCGCAAGACCTGAATTAAATGTGGGCAAGGTAAGTTTAGCGAGACCCTATATTGGCGCAAGAATAATTATAAAATTAGAAGCATTTGAAATTGAAAAATGTTTTATTCATTCAGAAACAAACCTAGCCCAAACCGAGGCCTGTCGTGGCGCAGCGGCACAAGAGTGTGTCTGTAACCGACAGGTCCTGGGTTCGATCCCCAGTCGAGGAAATGAAATATTTAATATTTTCAATTTAAACATTTAATGTTTCATTTCTTCGCTCTGGTAATAAGGCAAAGCGCGGCGTTGAGTTCCGCCACTCAACACGCAATGCCTCAAATTCGGCGGAAAGTGGGGAACGGAAGTGGAACGGAGTGTCATAACACTAGGTTTCACTTTCGTTCCCTCTGCCTACCCTGCCTAGTGCGGGATAAAGCGTGAAGCTGAAAAAAAAAGAAAAAAAACAAACCTTAATTTTTTTCTTAAGTATACTTTTTGGGACAATAAACAAAAATATTAAAAAAAAACATACAAAATAAATTAAAGAAATAGAATTTTTCCACTTTTATTTTTACTGAAATCCTTAATGATTGGTTCGTAATTTATATTAGACGCTATATTTGTTTCAATAGATAAAACTGCCAAAGCTGAAAGTTTTTCTTGACCCATAGTATTTCTTAAATAATTTTGAATCAGTTTTAATTTTGAAAAGCTACTTTCAGTGGATATGAACGAATGAGCAGAAACGACAAAAAATGAGATTTTTTTTAATTTATTAAACGTTTAATATAATATAGTTGATCAGAAAAAGAAATATACTCAGCTTCACGCTGTATCCCGCACGAGGCAGGGTAGGCAGAGGGAACCCGGGAACCTAGTGTTAAGACACTCCGTTCCACTTCCGTTCCCCACTTTCCGCCGAATTTGAGGCATTGCGTGTTGAGTGGCGGAACTCAACGTCGCGCTTTGCCTTATTACCAGAGCCAAAAACCTTGTGGCGTGTACTTTTAGATTTTTTTTTTAATATATGCTCGACTTTGAGACGCGGGGTCCTTTGTACCGCAGGCCGTGGGCGGTGTGGGCCACCGCCCACAGCCTCGCGGTACACCCTTACGCCTCGCGGTACCTTCTACCTACTCTCTCTCTTTTATTAGTTCCTTCTACCTACCTCACTATATGCAGGATACACATCACCCGGTGGAGGATAAAGTTATGTATTTATGCTCTAATTGAGTCGTTAGTATTTAATTAATAAGCGAAAAAGTTAGTTGGAAAGAAGGATAAAAAAATAGTTGCATATAATTTACTTCACTTCACTATGCATGTGACTTTATATGCAGCAGATTGTGGGTTTGATCCTCAAGAAAAACATTTATTATATTAAATTTAAATATTTAATGTCTTCATTTCTTCGTTCTTGTAATAAGGCAAGCGCGGTGTTGTGTTGTGCCATTCAACACGCAATGCCTCAAATTGGGCGGAAAGTGGAGAACGGAACGGAGTGCCTTAACACTAGGTTCCTTGGTCCTTGGTCTACCCTGCCATGTGCAGAATACAGCGTGAAGCTGAGTAAGTGAAAGTAAAGATAATAATCTATAATATAATGAAACAGTAAAAGAGTTCTGTCAGTACATTGAACAGTAGTACTTACAGCAGTAAGATAACAATTAAGAGGGCTTAAAATAATTAAACACAAATTTACATATTTTTTGTTAATTTTTGTCTCTTTATTCGTATGTCTTATTATACGGGCACATCATCTAAACTATTGGATAGAATTGAATGAAACTTTTTTACTGTACAGATTTTATCTGGGATTTTATTTTTTGATATGGACATGATCTAAGCAAAATTTTAAACTTTGAAGACTTCCACACTTGACGTAGAACCGTAACAGACCATCTAAACTGTTAGAAATAACTAAATATGTAAATAAAATTTTTTTTAAGTAGGTATTTGGTTATCTAGACGATTTTTTGTACTATCAAGAATGTTTACAGTATTATATATTTTGTATTATTTATTTTTTATATATTGTTTAGAATAAATTCACAAGTATTTTTAGGGTTCCGTACCTCAAGAGGTTCACGAGCTCCTTATTAGGATACAAGGACTTTGTTATCCTTCTGTCGAGATAATATATTTCCATCCAAGACTACGCTAAAGTAAGGTCCTTTTTATTACACAAAAATCAATCAATCACATCATCACACTTCTTAGTGAATGCAATCAAAAGATGTACGCATTGTTTTGCTGCATTTTGTCCAAAAAACGACAAAACATTTATGCAGTGTTGCTGCATTTTGTACAAAGTTTGACAAAGCATTTATACGTTGTGTTATAATCAAAATCTATAGGGTACATCCATTGGACTCATAGTTATAAAATTTTGCAAGCAATGAGAACTTAAAATAAAAATTAAAAAATTTATAAGTCCAGAGACAAAAAATATAATGAACTTTTAATTCCTGATAATGTCATTCAAATACACGTAGCAGGCATAGACAAAGAACCTGGGAACCAAGACTGAAGACACTCCATTCTCACTAAGATACTTCCGTTCTCCACACTTGTCCACTATATGTAAAATTAAAAATATATATAAAAAATATAAAGACAGCGTTAAGCAGAAAAATCAACCTACAATCTGTGTAATCTTTAGTACATGGTTAATACCTATTAATCCATACCGATGGATTGCCACATTATCCCTCGCTCACTCATTATCTTCTCCCATATATCTGATGCCTTCACCATCCTTCTGTTGCCTGATAACGGATATTACAACCAAAATATCGGTTGGATTTGTCATTAAAAAACGAAAATTGTATTACTTTTTTTTTAAATAAAGCAAATTTAATCACGAATTATCTTATTCTTCACACAATACTAATTTTTCAAGCTACAATGAAAATAATTCTATTTCACTATTGGGTGTCGAATCCACACAATCCATAAGATATCGCGTTGACACACGAGTGTCAATATGATCTCAAACTACTTACCTAACTTATATTTACTGCAAAATCTGTTTAATATTTATACGTTTATAAACACATTGTATGAGAAATGTTATCCATTTTGATGTATATGCTTATTTTATATTTTATTTTAAAGTATTGTTTCCGGGAATTAAAAATACTGAACCTGCACTTCTTGGGAGCCGTCCGTGTTGAGAGTCCTTATTTTTATTTTATTCTGCCTTGTTCTCCTGCCTATTTGGATAAAGTTTATCGACATCTCGAATCTTTTGCGTATCTGCTAAATTATAAAAATTTTAACAAAAATATAAGAAAAATTAAAAAAGAGAGGATAAATAAAAATAAAAAAATCATTAGTAAAAATAAAAAATATAACTAAAATATTTTATCATGTAAAAGGTTCCACATTTATTTAAGGGCTTATTCCCGCCTGAAGGAATGAAATATTTTATATATTCACTGTATTAATTTAACCGAGGGTCTTGTAACACTAGGTTCCCAGGTTCCTTTTGCCTGCTTTTCTATATACATATTATAATTATTACAAAAGCTTAATCGCCTGAAAAATCTGTTCCGAGCAATCAAACGCCACGCTCCGAAAGGAAACTTTTCATATAAACCGTAGAATTGTAACAAGGACGATGAGGCCCTAGAGCTATTAACTGTTCAAACAACACAGTATGCAATAAAATTATTCTTTATAAGCCTATTACTTTGCTAACTTTCATCGAAGTTGTAAAACGAAACGGATATATAAAATATTTATGTATGTGCATATCTACACTTCCGTTTCCGGTTGTGTGTTCTAACACTAGGTTCCCAGGTTCCTTCTGCTTGCTACGAGTGTAGCCTAAAAATTATACCTAAAATTTATTTGAATAACGTTGGAATTTTGATGTACTTAACTATATACTTAATGTCCTCATGTTTCAAACTTTCTAAAAAAAAATTACAAAAAAGTTCGATAAAGGTCAATGACCGATAATCGATGATTGATAAATTTTTCAAGCCTACACACTTTATTCTCCACATAGCAAGGTTGAACAAGGAAATTTGGAAACATAGTGTTAGAACTCCCCGTACCAATTCCTCGTTTTCCGCCCATTACTTGAGACATTGCATTTTAATTGGCGGGGCTCAACACCGCGCTTTTGCTTCTTTATTAAATGTAGGAAAATAAAAATATTAAATGTTTATTTTCCTCGAGTTAAGGGTTGGATTACAACCCTTAATCTGTCACGTTTACAGTCGCACGCTTGTTTGATACGAATATGTCGGAATATAGAGTGAGGCTTTATGGTAAAAAAAAGGAAAATTAATTAATCATTTTATGTTTACGATACAAAGACGTATAACTAAAGCAAGTAGAACTCAAGTCGAGTGATTCATTACGAAAAAAAAACTAATTTAAGCTTGAAGGGTAAAAAGGATTTTAATTCTACTTCGACCTTTGGAGTGGCGACCGATGTTGATTTTTTTGCTAAATTTTGAGAAATTAAAGATGTCTGTAATATAAAGTATAGGTACAGTTTTTTTTTTAATTTATCATCATACAACTAATATTTTAGGTGAAGGCTTAAATTTATCATATTAATTCATCTTAAAAAAGTTCATTAATTCATAATAATAGAGGCCTGTTAATAGAGGCATGGCGCAGCGGCGCAAGCGTGTGACTGTGACCGACAGGTTGTGGGTTCGATCCCCACCTGAGGAAATGAAATATGTAATTTTTTCAATTTCAATATCTAATGCTTTCATTTCTTCGCTCTGGCAAAAAGGCAAAACGCGGCGTTGTGTTCCTCCACTCAACACGCAATGCCTCAATATCGGCGGGAAATGGGGAACGGAAGTGGAACGGAGTGTCTTAACACTAGGTTCCCAAGTTCCCTCTGCCTACCCTGCCATGTGCGGGATACAGTGTGAAGCAAAGTATGAGTATGAGTAATAGTTTTCGTGCAACCTATGTATATGAAGTTGTGGTTGGAGATACCTTGGACATGTATCGTAAATAATTCTTCCATACTTTTTATTACAAGGACGAAGCCACATACTAGTAAAGTTATGTAAAAACACAAAAAAAATGCGTACAATCGTAGGTTAAACAAGTAACATGGACAATAAGAATTTATTATTGCTATTAAACACAAACAGGCGTTCCAACAAAACAAAGTTTTTTAATTAAAACTATAGTTAAAATAAAGTTAATTACTAGAAATAAAACTTGATTAGAACGCTTCTAATTAGACTGACATTTTACTGAAGAAAATATATTTTGATGTTTAGTGTCTAGGCGTTATTTTAACAATATTGTATTTTTGTTGATTATATAATAAACATATTGCACCTTATCTCATAAATAGAAAAGGGGTCAAATTTCGGGTAATAAATAACTCAAAGTACTAACAATTTATTGAATTTACAAACGAAAAATGATACCTACTCAGTAAAATTTATTAATTTTAGGTTTTCTTGCTACTGATTCCAAAGTTTTTCAATAATCACATAAAGATTACAACAAAATAAAATTAATAGACAAATGTGAAGATAAATATTTACTTTTGAAATATATCTTTTAAATAATCTATATCTTTTAAATTTATTAAATTAACGTTTTTGTATTTATTTTAAATTATCCATCCATATTTTTAAATATCTTTTAAATTATCCATCTATATATCTGTACTAAATTAACTCAACTAAAACATCTTATTCCTAAATCTATTTCAAATGATAGGTAACGAATCTATAAAAGGTCCTTGGAAGCAATCAGTCTGTGACTATTACATTCTCATTAATTCAAGGGAAAGGTTTATCTTGGAGGTAATTGGCGCCATTCCGCCAGCCTGGGGGTTTTATTAAGGCAGAAAGTAAATTAAGAAATACCCTTTTGTGGGCAACCGTTTCTCTTCATTGAGATCTCGAGTGAACGCAATTTAAGCTTCGAAATAATAGGTGGACCTCCACTCGCCCTTGCCGTCGGCATAAGCGCCTGTCAAGATAGTCGCCGCTATTTCGTGTATTTTTAATTTAGAGATGCAATTAATCTTTGCTTGTGTGTATATAAATACTTTTTTTTTAATAAGTATAATGGCAGAGTAGGCAGAGGAAAGTTAGGATCCTAGTAGACTTAAATATTAAGTTCCATTCCCCACTTTCCGCCAAATTTGAGGCATTGCATGTACAATGGCGTAACTTAACGCCGCGCTTTGCCTTGTTACCAGAACGCGGAAATTAAAATATAAAATGTTTCTTTTTCCGCCCTTAATATACAAAAAATGTACTTGAAATTGTATCTACAATAATGTATAACAGGAACTTGGTTTAAGATTTAAATGTAAAGCCAGGTTATTAAAAATATTATTATGGCGATGTTAATTTAATATTAGAGAATAATTATTCCATTTTATATATATATATATATATATATATATATATATATATATATATATATATATATATATATATATATATATATATATATATATTTCTTTTTCGTTTGTATATATAAAATTATATATACATATCCATATATATATATATATATATATATATATATATATATATATATATATATATATATATATATATATATATATATATATATATATATATATATATATATATATATATATGGATATGTATATATAACTTTATATATACAAACGAAAAAGAAAGAAAAAGAAATATTTTTTAATATTTTCGATTTAAATATTGTCACTTCTTCGCTCTGGTAAGAAGATAGAGCGTGGCGTTGAGTTCCACCACTAAACACACAATACCTCAAATAAAGCAGGAAAGGGGGAACAGAACGAGTTGTTTTTCCGCCATGTGCGGGATTAAGTGAGAAGCTAAATAAATAATTTAATTTTATTAAGATCTAATAGTCAAAATTACATATTTGCATACGTACTTTGTCTTCTTATATTAATTTATTATTAAGTTACAGGAAATAAAATTAAAGAGGCCCGGTGCGGCCCGCTTGAATTGTATAAATATTTATTTAATATACAAACATTCCAAACAGCTGAAATAATAAGACGATTAACCTTTTGTAATCTCTGAAGATGATAGAATTTGATTATTCACAAACGTTTTTACAATCATGTCTGCCAAAATATATTTCTTTAAATGTTTTTCGTTTTAATAAAAAAATAAATGATATCCTTACATATATGAAATATGTGAACAAAGTTTTAAGATAATCGATTGAGTTATGTAAAATTTTTAATGAATAAATATTAATTTTTGATATAATAAAATCTAAATTAGTAACTCATTTGATTAACTCACTATTACTATAAGTTATAAAAAAAAATATCTTCCTTATTTACTTGACCATAAACAAAATAGTATGTAACTAGCCTAATTCTAAATCATTTGTCAAATCAGACATTAGATAGTCTGTGCCGCGACCATAGACTATGCAACGAACCAACAACATATGAATACATTCAACATAGTGTCATATTTTACGCTTCGACTGGTGGTCGTGTTTGTGCTTTCATTTGTGAACTTATTATTATTTTAATTTATTAACCGCTATCGCTATGAACGTGAGTGATTGTAATATTTTATATCAGTGATAGTTATCAATTATAAAATGCTTTAATTGTTAAAAATCAGTCCCGTGTGATCGACCGCTAAGAAATCTGAAGCCCGGTTTTGTTTTAGAAAAACGGCTGTGACTTGTGAGTGATTACAGTGTGAAGTTCATTACAAATACTTTATATGTACGTTCGTTTAATTTAACCGCGTTATATTGATCCAAACCAAGTGTTAATGTACTGTTTGATAAGGAGACAGATGGATATTTAATAGGTAAGAATGAAGTTATGCGAAGCATGGCGGATTGGAATGCGCCGGTGATGGCGGGCGGCGCCTATTGTTGATACTTGATCGCACGTAACAGTGAGAGCTGACTAGCAATCTATTTGTTTGTATGTTGAGTACGCACTACAGAGGCAGTGGAACAGTTAGCCGGACAGGCCACTGGCATGCCGTGCCCGCGGGGTCAACAACACGCTACGATTCAAAATAATATGTCTATCTCTTGTTAGAAACACTTTTTATCAGTTCTACATTGGGAATAACTATAAAACCTTTGTTACAAGGAAAAGAGATATTGGTCATGATGCTTTTGCTTTGTTACAATATTTTATTCATAAATAAAATTTGCTTTATTTTTATTTGAAGCAAGTATGGAGCAGACTCACAAGTATTTCTAGCTTTTTATGTTTATAACTATTATAAGTTTTTGTTTGAAAATATTTCAGAGTTGATAATACCTATTGCATAAAATATGTTTTGTTTTTTATTTGATTTAAGTTTTTGTTAAAATAATCGCTTAATGTATTTATTTTGTTTGCGATTGTCACATCAGTTGCTTACTGCCGGGCTGCCCACAAGATGATGGTGGAAACCATTCTCGAGTCCTCTCAGGACTTTGGTGAGTGAAATGCTTTGCACTATTCTTTAAATTAAAAAATATTTCTTTGGAATGCCAACAATTTTGTGTTATTTTATATTATTTTGTATTTTTAACTGAGTATTATGAATGATACAAGATTTTTATATAAAGCTGAATGATTATTGATAAACCTCATATATAGACAAGTTAATTTAGTACTAGAATAGTAATCAAATGGAATTGTAATAGATAATAGTTGTCATTTTTGCTATTTTCAAATCAAAATATATTTATTAACTCACAATGGGGGTGTCAAAAGGAATGCACGATCGTGCAATTATTTATTTGAATTTAAATTATGTATAGAAGGAAATATAAAAAAAACTAAATAAGCATAAACAACACAACTTTACTTTATTACTAAGTAACTTTTGCATTTTTCGTCTGTGGAGACAAAAATAATAATTTAGAGTTTCAGTTCAGCTTGAACCAAGTTTGAACAGAAATTTTAGACTCATGCATAAGGAAATGGTTCAAAAGCAGCCATTTTAGTGTTTTCTCTTGTTTTCTACCATAACATATGACAAGGATTCCATTCACCAGATATGATTAATTCCATTCACCATATATGATTAATACTTGCTTGTTTTTATAGTAAATTATTTTTTGTGTTTTAGCCTATCAACAATATATTATAAGAACCTCTAAAAGTTGTAGCAATATGTTTTTATTGTTTCAAGTAGTAGAAACAATGAATTCTGTGCTTTTCTGCAATTTTGTTGGGATAGATTTCCATTTATCATATAGCAGAGTTTATCAATATTCAAACTTTTTTTATTTTAGGTAACAATTACTTTGCCTATAGACAATTCCATTATTTAATCTCTGCCTCTTATATATAGTTACATATCATAAGCCCCCCCATCTTGTTTGGACTCAGGCATGTCTAACGGCTCCCTACCACAATGGAAGCGCGAGCTGCTGCAGCGTCGTGCAGCGCGCGCGCGCCCTCCCGCCGTGCCCGCGCCCCCCGCGCCTCCTCCGCCGCCGCTCGCTACTGACAACGACGACGAGGAGCTGCGCTACGGACCCGGTATCGTCAAACGCCTCAAGTCCAGATACCTGAGCCTCGCGCTGCGGGAGGCCCCGCGCCGCCGCCCCTCGGTGCTCCGCCGCGCCGCCTCGCTCGAGCACCTGCTGGACGAGCGCCCGCCGCCCGCGCCGCGCCCGCACGCCCGCCCCGCGCGCCCCGTGTCGCTCGCCGCGCCCTCCTACAGCGCCTGCCCCCCGCGCCGTGATTCTGTGAAGCGCGCGCGCTCCGTCGATGCCCTCAGCCGCCTGGACTCCCGCGACGAGTCCCCGCAGGTGTCCCTGCAGCCGCCGCCGCAGCCCCCACCGCCGCCGCCCTCGCCGCCGCCCCCGCTGCCTCGCACCGCGCGCCCCCCGCGCCGCCCCGCGCCCCTGCTGCGCGACACAGAGCGTCCCCCGGCGGACGTGGTGCGCTCAACGCTGCGGAAGTTTGAGTCGGCCCCGCCTCGTCGCACCGCTCCTGCTGCTCGCGTTTCCGCCGTCCTGAGAGGCCTGGAGGGTCTACCGCGGAGCTCCACGCCAGAGCCGCGTGGCCGATCGCCCAGCCCCGCCGCCGCCGACCTCTCCGCCATCGATGAGCCCGAGAGTACTGCTCCCCAAAATGGATGTGATAGTAAAGCTGTCTCTCGCGCAGCGTTGGATGGAATCGCGCGCGCCGGCTCGTCGGTGCGCTATTCTTTCGATGCGGTGGCGCGCGGCTCGCACCTGCCGCCGCTGGCCGCCACCAACCCCGTGCTGCTGGGCCGCGCGCGTCTCGCGGCCTCTCCACGCCGCGTCGGCGTCATCCGCCCCATGCCCGCCGCGCCCGTGTCACCCACGCCCTCCACCGGGGCCGACGAGACCGACGACAAGATTGAGGAGGCTCAGAGAATCCCATCTCCTGCACCTCGCGAAGAAGCGTCCATCAAAAAAGACCCACCGTCAGCCCTAGTGGAGCCCATAGTGCGTCTGTCCGAGGACTGCCAGATAATACCTCAAACCAATGGTAACGCAACGCCCTCGATGTCTCCCCGCGAGGTGACCCCCGAGCCGGAGCCGCCAAAGGTCTCCGCGCCCAAGCTGATGAACGGTCACTCCCCGCCCAAGCCCAAGTCCCCGCCGTCGCGCATCGGCGCGGCCGGCATCGAGCGCGCGTGGACGGGCGCGCGGGGCGCGGGCGGGGGACGTCCGCCGCCGCCCGCCTCCACCTCGGTGGTGTTCAACTTCTCCAACCGCAAGGAGGTGCCCGACTACATCGAGAACGATGGCATCATCCTGCGCGCGAACAGGAGGAACAGGTTCAAGGTCAGTGCACTCTTGCTTTCATACTTGTACCTATCTATAGAGTAAGTTTCTCAATAGTTGGATATGATTTTCTAGATATTTAACTATACAAACAGTACAAACGAATAATGCCTTATAAGTAATTCTAAATGTAATCATAAAGCAAAAAATGTCAAATTACGTAAAACCTAGATACGCGCTCCAAAAACAACAATGGACAACAATTTATCATTCGACACAAAACAATATGCAAACGAGTGCGGATTGCGCAACGAGTCGACCACGCGCACGGCGCACCACATCCGACTGCCGTACAATAAATGTGCGCTCTCATTTCATTTTATGGGTCAATTTTTGTCTTTGGATTCTTCGATATTATCTTGTAAGATGGCGTTTCTTTAAGTCTACATAATAGTTTCTTTTTATTATCTTACATCCGGTATTTATTGGAATGGTCAAAGATATATATCAATAGATCAGCCAGCTAGTGGTAGTGGTTCTGTGGAACTGCTGCCAGTTTTCCGCGTGTAGACAAAGGAACCTGAGAATCTATTGCTAAGTCACTGCGTTCCCATAAAGAACATTCCGTTTCCTGCTTTCCGCGGAATTCTAGAACTCGCGAACGTTGCGCTTTACCTCGTCACCAGAGCCAAGAAATTAAAATATTAAATAGTTCATTTCCTTCAATACATCCCCAATGTACCCACAACCTGTCGTGACTATGAATCGCTTTTAATTTTATTTAACACTTAGTTATTTACATTCGGTTTGTACTAAATATGTAATGCTCAACATGGCGGAACCCAATAAATCTTGGTTAAACCAATAAATCTTGCGCAATAAAATATGCAAGTGTACGGATCAAACGGTGAAAGTGCGGGCCACAAACGGTGAAACGTTTCGGATGTGCTCGCATCGCGTTATGGCGACGCGACCGTCGAATCGATGCCACTCTCGATTTCCGCGATAGCCTCGAAAGTGCCGCCTTGAATGGTAAATAGACATCGATATTCTGAAAACATGTTATGTTATCTGTATTATGCAAGGTCTTTTCTAGATATTAAATCCAGATATACTGAGTAACAGATCAAATCGAAGTAATTATTGCTTAAAAATACTAAGCTGTGTATACTTAGGACTATATTTTAGGATTATTCTCGATCAATATTCGATAATATTTCGATTTTTATAGATCATGTTAGTTGATATTATAAATTTCCGTTTCCTTTAACAAACTGAATAACACGCAGCGTTCAGATCCATGGTTGATTAATTTGTACAACAGAATGACATTGCATATTTAAATAAGTCAAACGTTTCCGCTTGCAATAATTCAAATAGAAGAGTTAATTGTGAGTTATGGCAGGTAATCATTGGGTTTGGTAAAATGTTTTTTCGACACCGCTATCTCTGTAGAGCCTCGACGCCATAAAATTTCCATTAAATAAATGATTAGCGTCCGGTGACCGTGCAACCTCTCTCACGGGCCCGTTGAACCGGAACGTCACGCTCGATCGCAACGTAATTACTACCATCGACGCTACTGTCTTTGAACTTGACGTATCTACAGTTGATTACGATTTGTAATAGTTTTTCTTGCCTTAGGCTGTATTTGGGAAACTAGTGTTAAGATACTGTTCCGTTTACCGCTTGCCGCCGAATTAGACGCGTTGCGTGTTGAGTGGCTTAACTTAACACCGCGCTGGACCTTGTTATTTATACGGCTGCACGCCATTGTCTGGAAATAGTAAACTGCGCTTATATGATAGTTTTTTAGAAACAAAGGTAACAAAAGATAATAACAAAATTTTAAGTATCAGCTAGCTAGTACCAACCACCAATCGTATACCTACAATCATTCTTGTTCTAAATGCAACAAAAGAGCTTCTTTGAGGCTCTCCCTTTTAGTATTAGATATTTCATTTTATTATTTTACTTAGCTTTATGCTATGTCCTGTATATAAAAAAAGCAAAGAACGTAGTGATTAAACACTTCTTTCTTAAATAACACCTTTGTCGCGGATTTCGTGCGACATTTACGGTACTTAACGCCGAAAATCGCCTCCTTACCAGAGCTAGAAATTTAGAATATGATACAATTAATCTCCCGTTTACAATCCTTCTTTAATATATTCTTATAAGAGGAGGCACTTAAAAATCTCAACAGAATGGTTATTTAAAGCGGATGTCAGGTGCATCCGAGATCACTTTCTTTGTAATTTTTTACGTGCACCAACTGGTTTTTCTGGTTTTTAAATTATGGCGTCTACTTTGTCTTTCATAGTACATGTAAGAATTATTACTCTAATTATTTTCAAGTTGAATTTCGTAATATACTACCTACTACTATTTTGAAAAATATATATAATTTATATTGTCCCGCGAAATTCTGTTGAATTACCGAAGGGTAGCGCAGCGTTGAATTCCGCCATACAACATGACGCCATACGAAATTCTTGTAGAATTCTTCGAAAAGCGCCTCAATAAGATCGGAGTGTCTTAACACTAGGTTATTTAATAACTCGGTATTCCATCAATGTTCCCGCACGAGGCAGGGTAGGCAGAGGGAACCTAGTGTTAAGACACTCCGTTCCACTTCCGTTCCCCACTTTCCGCCAAATTTGAGGCATTGCGTGTTAAGTGGCGGAACTCAACGCCGCGCTTTGCCTTATTACCAGAGCCAAGAAATGAAACATTAAGTATTTAAATTGAAAATATTAAATATTTCATTTCCTCGACTGGGGATCGAACCCAGAACCTGTCACGCTGCGTCACGACAGGATAGCGCATTTCACATAAATAATAATTCAATATTCTTGCGAAAATATAAGCGAAGCATAGCGCGGGTTCGAATCCTCTCCCCTACGAACATACAAAAGTACCATGGAAATTAGTCCAGTAGATCGATATTAATTTCGCACATGATTCAGCTAAAAGCCTTTAAAGTGATATTGCGATGTCCTCGATATACGCAAGAGATTAATGGCATACGGAACGATCATTATTACGCAAATAATTACCACTTGAAACGACTGCAGTTCTCTCTGCAATGTCGGTTCAAGGTGACACGCCAATTATACTTTACGGTATTGATGATGCTTTTCATAGTGCAATGCGAGTGTAGTAAGTTCGATTTCCGATTTTTTAGCTTTACCACGTATTCAGCTAATAGCAGGGTAGACAGAGGGAACATTAGGTTCCCTTAAGGTATTCTGTTCTTAACTTTCCGCCGAATTAGAGGCATTGCTCGTTGAGTGTCAAACTCACGGAATCGACCCCACTGCCTGTAGCGTTTACGGTCATATGTTTGTGCCGTTGCGCTAAGACTGGCCTCGTTTTAATTAAATATTAATTTTCCGATTTATTTTACTTTAATAAACGAACAAAAGAGGATGGAGAGTCTGATAAATTTTGTAAATTACTAGCGACCCGCCTGCGGCTTCACTCGCTTGAATTACACATTATTTTATATACTAATCTCAATTGCTTTGTTGTTCTATAACATTATAACTTTTAAGACTATATCTATACATAGAAAAATAAAATTTTGAGCTAAACGAATATTTTTGTGGCAATTTAGCGAAACCGAACACTAAATGTTGAAGGAAGTTGTTGTTAATGGAGAAAACTGCACTTAAATCTGGTTAGCCATTTTTGAATATAACACGTACAAACGCACCGACAAACAGATAATGAATTCAATAATCGTTATTTTGGGCTCTATTACATTAATAAACATCTCCTTTTAGATATATCTTCCATGTTCAGACGTAATCAATTACAGATTTATTATCAGTATAAGGTTTTCCCAAAACCTTTTCTTTGTAACGTTTCATTACGAACGTGTCGTCGCCGTACAATTTACGTCTACTCTTCAACTCCTCGACATCCAACCCCCTAGTCCTTTAAAAAAAATCAATTCTCAAAGTCGACCCTCACTATTTTGTAGTTATGAGTCTGAAGTGACTCACAAGGGTTGACTGTCGTTTAACACGGTTATGGATTTTTGCTTGGAAACGACTCACATCCGCTTGTACAGCGCAATTATATATTAATAAATGTTATTTTATTTGAATAAATATTGCCTTTTCTTATGACATACTTTTAAATGTGTTTTATTCGATAGCTAAATTAATTAATTAATATTTTAGAAGGAAGGAAGTGATAAATCACTACGCTTTAAGGTTGTTATAAAGTAAATATTTGGCGTTAATTAACGAATTATTAAGCAAATTCTCAGGAGGGATTCTCTTAAATTGATTTGTGTTCTCAACCATATGGTACAAAATGTGGGTCGGTTTCCAAGAGGAGCGGGTTCAAATCACGCTACGAAAATACAATAGTAAAAATAACATTACATTACATATTCGGTTGTGCCGCCGAGATTAGCATGGATAAACAAAGCACAGACCAAATAGACGAAAAACATAAATCACTGCTTTTGGTTGTAATATATTGAAAAATACCCCCAATAATGGATTTTCTTACATATCATACATGCACAGACAGCAGTTACAGTTTTATTTTATGTATAGATAACTTACTTTTCTATGCCGTCGGTATATGTTTTTTTTCTTAATAGATAAAAGTATTAAGTAATCGTATCAAAAAATTGAGACCTGTCGTGGCACGCAAAGGGCGCAAGCGTACAACCGTAAGGGCGACGCGGTTGTGGATGCATTCCCAATTTGAGAAAATGATATATTTAATATTTTCATTTTTTCGCTCTGGTAACAAAGCAAAGCATTGAGCTCCGCCAACCAACACGCAATGCCTTGCATTCTGTGAAAAATAGAGAAAGGAGCGGAGTGTCTTAACACTAGATTCCCCAGTTCCCATGTGCAGGCAACAGCGTGAAGCAAAAAACAGTTTCAATAGATTCTTAATTCGGGTCATTGGAACGTCTAATTATATAAATTCACACTTACTTCGCTATTAGGTACAGTGAATGCCTCAAATGTCGTTTCGCGCCGCGGACCGTTACTGGTCGGTACCTACTAAATGAGTTAACATAACGCTCGGTCTGAACTAACGGCATTTGTATAGGATTAATCATTTTTGCTGGCTTTGTAGTTGTGTTTGGTAATATAATATAGTACCACCGGGGAAAACTGGAAACTTAGTGTTAAGACACTCCGTTCTCCGCTTTTCGCTCAATTTGAGGCACTAAATGTTGAGTCGTGGAACTCTATTTCTTCTAGTGGGAATCGAGCTCACAGCCTGTCGCTCCTCGAGACCTGTCGCAGGCGCAGCGGCACAAGCGTGTGACTCTGACAGGTTGTGGGTTCGATCCCCGCTTGAGGATGAAATATATAATATTTTCAATTTTAAATATTTAATGTTTTCATTTCTTCGCTTTGGTACAAAGCAAAACGCGGCGTTGAGTTACGCCACTCCGCCTCAAATTCAGCGGGAATCGGCGAACGGGTGTGGAACGGAGTATCTTAACACTAGGTTCCCTCTGAAGTTCCCTCAGCCTACGCTGCCATGTGCGGGATACAGCGTGAAGCTAAGTAGAAGTGAGTAATAAACTTTCCTTTATAAGTGAACATATCATTAGTTCCTGAGATTAGCGCGTTCAACCGAACAAACTATTTAGTTTTGTGTAAGTGTAGTGTAGTATATGTTTTTGTATGTATATTCTTGGCCTTAGTTTTTTCCGAGTCTCAATCTATAGATGATGGAGAATAATATCATATTATTTATTGTCTTACTTTAATAACTAACTCGATTTTCGCTTCACCCGCTTGAATTACACTATGTTATTAACTTTTCCTAATAACTTTCTTGTTCTTATAAAAATGTCACTTTTAAAACAATTTACATATATACATTGAGAACTAAAATTTTAGCTTAATAAATTAAAAAATAAAAGAAATGTAGAAATGTCGAACTAAATATTTAAATTTTTCGTATTTTTCAATTTAATTAAAACAAACACTAAATGTGGATGAAGGAAGGCTGCTAAAATATGATAGTGAAAGCCGTATTTAAATCTGGATAGTCGTTTCTGACAAACGGACAGATAAACAGACACAAAAAATAATAAAAATCGTTTTTTGGGCCCATTACATTTATAAACTTCATTCTTCTTCAGCTTCTCGCTGTATCCCGCACTTGGCAGGGTAGGCAGAGGGAACGGAAGTGAAACCTAGTGTTATGACACTCCGTTCCACTTCCGTTCCCCACTTTCCGCCGAATTTGAGGCATTGCGTGTTGAGTGACGGAGCTCAACGCCGCGCTTTGCCTTATTACCAGAGCGAAGAAATGAAACATTAAATATTTAAATTGAAAATATTAAATATTTCATTTCCTCGACTGGGGATCGAACCCAGAACCTGTCGGTTACAGTCACACTCTTGTGCCGGTACATTTATAAACGTCCCCTATAAGTTTTCTATCTATATATCTTCCATGTACAGACAGTGGTCAGTTACATTTTTTAATAATATTACTATTTGGATAGATTATTTTGGTTT
Source organism: Eueides isabella (assembly GCA_019049475.1). Taxonomy (NCBI): domain Eukaryota; kingdom Metazoa; phylum Arthropoda; class Insecta; order Lepidoptera; family Nymphalidae; genus Eueides; species Eueides isabella. Next base: position 16,901,659 of record CM032385.1, read on the forward strand.
GAAATATCTATTTTGTTCTGTAATTCGAGAAATATAAAATATTTTTTTAATTGTTTCAATGTAAAACACGTCCGTTAAATAGTTAAAATGGCTCTTTTCTACACTCTGTGTGCTCGAAGCTATAAATTATATCAGCCCTTAACTGATTTCACTCGCTCAGCTTCACGCTGTATCCCGCACATGGCAGGGTAGGCAGAGGGAACTTGGGAACCTAGTGTTAAGATTTAATAGTATCAATAAAACATATAATTAAACGTAGCGGGTTCCATTATGTTTAATCTTTCTACGTTTTCTTAATAATTACTTTTATTTAAAAAAAACACGGCGTTAAGTCCTCGAAGCTTAACACGCAATGTGTCATAATTGACGGAAAGTGGAGAACGGAAGTGTCTTAACCGGAACGGAAAGTCACTATGTTCCCAAGTGGTCTTTGCATACACAGCCAGCAAAAAAATATACATTAGCAATTATTAATGCAAATGCAATCTCAAAAGTTGCAAAATTACTTTTTTAACATAAAATAAATTAAACATCTAGCTTTTGATGTCATTACTACAAGATTATCTAGATTTTATTTTAAAAAAATACTTGCACTTGATATTTGTACCGGAATAGAAAGTGGCATTGCCTTTCATATAAATATATATATACAACAATTTAACTGACATATATTTAATTTAAAATATTATAAAATAACATATTTTTTTAGTTTTATATGCATTCGGTACTTGGAACTCCTCTGGAGTCAGACAGGGCTGTGGTCGCTCGGTTACCATCAGGTGACCCGTAAGCTCGTTTCCATAAAAATATAATTCAGCTACTCGAATTACACATTAAAATATTATATTGTTTGGTTGTAATTTCTGCCCTTTTAACATACAATATCTTGAGACGGAGTTTCTTAACACTAGGTACCCTTTTACCCCGTTATTTGCGGGATATCCCACAAATGGCAGGGTAGGCAGGGGGAACTTGGGAACCTAGTGTTAAGACACTCCGTTCCACCACCAAATTGAGACATTACGTGTTGAGTTGCGGAATTTAACGCCACGATTTGACAAGTAGTTTAAAAAAAATTGACGTTGCGTGGTAAGATGTTTCTTATAAATAAGTTTCCTCTGGTTAAGCTACTTTGGTTCCCGCTGCAGTACCCGAGTCACGCTGGGTTCCCTTTTGAAGCTACATCGTAAGTGACGGAACACGTCACAGTTTTGACCGTACTCAATGCTTAAATATTTTTTTTACCTCGCCAGCTCTAACTGTTGATCTTAATTTAACAGTTGACCTAGTAAAATAAGAAAATTTTCAATTAACTAACCGCCTCGTGAGAAATGTGACCGCCGTAATTAGATACTTTATTATTTAGGTATTTTTTTTTTTTTTTACTAAATTTGCGCAGATCTACAAGAATTTACTATGAGGAGTGAAATGTGTATGAACTAATGGCACAGTAGGTTGTATGAGGTTGGGTGAAGGTCATATTTGTATGTTAACTTGGCTCCTTTTTCATCTTTTTTTCCGATAAAATCTTAAAAAACATGTCCGTCCTTGAGTTATACTTGAAAATTGCATTATAAAAACGCATTTGTCTGTGTATGTGTGTTTTTAAAATAAATATTAATTGTATTTTTTTTTATTTTTAATTCTATAATATGGCGATCATATGGTTACACCTTTATACTTATATAAAATTAGCTTAGTCAAACATGATAACTTGTTCGAATTAATTTCTTTACTGTTATATAGAGGCTGTCGTAGTTCAGAGGCACAAGCATACCACTGTACTCCAACAGTTGTAGATTCAATTATCACTCGAAAGAAATAAATATTTAATATGCTTATGTACTCGTTCTGCCATTTAACATGCAATGCCTCGATAAAGCGTGAATGTGAAAGAAATTGTTCATTTACCGGGAAAAGCTTAGGTTAGTCAATGGCGTTTCAGATTGGGACATAAAGTTATTTTAGACGACATTTTTTTTACCTGTGGTTATCAAAGATTTTATAATCAGCTTCACGCTGTATTAGTGCGTTTACACTGCCATGTGCGGGATACAGCGTGAAGGAACTTGGGACCCAGTATTAAGAGATTTTCGTCCAGTTTCCCACTGTTAACCAAATTTGAGGCATTGCGTCTGGAGTCGAACTCAACACCGCGCCTTGTCTTGTTGCCAGAGCAAGGAAATTAAGACATTGGATATTAAAATTGAAAATATTAAATATTTCATTTCCTCGAGTGGTGATAATCAATATGCTAGTTAAATGTAGTTACTTTTAAACTTGATTGAATCCATCAAGCGCGACTGTCGATATGAACAAACTGGCACCGTTTACCTTAACTTTCTACCATGTGAACTGCAAAATGTATACAATAGTCGAAAAAAAAAACGTGCTCCCAGCCAGCGAGAGTTTTACATAATTATTACCGAGGCAAATCTAACAACAAGCGGTGGCATCGAGCGTTTTTGTTTGTGACTTCGATCAGTGAAATCTGTGCATGTGTTTGATGCCTTATGTGGTAATCGCGGGCCGCGGCTTCCTCGCCACTGTACACTTTCTTTGATTATTTTAATTTTACTAACATTACTTTCTACTTCCTTATTACACAGCAATACATCTATATATATATATATATATATATATATATATATATATATATATATATATATATATATATATATATATTCCTATTTTTCCTGTTTGTTCGGTTGAAAGCCAATCTCAAGAACTACTGGTGCGATTTGAATAATTCTTTCACTGTTAGAAGGCCCATTTATGAGGAAGGCTATATCGAGCACCAATTAAGAATGTTTCAAAATCGAGGGACTTTTTCCTAATTTAGAGTTTCCGCTGCGTGTGTTGCGTAAACGGTTCAAGATACGCAAAAATAGTGTATGAAAGAATTTTTCTCCTTTAAAAATTCTAAAAAGAAGTCCGCGACAGCATATGCCTATCTATTAAGGTTAGCTTTTTATGCTAACCAAACTTGTTCTGAAATAATATATTGTTTGCGAAGGTGTTTTTAAAAACAATTCTTAACCAAATAAATACGTTATTCAACACAAGCATTTAATTTAAAACAATATTGCCCTTTAAATCATCCAATTTAAATGAATACGGCTACTATCTATTTATCAAACCCCTAAGTGATAAGGGTTGAACAATCTTAACATGTTTCCCTCTTTATAGCAAAACAACGTTTGCCGGGTCAGCTAGGTTTTCTATATAATGCTTATAATGCTGAAAATTTTCTTTGGCTGAACTCTACATATCTAATCTAAACAGTTGTTGTTAAAATTGAAAAAATCCTTTTTTATCATACAGTCTATTTATCAATGTATAGTTTTTTTTTTTCAATTTTAACCATTATACCGTACGATCAGACGTAGTTACCTAATATTTCTTCCGTATAATTTAAAAACATTTTCCTCACGAATTTGAAGCATTGCTTATTGAGTGGTGGAAAACAACAACGCGCTTTGCCTTGTTACCAGAGCCAAGGAATGAAAAACTTAAGTATATCATTTCATGGAGTATGGAACAAACTGTCACGTTTACACGCTTGTGCCCCGACTGTTACAGTTTGCATTTCCTTCGTCCGGTAACAAAAAAAAAAACAGTTTACAGTTCTACAACTCCATCGTCAAAATTAGGTGGAAAGTGAAGAACGGAAGTATCTTAATGAGAACAAAATATCTTGATAAGCTTTTCTCGTCTAACCCTACCATACATCCGTATACATCTTCAAGCTAAAGTGGTAGAATATGCATATTTACACTATCTTCTTGGTGCATAATATGTAGGTAGCATTGTATGTAAAATGTAGTCGACTGTACGTTGCATATGCGCATCATGTTTATTTTTTTCTTATCTGATGTATTGCATAACGCCTGCACCGCCCACGCAAGGTGTGAGGCGAGCTCGAGTCACGATATTGATTCAAATGTTATAGTAATAACTAAATCGACAATGTTAGCACTGTCGTAGCGCAGTGGCACCGTGCGATTATAAACGGGGCAGGTTAAGGGTTCGATCACCTATTCAGAAAGTGAAATATTTATTATTGTCATTTTCTTCGCTCTGGTAACAAGCCATAGCGTTTAGTTGCGTCACTCAATGCAATGCCTGAAATTCAGCGGAAAGTGTCTTTACACTAACTTCCCTAGTTCACTCTGCCTGCTCTACCATGTGATGGGATACAGCGTGAAGTAAAATAAACCGACATCTCTTTATTTATTTATTTTTTTTAGCTTCACGCTGTATCCCGCACTAGGCAGGGTAGGCAGAGGGAACGGAAGTGAAACCTAGTATTATGACACTCCGTTCCACTTCCGTTTCCCACTTTCCGCCGAATTTGAGGCGTTGCGTGTTGAGTGGCGGAACTCAACGCCGCGCTTTGCCTTATTACCAGAGCGAAGAAATGAAACATTAAATATGTAAATTGAAAATATTAAATAATTCATTTCCTCGACTGGGGATCGAACCCAGAACCTATCGGTTACAGTCACACTCTTGTGCCGCTGCGCCACGACAGGCCTCTTTTTAAAAATAAAAGTTGTTTGTTTGAATAAGTTTTGTAACCAAATATATAGCAATGCTTATACATTTTTAAAACCAACACCTGATTCCGTCCGTTTTTTTTTTCATATTTTTTATATTTAAATAGGTTCACGATTTCACGGAGAATAAATATGAACAGATTTTTTTTTTTATAAGTACAATATATGTTAATTGAATTAATTGTTTTAGTCAACAGAGAAGTCGATCAACACATGTGAATTATTATTTTGTTTCTTTCCCCATTCTAGAAGACAAAGTGCGACGTTAAATTCCGCAATTCAAAACGGAATACAATTTCGAATATTGAGCGGTGTATGGTAAAGTGTCTTTACACTATATTCCCTCTGTCTACACTGCTATAGCAGAAGAAATATACGTATTGAAAATGATGAAGCTTTTTATGGCACGAGCGTCTCAACACTGGGTTCCCAAATGTCTACCCTGCCAACAATTTTAATTTAAGATATCTTGTACTATTTTTACTCCCACGACAAAGATTACGTTGATAAACATCAAGTCAGAGTGCACGATCAATCATACACCCTAAACTACAGTTATTTATACGTAACATGATCTAATCGTGAAGGCAATGACTCGTTACTGGACGTCCTAAGATGGAACGATGTGAGAAACCAACACATGGCTTTTTTTCATTGAAGCGTGATAAAGATAGGGAGGACCGGTTTGCTTTTATTGATGAAGAATTGATCGGTAGGTCTTGGAATGGATGAACAATATATTTTTACTAAAAACATTTTTTCAATATATTTTGACAATAATTTTATTATCTATATTCTATTTTTTTAAAAGATGATTCTTGAGTTAAACGGGGAAATATTTAATTCCAACTAAATTGTAATTTTATATTAAATTAAAATATTTTTCTAATACAATTATGTCGCTAGCTTCAAGCTGTATCCAACATATAGCCCGGTACATCGAGGGAACCTGGGAACCTAGTGATAAGATGTTCCATTTCCATTTATACTAAGTATATGTTATAATAAGAATTTATTTAACATTTTGATAACCTTTACTTTAGAATTAAGTAATATGAAGTCATTCATGTCTACACTCGCGTGGGCACTGGACTGATCAACGATAAATATTTGTATTGCCCGTGACTTTGTAGTACATACATACGATAGCGGCATTTATTGAGTTAATTTTGTATTTAGACATATTTTTATATGTGATTGCAAAATTTGCATTGAAATCTGCCGCTCAACAGGCAATGCTTGAGGCTTTCGTCATGAAGTGGGGAACGGAGGCTTAACCTTAAGTTCCCTCTGCCTAACCAGCGAAGTGCGGGATATACTTGCTTGAAGCGAAAAAAAATATTTTACGAAAATTAGTATTAAATGTATGTCACAGAAATATAAGCGTAAATGAAACTGTGTTACAATAAAATGGCCTAGTATCTGGAGATAATGTGAGTGCGTATGAAACATCGACAGTCATATTGTAATATAAAATATTAACTCGTAATTATTGTTGTTAAAACGACATTTTAAATAACTGTAACAATGTTGCCCCTAGGGATTGCAAGACAATTATATTATACTATCGACCTAGCCACGGCTTCGCCCGCTTGAATTCTACTATTTTATTTAAATAACAATAACAATGATGTCCCTAGAGGTTGCAAGAAAATTATATTAAATGAGCGACCCGGCCGCGACTTCGCCGGCTTGCTTTATTTTATTTACTCATTATTAAATGATATTATCACTTGTAAGACAGTAAGGGGCTATCCATAAATTACGTCACACAAATTTCATTATTTTTGATTTATTATAAGCATAGATGTACATTTGCGCCAGTGGTCACCATGACACAGTAGAATAGAGATACGTTTATGTTTAATTTCTTGTATTTGTTCTCTTACTTTACTTAAACTAAAGGTAGCACCTTAGGTTTCGGCACTCATCACGCAACGCCTCATATTCAGAACGGAGTGTGATTACACTAGGTTCCCAAGTTCTCTCTGCCTATCTTGCCATGTGCGTGATACAGCGTAAAGCTGAATATATATATATATATATATATATATATATATATATATATATATATATATATATATATATATATATATATATATATATAAATATATATATATATATATATTTTAAATGAAACACTTTTGAACGGATTAATCGCGTATATTGATTGTGACTGTGGCTTATCATATATAGGTCAAACAAAGAGAAGCATCGGTGTTAGGGTGAAGGAACACATCTCCGATGTCAAGAATGGGCATGTATCAAAGTCAGCTGTGTGTGAGCATACATCGAACAAATCCAACCACTACATCAGGTTTGATAAACCCCACATACTCGCTAGGGAGAATAGATATATCCCTAGAATGATCCGCGAGGCTATTGAAATACAAAAACATCCTAATTTCAATAGAGAAGATGGTTGGAAACTTTCCACCACCTGGGACCCACTATTAAAAAATTTAAAATCCCCAGCACACCACACTAGAGGACCAGATACAGTTAGCTCATTCTGCAAGAATCCAGGGCAGTACGCGAGGCAATTAAGGAATCGTTGGCGGTAGTTTGATATAATAATTATATCAACTGACAGACAAATGCCACCTCAGTCTACCCGTGACCACGGACTACTGTAAAGTGTTCGAAACGTCGGGTTTCCCAAAAATGTTGACCATTCAATATACGCGATTAATCCGTTCAAAAGTGTTTCATTTAAAATGTATAACAATCGCGAAAATCAAAGACATTATTATACATAAATATATATATATATATAAATATATATATATATATATATATATATATATATATATATATATATATATATATATATATATATATATATATATATATATATATAAAAATATATCGACTATATACATATCGACTCCAATTAAATATGAAAAATCGAAACAAAAGTCGGCCGCTGCGTATCGTGTTCAATAAATGGAGCTTGGTCAATCGCATTCCAAGAAAGGTGACTTGTCGCTACTTTGTGACTAAGTGTAGGTATCTTTGGAAACTGTTGCGAATGCACTATAAATAATATAGCTTAATAGCTTTCTTGCATTCCCTCGGCTGGGCTTGTTTACATGTCTAAAGAACGTTTTTGTACTGAGATATTGTGTGGCGAATGGCAGTATTTAACGCAGCAAATGTTTTTTTTTAAGCAAAATAAAAAGAAAAAATCGACTTAATTTCGTGTGTAGGCTACAGACGATATTATAGCTTCAAGCTTTATCTCGCACATGGCCGGATGGGTCGAGGGTACTTGGGAACCTAATGTTACGATTACTCTTTTTTGTTTCTTATTTTTGTCACTTATCACGTTGTTGCCAGAGCGAAGGAATAAAAATAATAAATATATCATTTCCTCGAGTGGTGCTCCGATGCACCGAACAACTTTTGTCTATTCAAGTACATACATAAGATAGTATTTATTTGTAAACGTTTAGTTTAACGGACCAAGCCGGTTTGCCTCTTGCCACGGTGCGCCCGCGCCGGACTACCGCCATCAAAAGCCATTACGTAAATTAAAACGAAAGTTATGTGTAATTATGAAACGCTCTCAGCGAGATCTTCTTTTGTGCATTGATTTGTAATTACTTTTATTTATTTCTTTTTATTATGTGATTGTTAGTTTCGTTTATTTTTTTGTTTAAAACGATTTCTATAGACATTTTTTTAATAATTTGTTATTTAAGGCCAATTGTAGCGTAGGGGCAGAAGCGTGTAAGTAAAACGCTACAGGTTGTGGCTTTGATTCTAATTTAAGAAGGCGATATTAAGTCGCAATGCCTCCCAGAGTTCAGCGTAAAGTGGGATACGGAAGTGCATTAATGGGAACTTAGTTTTTTTATACAAGGTTCCGTCTGCCCACCTTGCTGTATTCGAGAAGCGTAACAAATATATCGTTTGCCGCTAAGTAGATATAATCGAAGATATTTAACTAGATATAATAAAAAATATCTTTCTAATTTTATGCTTAAATGTGGTCAACAAAAGCGTTCAATTTGATTATAAAAATACTCTTTTCCTTTGAATCATTATCAATGATAAGATTAAATACAGTTTTTTTATTATTTAACGTGCTACTACTTAGTTATAAAAGAAAAACCATTAAGAACATAAACAATTATTTTTCTATTAAAACTCCATAAGATTAAATATAATAAGGATAAGGTACAAGAAACGGCATGCCTGACTGATGTAAGTGTGTCGATTGTTGGGTCGACTCCCACTCTGGAAACTCACATGGCAAGGTAGACGGAGGGAACTTGGGAACCTAGGTGTTAAGAGTCTCCGTTCCGTTTCTCACTTTCCGTTGAATTTGAGGTATTGAGTTGCTTAACGCAGCCCTTCATTCAAGAACTGAACCACAGTCTTGATCTAGATAATTGGGACACGGAATATCTGTAGGTAGTGCCTTTCAGAAAAAAATCTGAATTACTTTCATTTATGAACACCATATATGAGTCAGCTTTGCCAGTGTATTACCGATACGATATCTCGTTGATAATGATTGATAAGCAAAAAATATACCCGATTTGTTTATTGCTTTTTCGTAAACTGTACTTTACTCTTGCCGTTTTTATTATTATTGTAACTCAGAAGCCACTGATTGTTAAGACCATTACATAAAATATTTTGATGATATACATCCTTACTTGAGTGGGTCGTGGCGCAGTGGCCAGCGTCTGTATTCGATGGGTGGTAGTTCGATCTCTTTCTTCTTTCTTTCTAAGGAATGCTATTATTTAAATTATTAACATTTCTCGGTTCTGGTAGATAAAACGCGGCGTTGAGTTCCAGTTACAGTGGCGGGAACGTCTTAACATAAGTGGCCTCTGCTTACCCAGTTGTATGTGGAGAAAGGCATTGTTTAAAGTAACTAGTATTTATGAATATAATTTGATAATGGTGTCTAGAAAGTCTAGTTTGTTATATAACTGATGGACAAACGAAAGTTATGGCTATTGGTATACTTATATATGTTGGTGCCTTCTTCACTATTTTTTTATATATAATTTACAAGAATTTAATGCTAGCTTATTTTTTTAGCTTCACGCTGTATGCTCCAGATGACAGAGCAGGCACGGAAGCTTTGGAAACTAGTACTAAAATACTCGATGTTCATTAATACACTTTTTAGGCGTTGCGTGTTGAGTGGCGGAACTCAACGCCGCGCTTTGCCTTGGTACCAGTAAAGGAAATGATAATATGAAATGTTTTATTTCCTCGATTATTGATTAAAGTCACATAAGACCTTTTATTAATATTATATTGTATAACTGCTGAGTTTAATGATGATACAATTCACCTGGTTATGAATATTTGTTTTTTTCATTTTCAGCTTCACGCTGTATCCCGCACTAGGCAGGGTAGGCAGAGGGAACGGAAGTGAAACCTAGTGTTATGACACTCCGTTCCACTTCCGTTCCCCACTTTCCGCCGAATTTGAGGCATTGCGTGTTGAGTGGCGGAACTCAACGCCGCGCTTTGCCTTATTACCAGAGCGAAGAAATGAAACATTAAATATTAAAATTGAAAATATTAAATATTTCATTTCCTCGACTGGGAATCGAACCCAGAACCTGTCGGTTACAGTCACACTCTTGTGCCGCTGCGCCACGACAGGCCCCTTACATGAATATTTGTGCTATCTCTTATCACACACAGTAGATTATACATTAGTGTGAACTAGTTTACTCGGTTGTTCAATTGTTAGCAAATACTTGCTAATCAGTGGGTCGTGCGTTCAAATTTAATGTGCAATGGTGACATATTTATGACAATCCCTTAACAATATTTATATATTAGGCCCAATTTCAAGATAAAATGAACGTGACGTTTCTTTTATTTTGTTATTTTTATCCACCGAAGCAAAAATAGGAGTATTGTGTTTGTTCTATCTGTTTGTACTGTAGCTCCTGAATGAACGCCTTATTTATCGCGGTATATTTTATGAACGGTCGCTTTTTGAATGTTATATTACTACATAACAGACTTATATTTTTAATAATAATATAAAAAAATTATGAGTATGTTTGATTTAACGTCCTCTGGAACTACTTGATAGATTTGAAAAAGTATTTTTGTACTATGTAGTCCTTTTGCAGTTAACCGATTCATTAAACCCTATGCATCTACCATCGGAATACCTCCCACGTTAGTCTGACACAAGTACTTACTTTCCTTTGGAACAAAACCCGGCAATATCTAATATTTTAATAACACCATAAAATGCTTTATTACAAATTAGATTACACTGTTATTACACGCCAAATCCCTCGATAAACTATTCCTTGTCTAATATTAGCGAAACGACATTTACTAGCCAATAAACTAAACTATAGACCTCGCTTATCAATAAACTGATAACACTCGTACGTATTATAATTGATAGCTGTGTATAGGAAGGGTAATGTAAATATTATAGATATCGGTGTCCATGTTGTCCGCGAAACATGGTTTGATATTTATGAAGCATTACTTTATGTTTTAATAATATGGTATGGGTCATTTATTGATTGTTAATTGAGACATTTTGTGGGGCAGGGGTATAAGCGTGTGATTGTTGACCGAGAGAATTATATATTTTAATTTTTTGGCTCTGGCGACAAGGCATAGCACGGCGTTAAGTTCCGCCACTCTACACGCAATGGCAAAATTCGACTGAAAGTGGGTGACGAAGCGGAATGTCTTAACATTAAGATTTCTCTGTCTATTTTGATTGAACTGATCGGTTATTAAATAACTTTTATAGTGATGAATCGTATCTATCTTACTTTTGTTAGTTTTGCTAAACACGTTATTCTCAGGAACTGCTTGTTGATATCGTAGAATTCTTTCTTCGTTTCTCATTTATCTGGGAAGGCTATTAAGATACGCTATTAATACCTTTATAGCTTTGACCAGCCTATGACAAAAATTCAGACAAAAAATGTTAGACATTAATGTATGCAATGCTTATTTATACGTGGGTGATTGTTTTGTGTCTGACTAGTGTCAATATGTAAATGTCCCGTCTATTTACACGCGATTGAAGACAATATAATGCGTTTTTGGTTCACAGTGCCGTGTATTGACAATGTCAAACCTGTTCGAAATAGTTTTAATTACACAAGACACTTGTACACAACGTGTGCAGACAGCGGCTGATGCGACACTTGTGATTATGTCAGAATACATTTTGTAATTATAGAGACTCGTGTTCGCACGGAGACACTCGATGTATACACTGAGTGTACCGTGTATTGTGTCGTAGTCTATTTGTACACTTATATTAAGTTAGATCAATATCAATGAAGAAATAATGAAATGGTATATCAAGGGACATATGCGATAGAGCTTGAAAGCTTTTGAACGCATAATACACAACACTTAGTTATATCTATATATTTGACCATGCAGGCCGAAGCCGTTGGTGAAGTTAATTTCGAAAAGAAAGAAAAATATTTTGAGTCAACTGTTTGTTTGTTTACGCAAAATGTAACGTTCATTTACATTTTTTTATTTGCTTAATTTATTACTCTAATATCTGTAACTGAGCATTTTAACAAGCTTGTAATGGAGCTGGGGTACAAGCAGTTGTAAACGTAATAGGTTGTGGATGTTATATTTTCTATACCTCGCTTTAGTTAGGCAAAGCACGGCGTTAAGTACCGTTAAAAAACACGGAACGGAGTGTCTTAACACATTTCTCTGCCAACATTACTCTGTCTAGCACAGAATTTGATGACTCAGTTTGATGATAAATATAGAAAATAACTATTTTTTTAAATATATTTCAATTTCTAACTTATGTGTATGGTGCGGGAGGCTGGTGTCAGTGACGCGGTCGGTTCCGCTCTGATTTGCTCGTTACCACCGCCACCGCTCGCGCTCGTATGTAAGCGTTTTGCTCCTGAACTCGTGGCTACTGAACGGTAACGCCTTGTACTGTCTTGTTTTGTTGCCCTTGTATTGATTAATGTGTTTGGTAATATAGTTATATAGTTATTTAGTTACAAGCGACCCGCTCGCGACTTCGCTCGCTTGAATGTTATTATAAAATTTTAAATTTCAACGAAATGAATAAAAATTGTAGCAATTTTATCAAACCAAACTCTTAACACTAGTCTTAACACTAGGTTCCCGGGTTCCCTCTGCCTATCCTGCCTCGTGCGAGATACGGCGAGAATATATATTCTACAGATAAATATTTTAGCTACCTTCTCTGATTCATAATTCTGATTTTTTCTGAAAAAAAAACTTAGGTTTATATATTAAGAGTCTTATTTATAAAAAATCCCTACTCCTCCCTTACTTCCCAGTTACACTCCGACTAGCTAATTCTAGATTAACGTAAGAATAGCGTTGTATTAATGACGACATTAATAAACTCGCAGTAAGTTCGGAGTAGCAATACAATCCTTACACCGAGATTAAGATGTATGTAATGGCAACCCACGGATTTTAAAAGTAAAAAGAATGAACTAAATGTAATTATGGATATTTTAGACAGTGACAGCTAGATGCATGTCAACATATTTGACAATTGTTGTGGATTTAGGCTGTCAAGAATTAAGAAAACTCGGTGTTCGTGGTAATTTCAAAAAGTTTCTGAAAGTTGTGAGTTTTGTTTTGTGATATTTGGTAAATTTTTAATAAGAAATAATTTAACAATGTTTAAGAGCCAAAAAGAAAAACGCAATCGTTCCATTAACTGGGATGAAGAAGAAAAGGTAAATTAAAAACTTGTGATACTAATTTCATCTTTGATTTATTTATTGGTAGAGATTATTTTTGATATTGGTTTACTGTTACAGGAATTACTTCGATCGGTGCTGAAGGAGTATGCTCCAATTATAGAAAATAAATGCTTGGATAATAATACTAACAAATCAAAAATTAAAGCTTGGGAAGAAGTTCACAAACAGTAAGTACAATTATGATTTTTGATATATGGAATACCTATTAATACATTTACTAAATTACCTAATCATATGGCTAGGTTAATCATCTTTTCATACTAATCATCTTTACATAAACAGATTTAATGAATTAAATCAACGATCACGCTCACTAAATCAATTAAAGATTCAGTGGAAGACGATGAAAATAAATGCCCGAAAAATATTTAGTTCTTTTAAAAAAGATATCAGTAAAACTGGTGGTGGTGGGAAACCTACATCACCCAGTCAGGAAGAAATTAAAATAATTGATTTACTGAATCCTGCAGAGTTGTTACAGGATGAAAATATATATGATTCAGATGGAACTGTATGTATATTTCCTGACCAATTTGGTTGTATATGTTACCATAATGTATTTATAGAGTAGTATTAATAGAGAGTAATGTATTAATAGAGTATAGCAGTGTAGCTAACCAGTTAAATACCTACTTTTATACTTCTAAACTGCAAATATAAGCAAATTGATAATATATTTTGTCTTGCAGATTGTCACCCCGCTAACGAGTAAAGGAGAAATGGAAACTGACACGGAATCATTTACCTACACATTACAGGTTAGTTGATAGTCATTTGTAATAAAATTAATATTCTGTTTAGTATGAGTAATACTATAAAACATTTTTACTTTTTATTTTCTGCTTTGTTTTAGAAAAGTGATATACTTGTTCCACTTGATTTATTTGGTAATGAAAAGACAAAGTTGGAAGGTCAGGGAACAGATGTAAGTTATTATAATCATCTTCTTATCATCGCTATTATTACCTTTCTTAAAAAGTGTTACTAAAGAAAAGGTGTTTGAATGAATAACACATTTTTTCATGGTGTATGTATATGTGAATATTGGACCTGGGTAGATCTTAAACTGCGACCAGAACGACCAGAAGCCAGCCATGATCTCTCACTAAGTGGTAAACCTCTTTGTTCAACAGTGGAATCAGGATGATATAATTAATGCCAATAATAATGCTTTACTAAATCACTTGTAATGTACACAAGTGATTTAGTAAAGCATTAAATATGATGCATAACATGAACATTTTACATAGATTTCCCAAGAAAACATGACTGACACTGAAACACCAGTAAAAAGAAATACAGAAGCATTGGCAGCAAAAAATGTATGCAAAAATTGTACCTTATTTTTATTTTTTACTGTGAAACTATGCAGATTTAAAAATAATTCTGATATTATTTCTATTTTACAGATATTTAAACCAAAAAAGGTGTATAAAAATTGTTCTAAGGCAAATAAGGTAATTTACTTGATATTCACCATAAATACTTATACTTATACTAAAGGATCATCACTGATGATTTTCATCCACCTAAGACTTATATACATTTTCATAATCAAATAAATTATATTGTCAATTTATTTTTTCTAGAGCAATGACTATGTAACCAGCATGTTGGAATATTCAAAAAAGTTAAAAGATAGTGAACACCAGAGACGGTTGGACATAATGGAAGCTGAGCACAAAATTCATATGGATATTCAAAATGAAAAATTTAAATGTGTATTGTTAGAGAAAGAAATTTTAGAAATAAGAAAAGTTAGAGAAGCTCGTATTTAAAGTTATAAGGCTATAATTAATTAAAATAAATTTTTATACTTATTTATGTTTTATTTATAAAATAAGATATACTATTAAATTGCTAAAAATTTTCACTTATAAATGCTGTTCTTGCTGCATTTCCTCTTGTTGAAATGTTTTCTGCTTGTGTAACTGGAACATTACTAGATTGAGCTTCTGGGACCATATCTTCTTTTTGCAAGGCAATATTGTGCAATATTGCCAAAGCAATAATATATATCTTGGTATTTTCCAATTTAGTTGTAAAACCTCTTAGGAGACACCGAAATCGTTGCTTCCATACACCAAAACATCGTTCCACTGTGTTACGAGTTTGGATATGGGCTCTGTTATACCTTTCTTCCTTAACTGATGTGGTATGCAACAATGGAGTAAAAAGATAGGGAGTACAGGCATAACCAGAGTCTCCTAATAGTCGTCCCTTAAATTCCCCTCTCTCAAACCTTTGTTTCAATCGAGACTCATTGAATATCCTAGAATCGTGTGTGCTGCCTCGCCAGTGTGCCACTATATCCATGATTTGTAGATTTGCATTTGAGACAACCTACAAAAAGAGATAATTGATTACATTGACATAAGTTTTTAATAGCATATGAATATATGTAAATACAATAATTATTGTTCAATTTTTAATGTGAAATAAAACTGAAAACTTACTTGAACATTTAATGAACTGTATCCTTTTCTATTAATATAATACTGTCCAACATCTCCGGCTACTTTTGGAACACGAATGTGGGTACAGTCAATTGTTCCTATGACTTGTCTAAAGCCACAAATTGCATAAAAACTAGCAATTACTCTGTTTTGTTCTTGGTTACTTATTGGCATTTTTATCCATTGACCCCTGTGTTTGACTATTGCTAATGCAACTTGTTTACACACAAGAGATACCGTAGGCTGACTGAATCCACTCAGATCTCCTGCATCATCTTGAATCTGTAAAATTCAGTAGAGAAATTTAAAACTTTCTAGATTATACACTATTCAACAATATAGGTACCTAACTAAATATTTATTTAATAGTAGTAATCAGCCAAAACACAATGTTTTCAGATTGTAGGTAGCTATACCTACCTATATAGAACTTGCTTGTACTTATACTTATATCTACATAGGTAGGTAAATAATATAGGTACAATGACTTAATTTACAGTAGATACTATAAATTACTGTAGATTATGCTAAGTAGGTAACTAAATAGTTTATTTACCTCTCCACGAGCCCAGGTCCTTATCGCAGTTAGAACTTTCAAATGAGGAGGTATAAAGCCACCTCTTGCGTCGCCGGCCAAGTCATTTTGCACCATTTGGATAATAAAATAAACAGTTGACCGTGTAAAACGGTATTTGCTTTTAAACTCATCATCTCGCAGGTCTTCAAATGGATTACTGCGTACTTTGTACAATTTTACACGTCTCAATAATAGAGACCTCTCTTCGATTTCTTCTATCATTTCCAAATCATTAACGAAATAGTCTATATCCATTATAATGCACGAAACTTATGAACCTATTTATTAAATCACTAA
The DNA here is from genome assembly GCA_019049475.1 of Eueides isabella. Lineage (NCBI taxonomy): Eukaryota > Metazoa > Arthropoda > Insecta > Lepidoptera > Nymphalidae > Eueides > Eueides isabella. Next base: position 16,918,301 of record CM032385.1, read on the forward strand.
ACAATATATTACCACACGAACAAACATCAAACTATATAATTTTAAGGTTATGTTTTGTAACAAACACTGCTATGCCACAGTATACTGATTAGTGTCTATGCATACTCAGACGTTAAACCATGTAGCTCCTAGGAATAAGTTAAAATCCGAGAGTAGATTCGGATTAGATAATTACATCCTTACTCCGGGTTTATTAATGTGTTAGTTACCTAATCTAAGCGTAAGTCTTGGAGTAAATTTAATCTGACACTAGTCAAAGTTTATAAATAACACTGTAAGAGTATATGACAAATCGGCCCTCACATAATAAATTTCATATATACATTTGTAAAACTTGACAGTAGCTAGCCCAAAGTAATATTGCTACGTCTGGAATACTGCAAGAGATTTATCGCTAAAATTACTTATTTTCGTTCCTTCGTAAATCGTAAGCTGTCCGGTGTACGACAGTTGTAGCGGCTATCATTTAATTAAAAGGATTTAAATTAACCACGGCATGTGGTGTAGTTGTAAGCGTATGACTAGTGAGTTAGTTATGGGTTCAATCTTAATTTAGGGAAAGTTAAAATTGCTATACGGTTTTGTTTTCCCAGGCTTCACGCTGTATATGGTATAGAAAGGGGGTAGGCAGAGGAACCCTGGGAACCTTATTGTAGAAACTAAAAAACGATAACGTCGATAGCTCCAATACGAATAAAACATCGGCAAATATTAACCTCAATAATATGTGCAAAACATCCAGTTCGCGGTCGTCTAATCCACTGAGTCACACCGAGGGGCTGTCATTTAATTTCCTGTTCGAATTGTGAAGCTCTACAAAGTGCGTTATATTTGTAAAACAGACTGTTTAAACTTACTGTTTTAAATAATATTATTATGGTTGATGCTATTGGAATTGTAATATTTTTCTCTTTTCCTTTCTAAATGTAAGAATTGACCAGAACTAATTCAATACTGTGTATATTTAAATAATTTTGTTTTTTTTTTGTTTGGATTAAATTTTAACTTATTAACTCCCGACACAAAAAGAATGGGGTTACAATTATTTAGAGCTACAGGCTAAGATGAGATTGTGATTTCTTGGGCTGGTGTTAATAAAATTTATAAATTATATTTGCTTATTCTTTAAAAAGGATTTTTTATTGATTATTTAAAATACCATCAGATTCCTCCCACCTGCACATATATCTTTAAAAGCACCATAAAAAGAAAATTACATAATAACATTTTATGTCTACCTACTCTATGCTTGTTATTACCTATAGATACTAGTACGAAAATTTTCATCTACTATTATTAACAGTGGAACAGAGTCTGACTAATACTATGGTTGTACATAGGATCCTCATTCGAGGAGCAAATCGCGGCGTTGAATTACGCAATTTCACTCGAAAACCAAAAAATCTTCTGTCTATTTTGCTATAACACTATATATAGGTAAATACTATTGGTAATAGCATGAATCGGACAATATCACACTTCTCAAATATTTTTTATGACTTAAGTGTCAATTGCTAATGTATTCACTTTCAAGTTATGATTTGTAATATGTATATCACGTACGCGCTTTCCTCCAGCACGTAGCTACAGTACTGTAGGTGTAGAAAGTACAGAACAGAGGAAACAGTCACTGTGTAGGATAGAAGAGAAATAATATTTATTATAATTAGGTAAATTAATAAAAATGAAGACATAACTAAGTAAATTAATAAAATATTATTATTCAGTAAATTAATAAAAAACAAGATAACGCGCGGAATGGACTTGCAGTTGTAAATACGAGCTTTATAGGTTCTAATATTAATGTAATATTTTTAATTTGTCGCTCTGAAAATAAGACCAAGCGCAGCGTTGAGTTTCGCAACAACACACAATGCTTTCGGAAAACGGTGCAAAGTGGGGAACGGAAGTGTCTTAACACTAGATTTTCTCTGTCAACCCTGCTAAGTGTAGATTAAATTAGATAAAAAGAGAAATGACTCACGACTCCATTTAAAATTACTCTTCTTCAGTATCCTAAGCTTTCTGTCTTAAGTATCGTATTAGAAAAAGTTTTCTTACCGAGCAGGATTTAAAAATATTTATAAAAAGTAAAACTTTTTATAAATATTGTTAAAACCAACTCGGTAAGAATACTTTAATTGATAAAAAGTAAAACTAAGAAATTAACATCTTAGCGGGTTAAAATTTAAGGGGTGCGTGTTCAAATCCCGATATATTTGTTCATAAAGTCTTTATACATATAAATTAAGTTAATTTCACTCTGTATCCCTAGCGGCGTAACCAGAGAGAATGGAACGTCGGTCTCGGCATACCTCTTTCGCCTCGTCCACTGTCAACAACCTCTCCATTCATGCCCTACGGGGGTTCCTCATGCTTTACGTGACTTTACTCCATAGATATTATCTATCTTATCTTAGATAATGTGTTTTCAAAGGTCAGCTTAGTTCTGCCCTAACCTCTCTTACCACTTTTACTCCATAAAATTTAATATGTATACTTCAGAGTGTAATATGTTCATAGTGCTTATATGTGTTTATTAGATTTATCAACTAGTCTACCCACGCAGTACGCGAATATTGTCATATTATTTTATTTAATGTGCCTTATTTATAATATTGTGAAGGTCGCCACGCTCTCTTCTGCCGATCAGTTTAGAGAAAAACCTTTAAAATGTAAGTAATACTGTTATTGAGGTCCGTCGTGGCGCAGCGGCATAAGCAATGATTGTAAACGACAGGGTTGTGGGTTCGATTCCCACTCGAGGAAATTAAATATTTTCAAATTACCCAATTTGCATCTGCCTTTCCTACCGTGTACGAGATACAGCGTGAAGCTGAGCATAATACTATTGTCTAAGCGACAAACCACTTAACTCAAATATATAAAAGCAATTTATACAATATTTCATATTAGCAAAAAGTAAAGTACTAAATACCTCATGTATTTTGTATCTATACAATTCATTATGTATAGGTATGTATGTACCTTTGAACATGTGACTCTCACAAAAGAAACAAATGATGCTATCAATATATTGTAATTTCACACTTGAACAAGGAAAATACTCATGCACTATGCATATTTATTATTTGAATAAAATCTCTTTTTTTTTTTTTTTTTTTTTTTTTTATGCATTTTCTTCTAAATAATATAATATTTTTCACTGTACATCGAATTTTTTGGAAAATTATTTAAAGCACGAAACAACTGTTTTTTCAGAAACAAGGAACTCTATTTGCCAATTTGGCCTCGCAGTTTCCTGATCAGAGGCTAAGTTTTGTCTTCAAGGTGAATGTTGTATAATTGAGTCAAACCAATGATTGCGATAAAAACCGGCTTCACGCTCATTTTGAGATGCATCGTTGTACGAACAAAGGAATGTAAACGGACCTTTCTTACGATGTACGGCACTACCGTACATTTTATTTACCTTTTGTATAACTAATTGTATGAAAATGTGTGTAAAGGTTTTAAACACAAGGTATTAATTGTATGTATAACATTAGTTGTTTGCGTTACCTTGCGGGTTCGATCACTACATGGGGGGAATGAATTATTTTAATTTTCTCGCTCTGGTAACCAAGGCAAAGCACTGCGTCAAATACTTGCCAATATCGTGAATATTCTGCGAAAAGTGAGGAAGAGAGTGCGTAGACACTCCTTGACGTTCTCTGTCTACAATGATAGTTGTGGAAAACAAGCTTATATATACATACATAAATATAAACAAATATTACAAAAAAATTCTATCTCAGAAAATAAAAACTCTATTTCTAAAGCAAAAGCCAACCAACAGGAACTAACTTCCAATGTCATAGTAACAGCTATTCCACTATTTTACATAATCAAAGAAGTTAGAAACTTGGTGTTTCTAACATCAAACTTGAATGGACAAACAAGATACGTCCAAATTGAAATGTGAAAATGTTATCTGTTGAACGTCTGATTGTAAAAGCGTAGGTTATGGATTCGATGCCTCGCTCGGGGAATTATTTTTGTATTTCCTAGCTGTCGTAACAAGGTGGTAACAAAAGCGCGCCGGTGGATTGCGTTACGCGTTGTTTGGGAACGGAGTGTCTTACCACTATCTTTTCTCTGCTTAAGCCTTCTTGTTTGCCTTCTTGCCGTTCTTAGTCTCTTATGAGGGATATGCCGTGAAAGGAAATGTATACAGTTAAAGAATCACATACACATATTATTTACAGTGGACATAACCGCCGGATGTTAGTCACAGTCACCGATAGCGTTGTTTACAATAATATAACGCATATTTTCCTTGGCACATTGGTGCTATCAAAATGTTTTATTTCAGTCAGTTTTGTTGTTATAATATTACTTCTAATGTTGTGATTTTGATTTATTTAAAATGCAATACTGGTTTGCAGGCAATTCTTGACGCAGCGGCACAATCGTGTGCCTGTAAAAGATTGGTTGTGGGTTCGATCGGCTCGAGGAAATGAAATATTTACTATTTTAAAATCAAATGTTCAACGTTTTCTCTGGTAACAAGACAAAGAGCGGCGTTGATATCCGATGCTATGCCTCAAATTCGGTGGAAAGTGGAGAACGGAAGTGGAACAGAGTGTCTTAACACTAGGTTCTCAAGTTCCCTCTGCCTACCTTCCCATGTGCGGGATACAGAGTGATGCAACAATAAGGGTTGAGGTGAACAACTGTAAATGCGACAGGTTCAGGATTTGATTCTCACTCGAAGAGAAAAAAATATTTTATATCTTCAGTTTCCTCGTTCTGGTAGCAAGGCAGGGCGCAAGGTTGAGTTCCGTCACTCATCACGCACACGCCTCCAGAAATTGGCGGAAAGTAGAGAACTGAAGTGTGTTAATTTTTTTTTTATGAGTAAGACACGGCAAACGAGCGTACGGGTTACCTGATAGTAATTGATCACCGTAGTCCACGGCCCCGTGTAACTCCGGAGGGGCTACAGGAGCGTTGCCGGCCTTTTAGGTGGATGGGCAGCGGGGCCCGGCATTACCTAATGCGAAACGCAGTGGCCGAAGCCACTGCTTAACATTGGTTTTAAATGCCGGGGGTGGTAATAATCACCGGTCGAGTCTGCCCATGCGTGTTGCCATTGCTTGCAGCGTGACTCTCCCACGCGTACTTTAGTCGCCTCTTACGACACCATCAGTACCAGGGTGATCCTATTCTAAGCCGGAATCACAAGCGTAATAGGAACAGTATCTTAACCCTAGGTTCCCAAGTTCGTCTGATGACCCCGCTTGTACGGAATATAGCGTGAAACAATACAGATTAAGTCAATGCCGCATTATTTTAAGTAATGTCCATACTTTCTTTGTTTGATGTATTGTTTCTTGATAAATAAATATATATGACCATTTCCTAGCCAGAATCTTACGCGTACCTACTTTAATAATATATTATAAGAAAAAGTATTTTTTATCAAACATTACAATATGTGTATTAATATTATAGTTGTGCAATACAGGAAATAGATATACGTATATCCATTAACTTGAACAAACACTGTAACACCGATATTAAGAAATATTTGCAAAATTATGAAGATAATTGAGACCGCCTTGGCACAGTGGCACAAGAGTGAGCATATATATGCGATAGTTGTATGTTCAATTCGTATTAGGATTCATGAAATGGTTAATATTTTGGTTTCCATTTTTACTGGTTACGAAACGTTAATGTTTTCCACTCAAAACGCAACGTATCGAGAATTCGACGGAAAGTGGGAAACGCAAGTGTTTTAATAGGGGTGTCTTAAAATTAGGTTCCCGGGTTCCCGATGCCTACCCTGCTAAGTGCAGGAAATCGTATAAATCTAAAAAAAAAAATAAAGATGATCGATTCCCCATTCATGTCGCACTACATCCGGTCGGCACTAATGTAGGTCAGTTAATATAAAGCTTTTTTTAACGTTCGTTGTTTCAAGTGAATGCTCTCTTTTGTAATGAAATGTAGCGTTTAAATGCTAGCCATGATGTTTAATTTTAACAATTTTTTTTTTTTTTGTAGATAGTATGATGTATCCCGCACAAAGCAGGGTACGTAGGAGGAACTTGGAAATCTAGTGTTAAGGAATCTAATTTTAGACACTTCCGTTGTCCAACTTCCGCCGAATTTAAGGCATTGCGTGTTGAATGATGAAACTTAACGCCGTGTTTTTTTTTCTCTTTTGACGGAAAATTACTAAAGCATGTGCGGGATACAGCGTGAAGCTGGAGTTCCTTAGTAACGCGTATATCTTCGCGAATAATCAACATATATATATATACACGATGATGTGAGAAACCGTACGACATGAATTCTTTACAGGATTACGTAATTGTATTATGCGTGTGCGCTCGGGTCAATGTTAGCGTACCTGTCTACGTATGCACATAGTTCTTATGGCATTATAGAAAAATTACTTTTGTGTTTAGAAATTTTGTTGTTTTGAAATAGGCTTTTCTTTTCGTTTCACGCTGTATCCCGCATATAACATGGTAGGTAGAGGGAATGTTAAAATGTAGTGTTAAGACACTCAGTTCCGTTTCCGCCGATCCGAGAGATAAATTAGTTGATAAGAAATAGTGAATACGCAAACAAACATACAAAGCACGTGTGAGTAAATAGTGAATGATGTGATCTAAATAAATCATCCATTATTAAATTGCACCTGCTACGTAATTAATACTACAAATATTATAAATGTGAGAGTATCTGAGGATGAATGTTCGTTCCACTTTCACGTCAAAACAACTGAGCTAATTTGGATGAAACTTTACAGTAATAAAGCATATACCTATATATTAGGATAAAAAATAAGGCAAAACGCGGCGTTGAGTTCCGCCACTCAACACGTAATGCCTCAAATTCGGCAGAAAGTGGATAACGGAAGTGGAACGGAGTGTCTTAACGCTAGGTTCCCGGGTTCCCTCTGCCTCCCTTGCCTCGTGCGGGATACAGCGTGAAGCTGATATTGATTTGTAGATGTTCAAGAACTCATAGGCTATAGTTTAAGTAGACATTTTACATTTGACTTAAATAGATTTAGGCGGGCGAAGCCGCGTTGGAATCGCTAGTGTAATTCTAAAAGTTGGTCAACGATAGTCTTTTGTGTTATGTTTACTCAATAAGTCATTAACTTTAGATAATGATAGAAATATGTTAATGATATGCTCTACTAAACTATTAAAAATATTTGAGGAGGCGAGCGAAATGTATAGGTGTGTGATATGATTGTCTGTCCTGACAAAACTACTAAAAGACTAAAAATACCTCATTTCACACTATCCTGTATATAAGTGGGTACGCATAAGGAACCTTGGAACCTAGTGTTAATACCGTATATCCTTATTAAGGCACAGGCTTTCTCCACGTTCTGTTGACGCAGCGACACGTAGTGCGACTGTAACCGACAGGTTGTGGGTTCGATCCCCACTCGAGGAAATGAAATATTTAATCCCGCACATGGCAGGTCCTGCCATGTGCGGGATACAGCGTGTATAGGCATAGGGAACATAGGAACCTAGTATTAAGACACTCCGTTCCTCACTTTCCACTGAATTTTAAGCTTTGCGTGTTGAATTGTGTAACTCAAAGCCGAGTTTTTGCCTTGAACCAGAGCGAAAACATTAAATATTTCATTTCCTCGAGTGGGGATCGAACCCACAACCTGTCGGTTACAGTTGCACTACGTGTCGCTGCGTCAACAGAACGTGGAGAAAGCCTGTGCCTTAATAAGGATATACGGTATTAACACTAGGTTCCAAGGTTCCTTATGCGTACCCACTTATATACAGGATAGTGTGAAATGAGGTATTTTTAGTCTTTTAGTAGTTTTGTCAGGACAGACAATCATATCACACACCTATACATTTCGGTCGCCTCCTCAAATATTTTTAATAGTTTAGTAGAGCATATAAATGCGGGATACAGCGTGTATGAGTATAAGTATTGTTGACTTTTGTTGAATGGCGGAACTCTACTCCTATCTTTGCATCATTACCAGAACGAAGAAATGAATTAAATATTTAATTTCCTAGAAACAAAATCGAATTTATTTGTTGGATTGTTTTATAGCTTTATATAATGAATCTGTATAATAACAGCATTTGCGTGCGTTATGAAATATTGTAATTGTATGCGACAAATGCGTATAACGTTTCAGTGGTTAGAGGCTTTGGGAAAGGACGCCTACACTGCCTTTATTAATTTAGCATTACGTTAAATTATTATTACTTACAAATATTTTATTTATATAGAGGTTAAGCCATAAAATAAGGTAGTGAGAGGGAACTTGGGAACCTAGTACCTATTAAGTCACTCCGTTCCATTTCCGTTGCCACTTTCCGCCAAATGAAGGCAGTATTTTAACAGAATTTAAAATGTACTCTCTTATCAGGTGACATTGTATTTTTTATCTTCTCTTTTTTTCTCCGTACTATCTTCTCTACTCTTTTCTCCACACAAAGTGTCATTGATTAGCGCCAAACTGGCACGCTCGGAACGCCATAAAGAACACAACAGTACATTTCTCCCTTCTTTCTTCTCTCAACTTGTTTTAGGATAAAATACATAGAATCATATATAAGTACTATTGCATCGAAATTATATATCTGCTAATTAATGTCCAGTGGCGGTAGCGGCCGTGACATTTGGACAGTTACTCGTTTTAAATGTCATTTAATATGATCTAAAGTCCTTAATGTGTTTTACCTTCACGCTGTCTCCCGCTCACAGCACGGAGGCAGAGGGAACTTGGGAACCCAGTGTTAAGATACTCCGTTACGTTCCCCCAGTGGGAATAGAACCTACAAGCGTCACATTTACAGACAGATACTGTCGCTACATCGGCCACGACAGCCTTAAGGAAGCTAATTTAAAATAAGACGATTGTAAATGTGACTCTTTTTTCAATACTTATCATCATAGTTAACTTTTTAGGCCTGTCACGGCGCAGTGGCACAAGCGTGTGACTGTAAACGATAGGTTGTGAGGTCGATCCCCACTCGAGAAAAAAAAAAATAAAATATTTTCATTTATTCACTCTGGTAACAAGCCAAAGCGCTGCGTTGAGTTCCGCCACTAAACACGCCATGCCTCACTATCGGTGGAAAGTGGGAAACGCAAGTGACACGGAGTGTCTTAACACTAGGTTCCCAAGTTCCCTCTGCGTACCCTGCCATGTGCGGGATACAACGTGAAGCTGAGTATGTGAGTTGACTTTTTTATATTTTAATAAATATGATATTCATTAAATATGAAATCCCAACACGTACAAATTTAATTATAAATTATTATAGCAGTGGATAAAGCGCCATATAATACTATCAAGCCTACTTCACCGATACCTCCACTGTAAATAGACACGACAAGGAAGCTCTACATGCGTAAATTACGTATATTATAAATATTTTTATCTTCGCTTCGCTTCCGCATTTTTACTAGGTGTATAATTAATAAAAAAGGTATTAAGTATTTTTCTTCTTTTTTCGTTAATAACCTTTTTTAGTTAGTCATATATTGGTAAAAAGGCAATGCACGGCGTAGAGTTCCGCCTCATGCCTCAAATTCAGCGAAAAGCGGAGAACGGAAGTGTCTTAATATGAACTGAGTGCCTTACCCCAAGGTTCCCATGTTCCCCCAACCTTTCCTGCCAAGTACTGGGTACAACGTGAAAATCCTACAAAATAAATATATAAATACTGAATTATACCTATACGAATCAACACGTAAATTGCTAAATCGTTAAGTGTTTATTTTAACGTGCCAATGAAGCCTCATGAAACAGCAATGCAATAATTGCTGCACTGTCAACTAAGTATCAAGTGTCATTTTGACATGTGTCCATTAGATTTGATGGTATAAAAATATATAAAATGAATTTTTAGCGTAAAGTGTAAGCTTGCACAAATCCAAGTGAAAACTGCATTTCAGTCGGTTTTACCATTTTAACTATTTTTTGAAAGTGTTATTTCACACTTAGGAAAGAAAACACTAAATTTAAATTTAAAAGCATATAAAAATTTTGAACGAAGCAGGATTTGAACCCGCGCCTCTTGGAAACCCTCTAAGCACTTTGACCAACTGAGCTGGACGGTTTCCATTCGGCGTGGGTTCAAAAGAACGTATGCTTAGTTGGTCAGAGGGCTTGGACGGTTTTTAAATTTAGCAGTTTAGACGGAATTTTTATATGCTTTTAAAATTTAGGTTTAGCAGTTTAACTATTTCTGAGATTAGCGTCTACTAACGTACAAACATTTTTAAAAAATATTTTGGGTTCTATTATATTGATAAACGTATTTTACAATAGGCGTTTTTTTTTAAAACTTCCATGTACAGGCAGCAATCAATATATTTTTTAAATCACTCTCAGCTTCACGCTGTATCCCGCACGAGGTAGGTTAGGCAGAAGGAACCCGGGAAGCTAGTGTTAAGACACTCCGTTCCACTTCCGTTCCCCACTTTCCGCCGAATTTGAGACATTGCGTGTTGGGTGGCGGAACTCAACGCCGCGCTTTGCCTTATTACCAGAGCGCAGAAATGAAACATTAAATATTTAAATTGAAAATATTAAATGTTTCATTTCCTCGACTGGGGATCGAACTTAGAACCTGTCGGTTACAGTTACACTCTTGTGCCGCTGCGCCACGACAGGCCTCAATATATTTTTTGTATGTACTTATAGAATAAATATCGAATTACTACAAAATAACGAGAAACGTTCGAAATAAATATAAATATTAACTTTTATATCAAATTATTTTTGATAATCATAAAAACCTAAAATGCTTAAAGATATTATCAAACTACTTGTGTGGTTCAAAATTGGATTCACCGTAGAAATTTCATTCTCACAAAGCAAGTATAAATTCGATTAACAGTTGTTCAAAGAAGATAGTTTGATAGTAGAACGTAATGCTCAGTCCCGAGGGAAATTTAAATCTTGAATTTAATCTTTTGACTGATAGCAAGCTTGTTAAATAAAAAGTTGTTGCTTCGTTGCCTTATGTTAGTTCATCCTGCGGTTTCGCCCGCGTGGACATATCAATATAACTAAGATTTGTGTCATCTTCTAAGAACCCTACTGAACTCAGGTACACTGAGTTATATAGAGAATGTTAACGTTCACCACCTTATTATATGATATCGCAGCGTTGAGTTCCGCCACTCAACACGCAATGTCTCCAGAATTCGGCGGAAAGAGGGAAACGAATGTCTCTTAACTGAAATGGAGTGCCTTATCGTGCCTATCTTGCTAGATTATAAATATTAGTATATAACATGACCGTTGAGGTGTGCGGATATACACTTAGCCCTATGATTGCGGGTTCAAATCCACTCGGAGAACATTTATTTCATAATATTCGTAACTTCGGTCTCATTAAACAAAAAGCATCTTTCTGTCCATCATGGAAGTTAGACAAGTGGTTGAATTTTCAACTAATTACTGTCTGAATGAGTAATGAATAATGTTGTTTAAGCCTTTTCCACTAAAATCCTAGAAACGATAAGATTAAGCAAAATAGATTATCTTCGCCATATATATCTGTACTTAAAAAAAATACTGTTAATAACGTATATATTATCTTTTAATATATTAACACTTACACAAACCAGCCAAGTGCGAATTGGACCGTTCCATACCATGATCTATATAAAAAAACATAATTATTGTATGGAGGAGCCGTTGAATATTTAATTATTTTAGAATTTTTAGTATTGTATTAAAAGAATTCAACTGTCAACTATCACGATTCATGATATTCGACCTAGTGATATACCGATGCATGGACAGCGGGATCTTAGAAACAGGGTCCCCTTTTACCCTTTGGGTCCGGAACCTTAAAGTGGAGAACATAGTGACTGATCACTAAGTAACCTCTGTCTGCGGAATACAGCTTATAACTGTTTTGTTAATATTATAATTTAATTTGATTAAATTCACTCGCTTTCTTTAATTTATTACATTAAACAAGCTCGTTTTACGATGACCAACACAGGATATAATCTTCGGGAGTCCGCAGTAAGCACGTTCAGTTTAAGCCGAATGCTATACTAATAAAACATGTACAGACATAACTATCTATATACAAACATAAGTTGTACATCCGGTTGACATTTACAAATATAGATATTCAAATAGTATTGAGGACGCTACTGGCTGTAAACGATATAGGTTGTAAATTCAATCCCTACTTGAGAAAATTAAATATCCCATATTTTCATTACTTCCCTCCGGTAACAAGGAAAGACGCGGCGTTGAGTTGCTTCCAAATTTAGAGGATAGTGGGGAAAGGAAGTGTCTTAATGAGAACAGGGTGGCACTAGGTTACCAAATTGTCTCTGCCAACCCAACTGCGACGTGCGGGGTGCAACGCGAGGCTAAAAAACATTAAAATAAAATATTTATTTAGAAAATGTATAGGAATTAAAATAATAAATATTCCACTTCATCTAGTGGGAATCGAACCAACAACCTGCCGTTTACAATCACACGCTTGTGCGCCTGTGCCACGACAGGCTCCATTGTAAAAGCATGTTTACTGTAGTAAATTTATAAATTTACATTAATTTAGAACTATCATTTCTCATAATTATGGCACTTGAGACACATCTCGTAAGCTTGCGTGCTGAGGGCACTTAGTCTCCCAGCTAATAGTAGAGTAAACTTGCTCAAATGCTAATGTAGTAACATTTTTAAACTTCCCTTAATTCTTTTATTATTACCCTTTTTTAAGCACATTTCTCGGTATCCAACGGGAACCTGGGAACCTAGTGTTAAGGCAGTTACTATTTAGACACTTCCGTTCTCGACTTTCTGCCAAATACTAGAGGCATAGCGTGTTGAGTGGCGGAACTCAACGCCGTGCTTATCTTTGTTACCCTCTGGTAAATACCCTTGAGGGTATATAAGTATTAAATATTTTCTCGACAAGGAATCGACCTAACAGCCCATTGTATATACAGTTCTGTGCCACAAAATGCCTCAAAGTTTTTATATTATATTTATAATGTTAGAATTATGCATATCAGATTGTCCATCGGTATGTAAATTACTTCGTGCTTACGATAGCCCTCTGTGCAACATATGTCCACACGAACGATACTTACAACCCAATGTACTCATATCTGGTAGTTAAAATAAACTTTATTTACTTTATAAATTGTATATATGTTACACGTTGAGATATTAAAATATAAAAATTGTGCTAAGATAGACATCAAAGAGTATTTCTTATATTATGTAGTTGCGGCACATTTAAACGATAGACCAACCACGGCGTTGTGTTCCGCCAGTAACTTGAGAAACTTCTGGAAAGAGGGAAACCCAATATCATAACTCTTAAATTTATTTAGGCTAACCTTACAATTACATATAAAAAAATGCGTTTCATTTTTCTATTTTATCCACACAAAATATTCAAATCCCAACATAAATATTAATGAATACTTGTAACTATATTCATTCGAACTATTCGGCTAATGACTTAAACGATAATATGTATAAGTTATGCGAGTATTAATTAATTATATATTATCATACTAATGTTTCCAAAAGTGAATTCCGATCGTCGAAACCGCATCTAATGACATTGACAGTTGATTTTCTTTCTTTTTTATTATTTATACTAGCAAACCCGCGCGGCTTCGCCTGCTTGCACTATTATAGTTATTTATATATAAAAATTCAAAACAGCTGAAGCTTTAGTCAATTAAATATTCGTTTAAAAGCTTGCTAGGTTATAAATTTTAGTCATACATTCATGTCTGACAATATTTTTTCTGATTAAAAGTATATAAGGTCCTTTTAATAGCTCCGAGAATATGTGTAGAAAGTTACATGATAATCGGTTTAATAGTTTTGGCATGGAAGTTAAGTGCACTTAATAATATTATTACTTCTAAGACTTTTATTTATTATTATGAACTAAAATATTAATATGGTAATATGCGGTCCAAAGATACATAAATTAAGGTAGACAATAAATGAATTTATTAGATTGTTGATCTGGTTGTCTCGTTTGATGGTAATTTATTGTTCTCATACACTTTCGTTGAATGTTATTTGAAATCTGATCAATAATTTAAAAATTTAGATGTTTTTTTATAGTCTCTGTCTTACAGAAACAGACAGAATCAGTATACTTTCATTTTAAGATATTGCACACATCATTGTAGGATTTTCTTTTTGCAGCTTCACGTTGTATCTGTATATCGAATAGCAGAAGGAACCTATTTCCTCCGCAGTTCTAAAGGCATTACGTGTTAAGTGGCAGAAATCAACACGCAATGCCTTTAGAATAGTTCTCGTTATCAGAGCGAAGAAGTAAAATTGTAAAATATTTCATTGCGCCCTTACGCCACGCTGATATATGACAGACAGATCAATAAACAAAATACAAAATCTCATGAAGCCGTCGTCCCTTCAGTAGTCCGACTACGTCACAAATCAAGACAATTGATTGTTTCCGTCGAAAATATACATTATCTACAATATTCCAATAAAGTTTATCGTTAATACGTTTTTATAATCTAAATAACACGAATTATCGTTTCGCTAAGCCGTGATAAGTTCTATCGCGCGGACTAAGCCTAGCCAAGGAGGGCTGGGAGGCCGACGTGTCCTATGAAAGTGAAATGCTTTGACAAAACAATTTGTATATAATGGAAAATGGACCCATTTTTCTCGTTAAGGTACGTTTTCTTTGAATTTTAATTAAATTTTGTTCTAATTTTTATAGAAATTCTCTTAATTTTTTTTTCATTTTGTTTTTACTTTAGCCACGTGGCATTTCTGCTCATTGAGTTCATCTATTGTACTTGAGCTACTTGTGTATCTATACGTATAGGTTTATATCTTATCGTTATCAAAGTTTGTTTTTGAACTATATTGATTGTAAAATATCAATGCAATCTGTTATTAATTATAAAATATTTAAAATTGTTTGACCTTGGAATAATAAGCGGTACGGGTTTTTATAATGAAAATATTTATAATTGAGACGCGTCAGACGCACAGGCGTGTGACTGTAAACTATAGGTTGTGGATATGATCCCCACTCGAGTTTAATATTTAATATTGTTATTTCATTTTCAACGCCAATTTTTTGGGTCGAAAAATCTATTGGATACCACATTTTATAGATATATTTCTGTAGCTGTGTCTCAAAATGAACTCTATTCATTTTAAGAGAATAAATCAAGTC
This sequence comes from Eueides isabella, assembly GCA_019049475.1. NCBI lineage: Eukaryota > Metazoa > Arthropoda > Insecta > Lepidoptera > Nymphalidae > Eueides > Eueides isabella. The sequence goes on from CM032385.1 coordinate 16,933,492, forward strand.
AGACATACCCTTTTACACAATTCATAATAAATCCTAAACCGTGGTGATACAGAGTGAGTGAGTGGTACGCTGTGGTTGTGGTGTCGACCCATTCGGAGAAATTAATTATTTTTATTTGTTTACTTTGACAAACCGCGAATGATTTAATATGTTCATGTTCCTTTATGCAATTATACATACCAAAACATATAAATTATTAATTCACCTACATATCTTATATTTTATATGACAATAAACTTGTCATATTGGCTATAGAAAAAAATCCTAATATTAAGGCGAAATACAGATTTTCACGTCATGAATATAACAAAATTATATGATGCTAACTCAACCTTTTGGTAAATTAAGTTCAGGACCCAAGAGTCCTTAACAATGTCACTAAAATGAATTGATTTAATAAAATCTTACGACCTTTCGTAACGATGTAGGGTTTTCTTTATAAATTTAACTACGATTTACGAATTGTGTGTTCAGATTTGTGGATCTGTGTAAGATATATCTTTTTTTTTTACATATTAAGTTAGCTCAGTTTCACGCTGTATCCCGCACACGGCAGGGTAAGCAGACAAAACTCGGGAACCTAGTGTTAAGACACGCCGATCCGTTCCCCACTTTCCGCCGAATCTGAGGCATTGCGTGTTGAGTGGCGGAACTTAACACCGCGTTGTGCCTTTTCATTCACATTGGGTGTTCAAAGTTCTCTCTCTGCCTACCATGTGCCTTGTGCGGGATACAGCGTGAAGCAGGATAGATATCATCCTCCGCTAATTTATTTTTAAGCTTTTTATAAAGATTATTCGTATCACCGCCACTCTTTGATAAAATAACGTTTATCTATATGATCCTGATGATATTCAAATTGGCAGCGTTTGGCTTAGTTCACCATATTGTCACAAGTGCCTATTTTTTATCAATCTAGACATAAAAAAAATCAGTAACAAGCGTAACTTTTATATACTGAAAAAGATGACTTACGCTGGGGATCTTAAATAGTTAAATATTGGTTGTGGTGCAGCTGTTCATAAGGATATTTTCCATCTGGTCCCATAGTTGGTGCAGCTAGCAGATTACGTATTAATTATGCACGTCAATGCATAAAGGAAGGAAGTTCGTTTGTTTTTGTTTTCTAATAAGTACTGGCTATTATATTTTTGCATTTATCACTCTCTAGAATCGCTGTTCCGATGTATTCCATTTGTTATTGATTTGTATTATAAGGCTTGTGGTGGCGCAGGAGCAAAAGCGTGTTCCTTGTAAAATTTAATATTTACGTTGCTCTGGTTATGAGGCAAAAGGCTCGGCGTTGGATATCTCAAATTTGAAGATAAATGGGGTGTGGAAGGTTTCCAGAGTCCCTCTGCCTATCCTGCTATGGTATAGCGTGCAGATATAAAAAATCTTAACTCAAATTTGCATTATCCTCCGTAGATGGATACATTGCAATATCTACTATTTATATTGTTAATTATTTTTTAATTTGTATATATATATAGAACAGGTTGTAAGAAATGCTATGTTTTTATTGCTGTGAACTTATGAAATATCGTTCAAAAATCATCTAAATTATTATTTGTTACTCACCAAATTAATTGAAATATATTTTTTTCAATTATGAATAATGATTTAGAGAGAATGTATTGTACTCTACTCGTACTTGTTTTGATAATAATTATTATTATTAATACTATATTTAGCTCGAGTATTTTTAAATATTAGGTACATATATTGGAAACTACCGTTATCGTACCGTTTTTTTTTTAATCGGATATGCATTTTAGGAGCTACAAGCACTTTTCTGAGATACAAAACAAACATTTTAAGGCGATGATTCCTTTTAGTTTTATTTTGTAGTAAATTATCCATATAAGAATCACTGTAATATATATTTTCAAAACATCTGCTTTGTACACGTCATGCCAATAAAAATCGAGAAAGTAAAAGTATAATCAACATCGGATTGTTTGATTGTGTCGCCGGAACTCGGCGTCTCGTTACGTTCTCCCGCCAATCGCCCATTAAACTTGAAACACGTCAAAAGTAACCTTCGCAAAACACAAATATCGTTCGAGATAACGTTCTCATACAAAATGTGAAGAATTTTACAGTGCAATTGTTTACAAAATAAGATTTTACAAAGTAAATGTTTGCGTGAAAAATATTTCAGTTTTAACAATTTTTTTATTCGTTTTCAGCATTTTTTGTAGCGTATTGTATGGCGGAGCTTAACGCCGTGCCTCGTTATAGCAAAGCGCAAATGAAAATAATTTACGGTCCTCGTAAGTATCGAATTGAAAACGGAGTGTCTCGCCACTAGGTTTCCAAGTTCCCACTGTCTACTCTGCCAAGTGGAATACAGCATGAAGCTAACATTTAATTGTTATTTTAAGTATTGTTATTTGTTACTTAGGTTGGATTGGACTTTTTTACGTCTTCACGCTGTATCCGGCATGTATACAAAGTATTCAGAGGGAACTTAGTGGGAAGACACTCTGCTCTCCACTTTCTACTGAATTTTGAAAGTATTGCGCGTTAAGTGTGTCACTTTTACAGTCACACGCTAGTGCCCCCGCCACGACTAGCCTTATTTTTTTCTGGTGGAATAATATAATTTATTGCGGATATTTCGTATTATATATATATTATTAGATATGCGAAATAATGAAACTACAACTAATAAAGTCCATTAGTTTTTTTGCTACGGGCTTTGTAACCGATTTCCCTTAATATTGCGTTACACATTTGCCTATTTTTATTTTTTTAATATAATGCTTCTGTAAGTAGTTAGAAGAACGATACGTCTCTTATTGTAATACTTTCCGCCATTTTATGTACAAGACATACTGGGTCCTCAGCTTCACGCTGTATCCCGTACATGGCAGGGCAGGCAGAGGGAACTTGGGAACCTAGTGTTAAGACACTACGTTCCCAACTTTCTGATGAAATTGAGGCATTATGTGTTGATTGGCGGAACTCAACAGTGCGCGTTGCCTATAATATAACATTTAATCAAAAGAAACTGAATTTGTTCTTACAATCATTACCTTTATTTGACTTGCCGTGTTAGTTTATGTGATATCTTGCAACTTTAATTTAACTCCTGTCTCCGATTAAGCTAGATTTTTTTGATTACTAAGTAGTAGTTCAGTTCTGATGACAATGGTACTACTATATGTAATAGATATTTATTCACTGGCGGCTTCGCCTGCTTAAATTATACAATTATTTATTGACCAAGGCAAAATTTTTTATGAACGAAATACTTTAAATTGCTGTATTTTTTATTTATGAGCCAATTGAATCAAACACTGAATATTGAGAGCGAAAAGATCATCTACAAAAGTTGTTTTAAAAAAAATATATTTGATTTAACATAATCTCAAATCTCAATCAGCTTCACGATGTATCCTGCATATAGCAAGATAGTCAAAGAGAGCCTGGGAACCTAGTGTTAAGACACTCTGTTTCCTACTTTCTGCCGAATTCTGCAGGCATTACATGTTGAGTGGCAAAATTTATAAATACACCAAGCATATAACAGTGTGATCGATAATAAGCAATATTCCATAGTTCAACTTCATTAATTGGCGTAACGATTCCTTATCAATCTCGTGTAAGAGGCATGCACTGGCGTGATGACGTGCAATGTGATTTTTCAATACACGTGAAGTAATTTATATGCTTACTAGGTATACTGGTTAATTTGCGCTGTTTTTGAAAAATAAATAACTTTTTTTAGTAATTATGTTAATGGTTAGGCCTATCGTGGGGCACAAGTGTCTGACTGTAAACGTGAATGGTTATGGGTTTTATCCCCACTCGGGAAAATTAAACATTTATATTGAATTGAAGTTATTATATTATCTAAACTATATATAAAAAAAGACATGTCCCGCTGAGTTTCTTGCGCCGGTTCTTTTCAGCTCTGAGGCAGTAACTTTAGTGAATCGGTGGTAAATTGTTTGACGTTCAAAAAACGATACTTGTAACTTCTTATTTAAATCAAAAATATTTATTAGGTTTAGAATTATGCCACTCACCACGTAATGCGTAAAATTCGGTGGAAAGTGGGGAATGGATGTGTCTCAATAGGTATTGTGTCTGACACTAAGTTCCCATGTACCCTCTACTTACACACCCTGCTATGAAGCTAGAAAAAACGTTTTGTGTCGAGAGACTTATCTAGTCATACATGGAAAGTGTAACTCTATATGCGGTTGTAGTGTATTCGATTCAGCTTACTTAGGACGGTTATATTCAAAGTATAGGTATAGTTTTAACGTTCGGTGGTAGGCAGGTTCTTCGCTCTGGTAACAAGGCAAAGCACAGCATTTAGTTGCGCCACTCAACACACATTGCCTCTTAGGCAGAATGTGAGGAATGAAACAGAGTGTCTTAACACTAGGTTCCCGACTTACCACTGCCTACCCTGCCTTGTACATGATACAGCCTTAAAAAATAAAAGTACAGATTATTGAATTATAATATTCGTAGACATATAATATTTAGTTAATTATATGATATACTATAAACATTTGATGACTAATAATATCAAAAATCGATCCGATTAACATGATATTTTAGAAGCTTATGTCGATAAAAGTTGTTAATGATAACTTTATCGATATTGTATCGCTTTAAGGAATTTTGTTTACCAAAAGAGGCCTGAGGGTTACTGCTTCTCGTGGTAAATTCATGGAACAGGGTTATATGTGTCGTCATTGTTATTTCGTTCTAAGCCACTGTACGTGGGAGTACCTGAAGCTCTTAGAATTTGTCCGGGGTTCATTCCTCTTTTTAATTATATCTACTGGAACCCCGACGTGAAGACGCTGTTTGGTTAAAGTAGTTTTTACCACGACTCGGCTAAATCGTAAACAAAAACAAAATTCGTACTAAACAGCCACATACTTCGCGTGAGCAGCGATGTTAGTGAATATATGTCCGAGTGACGTTTTTCCCTTGAACCTTAAAACCGGATCCCGCGCCGGTCCCTCCAAGCGCGGTCTGGGAACGATCTCAGCTTCGGGAATACGATACGAGCCTGAGCAATAAAAATGTTTTAGAAATACTTTTGATTTTAAGATTTAAAAATTGATAATCACATGAAGGTCTGAAAACTCATGGAAATTATAAATATCCAATTCCACTTGAAAATATTTTGTACAAATAGCTAAATATACTTAGGTACTGGGGCTTTATAGCTTTGCCGAGAACTTTTAAAACTTGCAATATACAAAGTATCATCGCACCGACTCGCAAAATGAAAACGAAATGGAGTGTTTTAACACTAGGCTTCCAAGTTCCCTCTACTGTTACCCTGCCATGATCCAACGTGAAGCTAAACAATATCAAAGATGGTCACAAATTGAATAGAAAAACCAAAGACATGTATCACCTACCTGCATAGAATCATTAACTGTCGTTTGTTCCCATCCATGTTTGATAGATTTCCACTAAAGCCGTTAAACCAGCTATCAATACATATAAAGAAAGACCACATTCTAACAGTCTTGCTAAGAAACAGTTCCCGTTTTGTATTATAGCAATGCTAGCTGCTTCTTAGTTCTTGGAATAGCCGTAAATCCTATTTTTCCGGTTTTTAAATATTTTATTCTTTGATGACAATTGTGGGCTATGGGAAAATTAATTCCATACACACATATAGATTGATTGGTTAGTTACTTAGGTACTTAGTAACTGCTATTTGACACAATTGTATAACTATAAACGTTTGTATTATGTTTTTATATCAGTCACAATTGTCCATAAGCCATTAAGGTTGGTTGGTTGAATCCAGATATGGGAAGTACTTTTTGTATTTTTATTTATATAATGAACGGAAAATAGATAGCGAAGTGTGTTGGTGCCATCGTGGCTTGGTGGCAGAAAGTGTGATTGTAAACGTTAACTTGTGGATTCTATCCCTATTCCGACAAATGAAAATATTTCCCCGCTTTAGTAACAAGGCAAAGCGTGATGTTGAGCTTTTTACATAAAAAATTCGAAGCAGCTTTTTGCATAAAAAATTCGAAAATTCAGCAGAAAGGAAGGATGGGAAATACAGTGTCTTTACACTATAACCTAGTGTAAAGACACTGTATTTCCCATCTCTAAACTAAGTTCTCTAACCTCTGCCTACCCAGCTATGGAAAGGATATAGCATACAGGTAATAAATATATGTGGTCTTAACATTATGATAACAGCCCAATTTACAAAAATAGAGAAAAATTTTCAAGATACTGATAAACAGGTCAACTACTAAGAATTACTTACACGCATTTTTATACAAATATAATTTAATTATTTTTATTTCAATAAGCTAAATATGTTTTGTTTTTATTCCAGGCCGGTGAAGCAGGTATTGTAGTGCTCCGGCCGGAGGCACTACAAGCAGAATCAGAATCGGAGGAGGAGGACACTCGACCGCCGTCTCCTCTCAGCGTGCGGTTTGTTAATGACAACATACTCATCAATGGCAAGTCCTCCATGGCCGCCAGACCCACCAAAACTAATAAAGATCGAGCTGCTAAGGTGAATAAAATTATATATATGTATTTGTATATATATATATATATATATATATATATATATATATATATATATATATATATATATATATATATATATATATATATATATATATATATATATATATATATATATATATATATATATATATATATATATATATATATATATATATATATATATATATATATATATATATATATATATATATATATATATATATTACTCGGTTATTTAATTATGCTGTCAATCAGGCTGTTACGGAGGTGCTATAATTGTGATGGTCTGGGTTCGGTTCCCACTTGATGAAATAAAATAATTTTATATTTTTATTTCGTCACACTAGTAATAAGGTAAATTTTCATATTAAATTTTGCCTATTCAATACGCAATATGTCAAAATTTTGAGTGTTTTGGGATCGGAGTGTAACATTTGACTCTTTCTGTCTTCAGGTCAGGTATATAATATGAAGCTAAAAAAAATTATAGTTGTTATATGATGATGACAACTGATGAATCTTACTTTGGCAATTTCTTTTCTTCTTCGTTTCCAGAAATAATTATTTAAATTGTGATTATTTCGTTTACACATTTCTTGATTTGCGTCCCGGTTGCGCAATATCATTTTGTAGATGAAGTAAGGTAGTCCCTAAGAGCCACTTGTGATAAAAATGTCTGTAACGCTTCCGTAATAAACATTATGATAAGATATTATTGCTCTTATATACAATAAAGCTGTCGTGGCGCAGAAGCACAGACGTGCGACTGTAAACGTGACCAGTTACGGGTGCGATTCCCCTCGACGAAATGAAATACTTAGTATTTTAAAGCAAAAGCGTGGCGTCTTTCGCCACTTAACAAGCAATGCCTCCTGAATTCAGCGAAAAATGGGGAACGGAAGTGTCTTAATGGGAACTAAGTACCTTAACACTAGGTTCCCACGCTCTAGTATATGTATAGCTTTAGTATATATATAGTATAGCTCTAGTATATGTATGGTTTCTAGATACCCCCACGGATAAGCATCTGATTATTGTTGTTTTAGTATTAATCAGTATTATATTTAAATATTTATGTCTACATATTTCTCCATATTAAAAGCAATAGACGTATAAATTATTCTAATTATTGTCAATGTCATAACAGAAAGAATGGTTCTGTCCCTAGAGCGTTCAAACACAATCTATCTTTGTAATACTATCTGCAAGGCCGGTGGTGAATTGTAGGAGCACATGTCTTGAAGTGGTGACCCGCGACCGCCGCCAGCTATGATATTGTATCGTGTGAATGTTTAATTTTGTGTATTAATTTACATTATTGTACAGTACAGAGGTCTGTCGTGACGCAGGGGCACAAGCGGGTGACTGTAAACACGACAGATTGTGGGTTTGATTCCCGCTCGAGGGAAATATTTAATATTTTCAGATCAAATATTTAATGTTTTTGTTTCTTCGCTTTGGTAATAAGGCTAAATGAAGCGTTGAGTTGGGATATTCGGCGCAAAATGCCTCATATTCGGCGCAAAATGAACTGATCGCCTGTGCCATGCAAATACAGCGTCAAGATATATATGTTTTGTTAAATTTATATAAAAATATATTACAAAACGTTTGCCCTTATGGGACTTATGGCACTTTATAGGTTTCGTAAATAATTACCTAGATGTAATACTAACATTTTAGAATAAAATGATAATAGCACTCAATCAGCTTCACGCAGGGAACGTGGGAACCTATTGTTAAGACACTTCCTTTCCCCACTTTAATAATAGTAAAATCTATTTTATTAATGTTACTATGTGAAACAATAAAAACCCATCTTTTAACCAATTTCAGTTAAAGCTGCAGTTCGACGACTCCCTGACACGTACATTCGAGTATCCATCAGAAATATCGCTATGTGAAGACGGATCGCCTGTTCCAGCCAATACCAATACAAATTCTAATTCCAATACCAATACAAATTCCAATACCAATACAAACACAAATTCCAACACCATTACAAATATGAATTCAACGCCCACCGAGACCAATGGAGATGCGCCGCTCGCCCAGCCTGCGTTATTAGCACCGCTAGCTGCTAATACACATATTGGTAAGATTTTTTTATTCTTTAACCGATTTCAAAATAAAAGGAAGTACTCAGTTTCATTTCTATCTATGTACATATCTTTGTCGAAGATTATCGTACGTTTGTCTGAACCACTTTTAATGTGGTTTTTATAAAAATATTTTATGTACTTTGGTTAAGGTATTTTCATTTGATATTTTAACCGAATTCGAAAAAGAAGGTTCTAAATTAACTTGTGCACTGTGAAAGCGATTCTTTTTTGTAAACATTTGCGTTATAATTGTGTTTTTATATACGGGCTTTAGGTTTGGTTCTAGAGAGTGATAGTGTTTTTCAATATGTATGGATATGCATGGTACAAGGTATAAGGGGTCGTTTTATTATGATATAATAATTGACTGTAAACTTGATTTTTAAATATTTAACAAACATTCGTTTGAAAAATATTTCGTAGGAATGACAAATAAGTTAATATGAAAATCTAAGATCTCAGTATCTCAATGTAGATCGAGAGGGGACTCAAGTTCATATGTATAATTATAAGAGAAATATTAGCATGTTATTGTATCTTTGAAATTCAATTCTAACAAATAATTATTATCTATGTACCTGTTTGTTTTTCCCTAACGAAATCATCAGTTACGTGCTCACCTTTTATGATGTATTTAATAAAAGTAACTGTTCATATATTTTTCTTTTTTATTATGTAAAAGAAAAATGTCAGGGCGTTTACTTATTTTTAAAGTATTTATGTAAATTATTATTTTAATTTGATTATTTAATTATTGAAAAACGGGCGTTGAGCGGATCGAGTAGGGGCTGATAAGCACCTAGTTTTCTATTCCGTTAAGTACTTCCGTGACATAGTGACTATCAGATAACACACACACGTAACTACTGTTAGAGATTGTAGGGGTTTAGGTATTGAAGAATTTCTTTAACTCTCGTCGGGAATTGGAAAAGAATTAAGACTTTCCGTTTCACCTCACAAAACCTACCACCTAAACAAAGTTGTAAGCGATGACGTGCTCAAAAATAGTTCAGTACTTGAACTAAACTCATTGTATATATGTACTTATAAAATATCGTGACACATTAGTATAAAAAGTTATAAACGTACATTGTCTGAGAGATTGCTTGAAGCAATAACACCACTTCTGCATACATATTTTTACTCGCTAGTTTTTCTTAGTATTTGTATTTCTTTTTCTTTTCTCCACTCGATTGGCCTAATCGTAAGATAATGAATGGTTATTAAGAGGCCTGTCGTGGCGCTGGGGCACAAGTATGTGATGGACCGACAGGCTGTGGGTTCGATCCCCATTCGAGGAAATTAAATATTTAATATTTTCACATATATGCACTAATAATTGTGATTTAAATAAGAAAAAGAATACACTATCTTCATAAATGAACCCACAACAAGTGAATCATACGGGCATTTGTAAAGGAAAAATGGTAACTTTGCGCTTTTGATTGCACCTAATGTCAAGATACTACGTTCTATATTTTGTTTAACCGCGGAACTAAACGCCGCGTCTTTGCCGGTTTGTAAATATATTATCGTCTAGGTTGTCGTTATGTTACTTTTGATGTCATCTTATATGTCTTTGGTGCAAGGCACAAAATTTTACTTTAATTTTTTTTTTCAAGTTTCTGGACTGTATACGATACTTAAAGTTAACGTTTGACTGGTAAATACGAAAGTAGCGATTTTTTTTTTTTTCAAAATTTAGCTCGATGACTAATTGAGCAATAATCATACATAACTTACTTTCTGGGGTTATTTTCCACAAGCTATACTGATTATTGTTTTCGCCAACGTGATTCGAACTCCATACCATCGTATACAGTAAGAATATTCAAAGTAGACAACGAATATAATTGACAAGGTATCCTCACTCTGGTGCCTCGAGTGCGCCGAGCTCTCCGTCCTCGTCTCTCCGCCCCCACACACCCGCCGCCCCCGCCGCCCGCGCCGCCGCGACCGCAGGAGACTTTTGTTTGACAGAACTTGGTGAACTGTTATAATATTACTGTATTAGAGATGCTAATTTTTCTTAATGTATCAATCAGTGTTTCCAGATCAGTGTAGATTTTGGCGTTTTTTTGCCCGGAATTGGGATATTTCCGCTTTTCGTAGAATATTTTAAGAACTAAATCATGGAATATAAAAAAGGACATAGAATAGTCCTTTTTAATGTATAATCACCCGGAAGACGTTTTTTTATTTAATATAATATGTAATTATCTCTCACTATTAGGGATTTTCAATCATTTAAATAAATGGATTTTTCTTCAAGGCAAGGTAGGCAGAAGGAACCTGGGAACCTAGTGTTAAGATATTACGTTCCATTAAGGCACTTTCATTCCCCGCTCCCTGCTGAATTGTGAAATTGCATGTTAAGTAGCGAATATCAACGACACGTTTTGCATCGTTACCATAACGATAAAATATCAAATATATAATTTCGTCAAATGAGGCTCGAACCCGCCATCTATTGCGCGTACAGTCGCACGTTTTAACATAAAACGCTTAAAATTACCTGAGAAAAAATCTGGCAACACTGATATTAATACTTAATAAATCTATTAATATAGTTAAGTTACTTTGGTACTATGTACGGTTAGAATAAAAATATGACAATATAAATTTTGTGTGTATGTGTGATCTAATTTTTTGGTTTTTTGTAATTAGCTAACTAGTTATAGTTTATTATCGAAATTTTGTTTTTTTTTAAGCATATACCTATATACTTAAAGTTTTTTTATTTTTAACCGTACCTCGCATATAGCAGGGTAGGTAAAGGAAACCTGGGAACGTAGTATTAAGGCACTTCCGTTCCTTACTTTTTACAGAATTCTGGAAGCACTACGTGTTGAGTGGCGAAACTCAACGCCGCTTTCCCGCGTCATCAAAGAGAGGAAATGAAATTATCGAACCGACAACTTACAGTCGTACGTTTCTGTTTCTGCGCTAAGGCTTGCCTGTGCTGCGACTGATCGCTAACTAATGTAATTAGTAAATTTGCTGGAATTGAATCCGCTCTACTCGGATACCATTTTAACACAATTTATTTGTTTTATTAAATAAGGCTTACGTGCGGTCTTTGTTATAGTTTTAAGAAATTCTATATTATCAATTAAAACTAAAATTGCTATACTGGCAATGAAAGGTAAACTTCACACTAAACATAATTTGTGGCTGTAAACACTTGTAACAATTACAACAAGCTGTTTTAGCCATAAAGCTGCCTTGTAGCTCTTTATAAACCACTGCGATCAACAAAAGTTTTGATTTGTTTTGAAAAAAACCGCATCCAAATCGGTACATTCGCTTAGAAGCTACGATTCCCGTTGCACAGACGAAAGAGCAAAATGAAAACATTAAATATTTCATTAGAAAAAAGGAAATATTTCATTTCCTCGAGTGGAGATCGAACCCACAACCTGTCGTTTACAGCCACACGCTTGTGCCACTGCGCCACGACAGGCCTCAAAAAGGACAAATGTCCCCAAACATAAATTATCACATATGTACAAACAGAGATGAGTTACAATTTTATTGTATGTATAGCATTATACTCTATAGTTCACTAATACCAATACCAATACCAATACCAATACCAATACCAATACCAATACAATACCAATTCATCTTTATCGACCTAAAGTCGAAATTCTTATACGTTTTCTACAACTTTTTTTTCTTTTGTTTTTGTCGAAAATGTACAAACATTCTAAACATTGGTAACAAAATATATAAAATATTTAATTTAACAATAAATTATATAATTATTACATTAATTTGCTTTATCATAAAATAATGATTCATAATTTTATAAGTAAACAATAGTGGCCTCGATACAAGGGCCGAGGGCGGTGCGTTTTATCTACGACCCCTACTGTAATAACAATCTGTCAATTCTAAATTGTGAGACGTCGAGTGATAGTGTGGTATGTTTTACCCACTCATGTAAAAATGTGTTATAGGTTTCACCTATTTGTCTATGTGCTTCACGCTGTATGACAAAGTAGGCAGAGGGAACTTGGGAACATAGTGTTGAGACACTCCATTCCACTTCTGTTCTCCACTTTATGCCGAATTTAAGGCATTGCGTGTTATATGGCGGAACTCAATGCGGCATTTTCCCTTTTACCAGAGTGAAGAAATGAAAACATTAAATATTTAATTTCCTCGAGTACGAATCGAAACCACAACCTGTCGGTTACTCTTAATAATGAATACATCTATATAATTGTTATTATATATTTATATATGTATAAAAAAAATATAATAAAACAAATAAGAAACGTCTGCTATTACTTTAGGACGATTATTAGTATTCCTTTAAACAAAAAAAAAAAAAAAAACAAAATATTAAATTTTAAAATACCCCCAACCAAATAAATGTCTAGAACTGTTGATCCGATTTACATACATTATAGCTATTAACCACAGCGCAAGGCTTTTGATTAAAATCCGCATTTAAAACGGGTTATTTATTCAGGAGCTATCGTGCCACAAATAGATAGACAGGTCAAACCTATAACACTCCTTTTTTGTATCGAGGGTAAAAAAAAACTGAGCAGTGTAACCAAAAAATAGAGTCACATATTTATTTTATCTTGAAAACCAAACGCAAATTAAGTATATTATAATTTTAATTCAGTATATTTTAATTGTTATCTTTCAATTTTCTGCTCTACTGACATTTCCACACCAACAATAAACAATCACACCGATAAGTAAATTGTAAAAATAAACGATAAATTAATATCGAATTTATGATTAATTAATTTGAATCCAGATTAAATATCAAATTATGTTATTATATAATGTATTTAATTGTACTAGTATTTTTTTTAGTTTCACGCTGTTTTCTCCATACAGAAAGTGGCAGATTAAACAGAAAAAAAATAAGCCAATTTGTTAGGGTTTTGTGCTTCCGATCGAGAAAATTAAAATGTCAAATATTTCATTCCCCTGAGTAGAATTTGTATCCACAACCTGTACGTTTACAGTTGCATACTTGTGCACCTACGCCACGAGGGCCACAGGCATGTTTCAATCTGTAATTAATATTAATAACAATAAATATGTTTAAACGCTGTAAGGTTATCTCTTACGGCAAGTTATTACTTTATGTTTACAAACAAACATGATATGTTATATAATATTTATATAGTTTCTTATCTTTTAATTAACCTATTTACATTTAGTATAGTTAATTTTATTGTCGTTATTGTGCAGTGGTGACGTTGCTTACTATGGTGCAGTATGTAGTTTGTGGGTTCGATTCACAGTTGAGGAAATTAAATATGTGTCATTTTTTTATATTTCGTCCACTTTGATTTCGGCCACTCAACGCGCAATGCCTTAATTCGAGCCGACTAGAATTCTTTGCTGATATTCCAGTTTCCACAACCAAAACTCTTATAGCTTGCACAACCGTCGCTGAGTCATTACTTAAGGAGAGCGTTCAAAAATGTAGTGTAGATTTCAATTTTAATCCAGTCGTCTCAAGAGATATTTTTAAGACATTTAAGACCCTGGATATCAAGAAAACATCAGATCTGTGGGGTATCTCTGTCAAGTTGATTAGTCATATAATAGACGCTGTCGCTCCTTATCCGTGCCAGCCATGAGATACTCGTAGTATTGTCTGCTGATGACTTCGTTGATTTTTAAAATGCGAAGAAGTCAAAAAATATATGACGAGATAAACAATGTTCTCTCTAAAATAGTACATTGGTTTAGCGCCAATAACTTACTGTTAAATAGTAAAAAAACAAAATGTGTAATATTCAGAACACCTCAAACGAAAATTGTGAAAGCCAATGTACTTTTGAGTGGTGAAGCCGTAGAGCCTGTTGATTCTACGGTATTTTTCGGTATCACCATTGACTCCAAATTACAGTGGGGACCTCATATTGATAGATTGGCGAATAGACTGAGCTCTGCAGCTTTCGCTGTAAAAAAAATTAGATTATTGACTGATGAGGAAACGGCTCGCCTTGTTTACTTTAGCTACTTCCATAGTATTATGTCTTACGGCATCTTACTTTGGAGTAGTGCAGCCGGGATAAAGTCAATCTTGGTCTTGCAGAAGCGAGCTATTCACGCAATCTATAACTTAAGCCCTAAGGATTCTTTTAGGGAAATGTTTAAAAAGATTAATATATTGACCGTTGCATCTCAATACATTTTTGAGAATGTTATGTATGTCAAGAAAAATATTAATATGTTTACTAAAATCAGTGATGTACATAATATTAATACTAGAAATAGGCTTAAATTTAGTGCGTCTGTAACTCGATTGCATCGAGTCCGTAATTCGTTTATGGGACAGGGTGTACGCTTTTACAATAGGATCCCAGAAAACGTCAGAGAATTTTCTGTTTCACAATTTAAAAAAGTTGTGAAAAGACGTTTGTGTGTTAAAGGTTATTACCATATTAACGATTTTATAAATGATAACACGCCTTAGGAAGGAAATGCTCGCTCCAGGCTATTTCAAATGTATGTCACATAATTATATAATGTAAAGTTTTGGCTAAAAAAAAAGACATGTCCCGCTGAGTTTCTTTCGCCAGTTCTTCTCAGGTGTGAGGCAGTAACTTTAGTGAACTGGTGGTAAATTGTTTAAAGTTCAAAAAACGAAGCTTGTAACTTCTTATTTTGAATAAAAATATTTAAATTTGAGTTTTGAATTCGAAAAGTGGGGAACGAAGTGTCTTAACACTAGGTTCCCAAGAACTCTCTGCCTAAGCTGCCATCTGCGGGATAAAGCGTGAAGCTGAGTAAACATGTACTGAAGCTAGCTTTTTGTTGTACAATGTCAATATTATCATTAAAGATTATCATTTTATATTATTATTTATATTTTATGATTTATTATGTATTTGCCGGTTTCCTGTAGTAAGCTAGCTGTTTGCTGCGGTGTGTGTAACTTATCAGATTTTTGTTTTAATATTTATTGTATTTTTTTCAAAATTCAGATAAAAATATTGTTATTACCATGGTGGCCTGCTTTTAAATATTTGGCATCATCTGGTTTTCTTTGAAAATAAATGATTTATTTATATTAATTGAAAGTTTTAATATATACAATATATACAGGATGTTCATGAAACACTATATTATATTTCATACAATTTCTCTTTAAAAGTATACAAAAACAAGTTCGATTTCCATTTTTTTGCAAATTCAATTGTATATATCCTAATCTATGTGATACATACAGTGTCAGCGTCGCTGGGCCGCTACACGCCGAGCAAGACTTGCGCGGACACCTTCCAGCTGGGGCTTACGAGGCGACTTGAAGACACTCCCGTCACACCCTCGAGCAAAGATGGCGAGGGTCACAGTCCTCTTGGTGAGAATTGGCTTAACTTATTTTTTAAATACTCAGCTTCACGCTGTATCCCGCATACGGCAAGGTAGACAAAGGTAACTTGGGAACCCAGTGTTAAGACACTCCGTTCCACTACTGTATCCCACTTTCCGCCGAATTTGAGGCATTGCGTGTTGAGTAGCGTAATTCAACGTCACGTTTTGCCTTGTACTAGCGGGGAAATGAAAACATTAAATATTTAAATTGAACATATTAAATATTTCATTTCCTCGAATGAGGATCGAACCCACAAGCTGTCAGTTACAATCACACGCTTGTGCACCTGCGCCACGTCAGGCTTAAACAATAAATCATAACCTTTATAATAATATATATCTACATTCAGTATAACATATCATTACATACCTGTCGTGGCGCAGGGCTACGACACCTGAAAAATTGTCCCCACTTTCTTTTCGCAGCGTTAAGTTCCGCCACTCGACACGCGATGTCACAAAACCGGCACATTGTATTAATTTATATTAAAAGAATATATAACGTAATTTCCAGACACAGAACTCAACACCTCCGTCATAGAGACCGCAGACGCGGAGGAGAACGGCGACGTGCGTCCCTGCGCCGCCTCCGACGCGCCCTCCTGGAGCGAGTCGCGCACTCACGCTACTGACTTGTTGTTTTAAATACAAATACCTATTTCAAGTTAATTATACCGACTTTGAGCGAGCGGCTTCGCCCGTATGGTTCGAGGGATATGGTTTTCGAAGGCTATATATAGGTCTTCTTTGATAAATGAACTGTGTTTTTTTTTTATTAAAATGTGGCATTTCAATATTTATTGATGATATAACATTTTTGGAATATTTTTTTGTAACTTTTTTTTTTTTTTAAATTAATTGTAAAATTTACTACTTGCTATATTACTTGAGTGATAAGAGTTATCATTGGCTTCGAGTGTCCATCTGCTGACAGCCTATTATGAAAGTTATCAGGCGAGATAGCAAAATGTTTTTATGAAAACTATTAACATATAGATACAATTTATTTAATTGGTCTGTTATTCTCTTTCACTTGAAATATAATAGTGTATAATTTTAAATTTAATTTGAAATTTTCTAATGTATATAATGAATGAACAAGAAAACGGATGTAGCTGGTTTTACACTCTAAGTCAATGATAATATGTACTGTTAAAGTTAGTTGAAAGAAAAACCAAAATGTATGAGAAAATCGGTTATAAAAATGCCTTTAAGTATTAAAGGAGATGTTTTATTATGACTGAATGAAATACAAATATCATTCAATTTACAGTTCATTTGAGAATTTCATTCGTTCACTTGATATTTGTAACGGATTTGTTTTTTTTTTTTTGGGAAATCAGGAAGAGCTAATTTTTTTAATAAAAAAAATGTTCATTCATTCTTGTTGTTGTATATGGTTTGTAGAGGTCTGTCGTAGTGCATGGGCACAAGTGTGCGATTGTAAATACGACAGGGTGTGGGTTCGATCCTCGTCTGAGGAAATGAAAATAAATTAAATATTTCTTCGTTACGGTAACGAGTTTAAGCGCAAAATTGAATGATTAATTGAAGGACACAATGAAGTCTTAAATTCTCGGAACCGGGAAACGGTAACGGTTATAGTAAGTCGGGAACGGATGTGTCTTAATGGGAACGTAGTGACTTAACACTGGATTCCCAATGATCGTACGACGTGGAGAAAAAAAAATATTTCATTCATTTTATTTACGAAATATTCGATTTTTGGATGTGATTAAAATGATAAATGTCTGTTGTCTATGTAATTTATTTGCGTTTTTGTAAATTTATTATTTTACTTCTGTATTCAATTATTAAAATAATTTTCCAAAATACAAAATTAATATTAAATAAAAAAAATATTTGAGTATTTCTTATATTGTATAAAGTTATGAAATTATTAGATAAACAGAAAAATGAGGTGCAGATTCGATTCTTGCTCATTTTCTTTTGTAATATATGTATGGGTTTAGTATAGTAATTTTGTGATCATGCAATAATGTTTTTTTAATATGTTTGGTTTCTATGTTTTTGCCGTTTTTTTTTATTTGTATTAAAAATTGACTCCTGAGTTTCTTTGAAACTCCTGAGAACTTTGTGGGATTTTTTTTTTTAATTTTTAACTTAAATTTAAAAAATATTATTGATAATGATATTATTATTGCATGATAACAATGAAATTTAAATATATGATATAAAAGCGAGTATATAAAAAATCTAGTCGCTTACAATAGACTATTTGAAAAAAAAAAATTAAATAAAACATTAAAAACCAAAACACCACAATGAAATACTTTTGATACAATAATTAATTGTAATTAATTAGTTAATTGGTTTACTTGTAATTTTATTGTAATTTTATAATATATCTTTTTATGTTATAAGGAGGACACGTTATTACCATGACAGTATAAATGAAGGTTGTTACGGAGCTCCGTAATCGGAACCGTTGGATGTCCGCATTAAAAAGCTATTTGTGATTTGATGCGAAAGTTTCGGATTGTCTCGGATATGCTGACTAAATTAAATTTATGGCAGTTGTTTTTAATTTGCTTACTCTAGCGCTGAGTACAAAGTAGAGATAAGTATGAAAAAAAATTTTGTTACTAGAAATGTATTCAACATAAAATACAGTTAGTAACTGTCAATAGATGTTATTTAAAAAAATTAATTATCAAGAATCTAATAACCGTAACTGAAATTATCCAAAAATAAAGGAACTATTTTTTATTCGTTATTGAAATCGATGTAATATTCCTATATTCGTATTCGTATCAACATCCGAAATGTCATATCCGTAACATCCGTATTATAATCGGAGTTTTTAACTCTTACTTAGTTCTACTGTGGTCTTCCATACAAAATATCGATTCGACCGATCATTTTTTAAAAGAACTTTGGTTTTGTATCGATTCTGAAGTAAAATCGATATTTTTTTTTTTGTATAAATCAAAGTTCTTTTAATAATAATGGTTGCTGTCTTTTTTTTAATCAAAATACCATATTTTTGTAATAATATTGAAATTTGTATTGTCTAATTCATTATATTAAATTGTATGGTAGTTAGTTTGTGGTTACTTGAGATGAGCATTTTAAAATGTTGACTTCAATATTTGAAATTTAATATTAAATAATAGATTGTGTGACTATTTTTCTTTAAAAATGTATTTTTATGGGAAACGGCATAGAAAGCTTAGGGCATATTTACACCATAGTGTTGATCAAAGTCCATTCTAACGATGATGTGAATGGTTACATTGTTTCTTATATATAGAATATTTTAACAGACTGAGATAATACTGAGAACGAATCGGCACCATCGTGTGAATCCAGCCTTATTTATAAACGCTCATTGGCCACCAGATATTTTTGGAAATTTACATTTACCATTTTGACAATTATAATAATGTACTGAATAAAGAAAATAAAATTTTAAACTTAACGCATAGAAAAAAGTAGAGCTTTCTGGAATGTTATCTCATCTCATGTTGCCACATTTATTTAATGTAATAGTGTATGTTAGTTAGTATACATGCGACATAATGCCAAAACTATTTAAGTTAAGCTCCGCTCAAGTAAGCAAGTCATATCTAAGTACTTAACGAGTTAATTAGCTTGACTGATTAGATTATACATACATACATACGATGTTGCTGTATTTTGGACATTTTACGTTTGGACTATTTTTGTGATTGAATTTTTTTAACCTGGCAACACTTAGGTTGAAAAAGTTATGCTTTTTTGGTTAGTTGATATGTTGAAGTCATAGAATTTATTGTTTAAAATGAAAAATATATTAAAATGATTTCGATAAATATATTAAGACAATTTATATAATATTTTATCAATGTATTCGAACCGATGGTGTTGCCAGTATATCTATCATTCCATAACTCATTCCCGAAACGTTTATATGTGAAATTTTTGCCAGTTTACACGTTTTTTATACAAACAAATATACATATAGTGATATATTATTATATGACGTAATCCGTCTTAGATTAGGTCCGTGTATTTGTAATCGCTAGTTTATATACATGTAATGTGATTGTAATGTTTATATTGCCTTATAGATTTTAATATTGGATTAGTGTTGCCAGGTGCTTACCGATTTGTGGGTGCGTCCATTGTTTTTTTTTCTTAGCTTTATCAATTATAAAAAAAAATGACACGTCTCTTTCACAATATTGTTTTTTTTTTTATACTTTTATATTGTTCGTTCTACCTGGTGGCACAGCATTTATTAAGTTAGTTATAGTCAGTACAGTAGTGAGTGCGGAGTGAAGCCGGTCATTTTTTTTTGTATTTTTTTTTTTTATCGGAAAGACAAGGCAAACGAGTGTCATATTATTGTTACGGCGACACGACGCTTACACTTGCCAATGCTTAGGTATACGCGTTTAGTTTAGTTATTTTAGTTATGCTATGTGCTGGAAGTGAAAACAAAGTGTTGAGGCTGCGGGATGTAGTGTGGAAAAGCCTTTTTTTTTTTGGTGATTTTGACGTGGCTTTAGAGTTTGTGAAGCTCCAATACTCAAGAGTGTTTTAGCTACAAGCAAGGATGATGGTATGCTGATGCTGAAACGGCAATAAAATGTACACATATACATATGGTTGTTTCATTTTGAGTCCTGATCGATTTTTTTTGTACTTCTCAAAACAACTGTAGTAATAATAATTATTTACAGGTTTTTTTTTTTATCAAAATATTCAATGCCTAAAGTGTTTTGCGGATAATCGCATATTTTTGTATTTCAAAGTCTTAGTTTCAAACTTTCTGCATAAGTTTTACAATTCTGAATTTTAGAAAAAAGTTGCAAGATAGCTTAATAAAATCCACGTCCATTCAATTGTTGTTTTTTTTTTCAATACAAATAAAACTAATTTAACTTCCTCAAATCATATTGCCAAAGGTCTGTCTTGGCGCAAGGGCACAAGCGTGAGCGTGTAAGGGCGACAGGATGTGGGTTCGATCCGCACTCAAGGAATTATTTAATAATTATTTGAAATAACAATTTTATTGAAATAACAAGGAGGAAAAGAATGGAGACTTTTAACACTAAGCTGAAGAAAAAAGGCAGAGGCAACGTGGGAACTTGTTAGGACACTTGTAGGGAACTTGTTAAGATACTGCGTTCCACTTCTGTTTCCCACTTTCCGCCGAATTCGAAACATTGCGTGTTGAGTGGCGGAACTCAACGCCGCGCTTTGCTTTGTTACCAGAGCGAAGAAATGAAAACATTAAATATTCAATTCGAAAATATCTCATTTTCTCGAGTGGGGATCGAACACGCAACCTTGTACAAGTGCGCCACGACAGGCCCTAATAATCAAATTTGTGTAGAAAACGTATAAAAAATTAAATGTCCCTCAGAATCCGTCTAACTTACATTTTATGTTGAACCCATTTAATGGATCCAAGGGACGTGAGTTCACATAACGCTATGCAGGGCCGCCGCTAGGTGTGCGAGCGCCCGCGTGCAATACCGATTGTGCCGCCCCGTAACTACATATGCTGAGAGAAAAACATTAAAACATATTTTTGTTTACTGAAATGTAAAACTATATTATTACTATCAATAAATTTGTTATTGTCATTTTGGCGGGCGGCGGTTAAGTGACCCATCAAATTGACCATAGGAGACTAAAAGACATCGAGGGCAGGTGCTCGGGAAACACTTGCTGCTATCCTTCCATCTTCTTTATGTAAAATTATGGATATTATGAGAAATGGTTTCTCATGCGATCCGGCCAACCCCCCGCGCCATGAGGTATCTGGGCATCATGGTATAAAATTTGCTACTGAAGACTGCAGAAGTGAGTAACCATGCTCCTGTACGAGAGACCGCTTCTGAAAAACGATTTGTTCAACTGGTATCCCACCTTAACCTTTTTACAAGATCGAGAAGCTCGTCGCTGGGGAGCATACCTCAGGCAGCGACAATAAATACAAAGCTGCAGAATAAACATCCTGAAGTCCGAACAACCAGACTGACAGACTATGAGTCTCTGTAGATAGAAGCGAAAAAGGAAGCGAAATTAGATTTAGCGGGTTACCCCTTGATACCAAAGATGCTGCGGAAAAGCCAAGAGAAAAACGGCCTAGTAAGCTACCACCCATTATATTATACGGAATTTGAGACGTTATTAAACTTGTAGAATTGTTACAGACCACCGACACATGATACACAGCAGAAACCAATTAAGAATAACTTGTGTAGACACAGCGCTATACAAAAACGTCATAACACTAGTTCGAAGTAAAGTACTAAAAGTACATATTGATAATAGCACTATGTGGAGTTGTATAGTGTGGATTTTTTAACGATCCTCTAGTTGCGTGGATCTTTTAAGTTAACAATGTGTCCTTTATGTATTTTATTTCGAACCGTTGAAGGAATCGAAAAGACTGGTAACAAAGTCTTTGGTAAAATCAAAATTATTTAAATATATCTACCACCAGTTTGTCACAAACATTACCTCAATTTCCAAGATGCCAACAATACGGCCAATCCAAGAATTACTGCATGAGACCTTATCACGCAGTAATAAAATGCGCCCAGGGACACAAAACAACAGACTGCCCAAATAAAGAAAGTAACACACCAGCACAATGATTCGCATAGTAAGAATCCCAATAATCTCAGCGGCAAAAAACGAGAACCAAGCCAACAAAAACTATCCCCTTAGTTACACGACCACATCCTGAAGAATTGCAGGAAGAACAACTATACTATGACATATTGTAAAATAAAAAAAATAACCCAACAATTACAACTAGTATAAACATTAAAATAGAAGAACTGCTAATCAAACAGTCGGAAGAATTCGACATTATCTTTACAACTTATGAGCCTCATAGTCACCATTGTTGAAAAAATATCAAAATGACTGCCCTAAGAGTGGCGACCTGGAATATCAATAGGCTTGCTTCGAACAAGAATGACTTAGAAATCTTTAAAAAAATTAACCAACGTGACTTATTATCCAGATGGAACGGGTCATAGAAATTCTATGAAACATCAAGTGCTCTCGGAGTATAGGACAAAGCACATCTAGGTTACGACTGTTGCAGTGGAAGGTAACAGCGGCCCACTGAACCTTTCGGCAATCTATATTTCGCCAACTGGTGAAACTAAATTTATAGAGTTTAGTTTGGGAAGGGGTCTGAGAGTACATCGAGGAAAGTATTGATATAAAAGCTTGCTGGGTTAACACTCCTCTTGAAAAATAAAAAGGTTAACAAGCTGTTGCCAACTTACCTCTTGAGATAAAACTTCAAACACTAGAGAAAAGAAGAATACCCAGGATATGGCACCAAAGTAGTGGCACAAGTGACATATGTAGATATCCATATAGTAAAAATGATATGCAAGCCAGAAAAGCCACCGGAAAACGCATCCTCATAAAGACCTGTACTATCGAAGTTGCTTGAGAGAATCCTCCCGAGCAGAGTATTACACATAACTAACAAAGATATAGTGATACCCAAACATCAGTTTGGTTTCAGGCAACATCATTCTACTGTAGAACAGTTACATTGAGTCTGTGATAAGATTCGATACTCCTTTGAAAAGAAAGAATACTGCTCTGCTGTGTTCTTAAATGTTGAATGGCAGCTTTCGAAAAGATGTGGCAGAAGGGTCGGCTCTATAAAATAAAGATGTCTTTACCACATACCTACTACCACTTAATGGAGTCATATCAGATATTGCATTGATTTTTGGATCATTATTCAGATTTTCTGTAAAATGCAACTTTAATGCAACGATTTCATTAAACAAATCAATACTGTCAATGCTTGATTGACTTCTTGAATCATCTCTAAATTTTAGAGCCGTACGTTGACAGGTTACTTTTTTCCCATGCCATAACATTTCTTATGCTGTAAGATTGATAACACTTTATTATCAAAAGAACTTTGGATATTATTTGACGATGATGAATCGCTCGGTTTGCCGCCCCCATGGACGTGCCGCCCGTGTGCAGTGCACGCCTTGCACACCCGCTTGCGGCGGGCCTGACGCTATGTTCAAATGTTTATACCTTTTCTAAATGAAGAAAGATCATCATTTTAGTATTATTTATTTATTTCTTTTGCTTTAGTCACCAGAATAGGATCACCCTGGTACTGATGGTGTCGTAAGAGGCGACTAAAGTGCGTGTGGTAGAGTCACGTTGCCAGCAATGGCAACACGCATGGGCAGACTCGACCGGATTGTTACCACCCCCGGCATTCGGCGACGGTGATCACTTACCATCAGGTGACCCGTACGCTCGTTTGCCGTCTCTTCCATAAAAAAAAAAGCTTCATAATTAGGTCGCCTATTCTTAAAACAACATAAAAACGAAACGCAGCTCATTAAAACGAGATTGTCACAAAGCCTTAAACATTTAGCACCTTTGAACACAACCTGAATATCCGCATTTGCGAATGCCGGTAGCAGACATTCGTATCGTTTTCGTATTAAAATTAAATAGAAATAGTATAGAAATATGGTAGTCGCAATAATATTAAAAGTAAAATAAATCACTCGTGTACTAATCAACATACAGTCAACGACTCCATCTACAAAGAGCTATAGTTATTGGTGACGAAATGAATGAATGCTAATGTAGCAAGGAAGGTAATCGTATGTACTACATATTATATATATATATATATATATACATATATATATATATATATATATATATATATATATATATATATATATATATATATATATATATATATATATATATATATATATATATATATATATATATATATATATATTTATATATATATATATATATATATATATATATATGTAATTCCATAATACAATCCAATTTGCTTATTATATCAATAATCAATACACATCGAGGTAAATGGTGGTATATCTTTTGTTATTTTTACCCATTAACTGTAACTGTAGTTTACCTTTAAACTGAATAAACTTATTTTGTTTGTGACTTTTTATAAAATTTAGGAGACCTGATGACCGTAATTATTATCGGATTCAACAGAGACAAAAGATTCTAGAATTGTTTCTTTAGTGAATTTCGTTTTGTTAATTAATACATTTGTTTAAATTATCTTCAGCAATATTTAACTATATAGTTTTATATAAATATGTATGCATAATGTTAATCTGTAACAAAACTATCATTATTTTTAACTATATATTTATACTATCTAAGTTACACAATGATCTAGTTTCTTATAATTCCACCCTCTACGCCTGCGCCCTGTGAGCTCTGCCAGGAGGCGGCCTGCATCAGTGGGTCAATGCGTTTCGAATATGCGCGGTATTGAATTGACCACCCAGCGCTGCCACTACTTTACGTTAAGGTACGGTCTCCTTGGCGCAAATAAATCTTGAAACGTTTATCACGAGAAAAACATAAGAATATTACTCTAAAATATGATTTGTTTAATTTTTTTGTGATTGAATATTTAATATAGATTTATTGTACTATATTATCAAGGCCGGATTTGCTAAAATAATAAAATCTTATTGGATCAATTGTCGTTCCAGAGACATCTAACCTTAACTGTCTATGCCCCATCAGCTGAGTTTTGTGAATCCAGAGAGCATATACTACATTATGCAGTTTTTTACATTTTATGCGATTGTTTTCAAAAAAAATTGTAACCTGCTAGCGACGCGGATTCGACATTGTTGACCGTCCGGTTTGGATACAACCTTTTCAATGAACATTTTCCAATAGAACACGAATACGGCTCACGGTCTCAGTGTGACATAACATGCCGAACTGATCTGTCGCTGTAAAAACTTTACGAAAAATAGCCTGTTTGTTCGCTAAAATGTGAATTGGTGAAGGTCACCGTCACGTCATACGTCGCCGCCGAAGCCAATTTCGATTTGCGTATTTTTCCGCTTCGCGCCGAGACTAGCGACCTACAACAGTCAGCCGAGACGCGTCGCACCCCGCTTTTACGTAACGCGCCTACCACAACTACAACATAACAGAGAATACCACTTGAGATAATCTCCGCTCGCGTCGTCTACAGCGGGACTAAATAAGCAACATGATGTCTACAATATGTGCGAGAGCAGCGCTCCGCGCTCGCTCTATGGAGCGCTGCGCGTCGAGCGTCGTGGAGCTGCCCAAGTTTCAGGACTTCAGCATCCACAACGAGCCTGTGCTTGGGTATCGCGCGGGCAGCCGCGAGCGCGCCGAGCTCATGGACGAGCTGAAGCGCACTTCCGCCGTTACCGAGGAGGTGCCCATTGTGATAGGGAATGAAACAATCAAGGAAGGCGCGCCGCAATACCAGGTAATGCCACATGACCACGGCCGCAAGCTCGCCAAATACTATTATGCCAGTGAGAAGACCATACAGAAGGCTATCCAAGTGTCGAGCGAGGCACAACGTCGCTGGGACCGCACACCTCTGGACGAGCGCATCCGCATCTGGCAGCGGGCGGCAGACCTGATGGCCGGCGAGCACCGCCAGCGCCTCAACGCCGCCACCATGCTGGGTCAGTCCAAGACCGTCGTGCAGGCCGAGATAGATGCCGCTGCGGAACTCATCGACTTCTTCCGCTTCAACGTCTTCTTTTTGAAGGAGAATGCTAAATATCAACCGATATCCGAAAACCCTTCTGTTACTAGAAACTCGCTTAGGTTCAGAGGCCTGGATGGCTTTATAGCTGCTATAAGCCCTTTTAACTTCACAGCCATTGGCGGTAACTTAGCATATACCCCGGCTCTCATGGGCAATGGAGTAGTGTGGAAGCCGTCTGACACAGCTATTCTTTCAAATTGGCGTATCTTCAACATCATGAGAGAGGCAGGTCTACCTGAAGGAATTGTTAATTTTGTGCCGGCTGATGGCCCTACATTTGGTCGCACCATAACTAAATCCCCTCAATTATCAGGTATTAACTTCACAGGATCTGTACCTACTTTTAATTGGCTCTGGAATGAGGTTGGTAAAAACCTGGACATGTACAAGAACTATCCGCGGCTCATTGGTGAGTGTGGTGGCAAGAACTACCACTTCATACACCCAACAGCTGATGTACAGTCTGTAGTAACATCAACCATTCGCTCAGCTTTTGAATATTGTGGACAGAAGTGTTCTGCATGCTCAAGAATATATGTTCCTAAGTCACTATATGAGCCAATTAAAGCTGGTCTACTGGAGGAGCGCTCCAAACTGAAATTTGGAGACCCCACTGATTTCAAAGTTTTCGCTGCAGCTGTTATTGATGATAAAGCTTTCAACAGGATTACAGGATATATTAAAAATGCCAAAAATAATCCAAAGAATAAAATCCTGGGAGGTGGGGAGTTTGATGGCAGCAAGGGCTACTTTGTCCAGCCAACTATCATTGAGACTTCAGATCCTCATGACAAACTTATGGTTGAAGAGATCTTTGGACCAGTCCTCACTATGTATGTGTATGAGGACCGCGATGTCAACAAAGCTCTCTCCCTTGTAGGGTCCTCCACTAAATTTGCATTGACCGGAGCAGTATTTGCTTCAGATCAGAAATTCCTAGAACATGCTCTGGAGGAACTGAAGATGACAGCCGGTAATTTCTATATCAATGACAAGTCAACAGGGTCAGTGGTTGGACAGCAGCCATTTGGAGGTGGTCGCATGTCTGGAACCAATGACAAGGCTGGAGGACCCAATTATGTAATGCGCTGGACCACACCTCAATCTATCAAAGAGACATTTGTCCCCCTCCGAGATGTTGACTACCCTTACATGAGAGAATAAACTAAAGGAAGAAAGAAGAAGGGCTAAACAAGCTGATAATAAATAATTAACCAGTACAATAAAAAATTAGTATCATGTTACATAAAGCTTTCCAATATAGGGTTATTTAATAAATTAGTAATTAACATTGCTAAAATGTTTCTCACAAAGACTGCCACTCCAGTCATGTTTTATTGTAAACAAGTTGTATTTAACATTCATATCAGGCGTTGGTTAGAGATAGTTGAAAGTTAATAATAATATTGTAGTTGATAGTTTGTTTTACCTCCGTCTGGCAGCAGGAGAGTGTAGAAATTGCTCACCATTGAGATTTTTGTTGCAAAGTTTTATTTATTATTTAATAATCACTGTAGCTCGGTCAACTTCAGCATACTTACTGATACTATACTCTTATCTCTATAATTTGTATTTGACTTTCTTATCAGTCCGTTTCTCATATTATATATTTATCTGATATCTCGCCCTCGTCTGCTCTCTGTATTTATTTACTGCATTTATGCTTTTTACATAAATATAATTAACTCTACAAAATGTAGTTTATATACTTGTTATTGTTTTCGTTAAGCCTTGGACAAAATTTATTTCGCGCCATTACTGCGGATATCGGAAAAGGAATTGTAAGTTTCAGTTTTACTTCAATTATTATAATTATGTTAAAAAAATATATTTAACGATGCTGTTATTGTTTGTGTTTATGAGTAAAAGTAAGTCAATAAATAATTTTACTGCTCATAAAAGTTTTTCATTTCAAAATGTATTTTAATTTTAATGTTTTTATGATATATATGCAAATGTGTAGTTGCTATATATATAGATAATCGTATTTCTTATAGCATTTAGTTGATTTAAAAAAATTTAGGAAAGCTTAATTCAGTGAAAATTCACTTAAAGGCGGAAGGAACCTGGGAACCTAGTATATACTGATCAGTATATACTATGTTCCCAGGTTACTATGTTCCCAGGTACTATGTTCCAAGGAACCTGGGAACCTAGTATATACTGATCAGTATATACTATGTTCCCAGGTTCCTTCCATACAGCGTAAAGCTGGAAAAAATATATATGTTTATATATATATATATATATATATATATATATATATATATATATATATATATATATATATATATATATATATATATATATATATATATATATATTACTAACTGCATAAATTTTCGTATCATTTTCACAGTAAATAATGATTTTTCATTCAATCATAATTCTTCTGAATGGACCAAGGTCTTAAAATCTATTAAAATTCTCACGAGACGTATAATATACATATTGTTTAAAGATTTCAGTAATCAAACTAAATAAAAGTACTGAATCTATTAAATAATATATTTATTAAATGTTTCAACATTCATATTCATATTTTCTCTGATATATGTGTTGTGGAACGCTGTTGGATAAAGTTTTAAAATAAAAAAATGTCATTAAAGTAAAATATTTTAGATTTTAATATAATTTAGATGTCATATCATAAAATATATTTATTTTTATTCTTGTAACTTGAAAAAATAAACAATACACGTCTGACTGTATTGTCGTGATTTTTCAGGAGAATTTAAATAAGTCATAAAAGTTGTTTTTGTGCCTTGAATTACAAAATTAGTCATGGATTTATCGAAAACATGTTATATAATAGAATAGTAACTAGTATGAAGTACATATTTGAATTACTCATTATTTGTTTTACAATAGATGATCCATTTTGCGGCATCCAAATTTTGAATTGAATATTATGCTAATTATGTTGCTACTTTCATAATATATACTGCATTCGATTTTTAAATTTTGAATGGTAATTTTAGTTGTTTACTTCAAAAGATAAAAATAAATTATAAATAATCTTAAATAGCAAAATGATATTTAATATCCACAGCATATTTTGTATTATTATTAAAATATATTTTTATTTTTTTTATCTGTCACCTGTGTCTGCATCAAACGTCATTTGAATTTGAAGTTTGTTTATTGATGGAACTCTACTGCATCGAAATGTGAAGTTCTTTCTAGAATAAAATGTTGCTTTTCTTTATTTAAACCAAATTTTTCATTATAAAACTTGAAATCTGTAAAATAAACACTAAACTTTTAATTTTTCAACAGTCATGACTAATATATTCGGCTTGATAGTGTCTGGGAGACTTGTAAGTAATAATAAGTCAATGTTTACGATTAACATTTGTTGAATAATAAGTTTTATGAATGAGAATGTTTGTAATTTCAGGTGCAGACAGATTTCACGCCTGTTTCAGAAACGAGTCTGATTACGACGATCCTGGACGTCGATTCTATTAACCACGCGGTTGTGTTTTTAACGGGGGCGACGCCGCTGCCGGTGGGCACCGTAGCCGTGGTCTACTGGAGCTGGCCGGACCCTAACGCGCCTCCGAACTGGCAACCTTTAGGACATGTATCTAACGCTAAACCCTCTGCTATATTTAAGATCTCCAATTTAAAGAAATTACATGAATTATCTAGTAAGTTTGCATAGTAAACACTTTTATAAAAATGTACAAAGAAAATTAATAAAAAAATATTTTTAATGGTGTTATAACTTTGTTGTAGGTGAAAATAAATTTATGAGTGCATTTGGCCAACAGCAAATTTGTAACAATGCTCAAATTGGTATTTCTATTGAACCAGAGGCAAATATTCAACTCCTACCCAATTCAGAGGTAAGTACTATTAAAATTTAACATAAATGATTTTACAGGTGAACATACTACTGGTAGCTTGTAAGCTTTAATGATTATAGGCAGTACAAGACTACTTAAAATTTACATTGTATTAATTATAAATTAGTATATTAATAGAAAGCCATTATAAAATAATTCTTTTTATATATATTTAATTTAACAAATATTTAATTCGATAAAAATTATTAAGAAAAATATTTACAATATCTAAATGTTGATTTATTTATATGAGTTTTGAGGAAAGATTTTTGTAAAAATCACCATTATCCAACTATCTACTACCGTCTCATTGCCAATATGGTTGAAAACTACATAGTTAAAGGAAAATTGTTAACCAAATTATACAGACATAAAATTTTTTATATAATTTTGAATGCATTTATAAACACTTATTAATTACTTTATCTACTTTAGCACCTCATTTAAATGGTCATATGTTCAATATTATAATGACTCTACTATTAAAGATATTATCACTAACAGAATGCAATCCTATAATTTGAGTACAATAAAGCAAAAAAAACAGCCCAGCTATATAAGAATGAATAACAGCTTATTTATGAACATTTTCAATTAAATAACAATGTCTTCTACAATATTGCATAATTATAAATAATATTTCTCTTACAGGCACAACAAGTGAATTCTTATGTGACATTCGCTCAAAAAATGTTAGAACATTTAGTTAATTTCGTGGCATCATTCTCTGTGACCCAGGACCAAATGACTCCCACTCCTGGAGTCTCGTACATACCTTTGAACACTCTCCATACATGGTACCAAAACTTTGAGAGGCGGTTGCAGCAAAACCCCAACTTTTGGAAGAACTAGTGTTGTGCCTTCACAGACTTATGTCATCAAGCAATAAATTTTTTCAGTGCACTTCCTAGTATATCGGGATACTCCAGTCCCTATGCCACCATCTAATTTTCATGACATACCTTCATAAGTGCCGGGACTCACTGTTCTGTCTTTCCGAAATGAGATAATAAAAAAAGAATATAAATATTTATGGCATAGCTGTCATGCCATGGCGTCTCACATAGTATCAATTGGTGATAAATGATTAATAACATGCTATTAAGTAAAAAGATGATCGTACACTAAATATATTAAAGCCATTGCACTTAGTTTAAGTGGAAGTGTCAGTTTGAATCCCAGTTGAGGAATCTTGATGTTTTACCAGTATTTATGAACCAATGGGTTTATTTAAAACAAAATTAACGTATAAGATCTTTATAGTGATGTGCTTAAAAAAAATATAGCTTAAAAGAGTTGCATGAATGCAAGTTTTATCTTTGTATGTAAGAATAATAATAGCTTATTTACAATATAAATATTGCGGTACATACTGTAGTCTTATTTGTGAGACCCCTCATCCATTAACATTAAATATATACAGGATAAACTCTTTATAGCGAAACTATTCTATACTATGTTATTTATTTATTTATTAGGCAAGACTTTTTTAAAAACATCCAAAATTTTAAAAAAATAAATTCTATTGTACATCACACTTACAGGCTAGTTAGAGAGAGAGAGATATATATATAAAAATAAACATTCCTAATCTAAAACCCTACACCCAAAAAGAAAAATAACCATACATATAGAAAATAAAAACAATGATAACTATCAATCACACAAATAAAAATAATCATATAGAACTACTTTACCATCTACAATATATATTATTTATAAAAAATATATAAAAAAAGAAACACAATAACAAACGGGATTATTTGACTTGCAAATATTTTTTTAATTTCTGTTTATTTTATATGGAGTGAACAGCCAATACGTGGGCTTTAGGCAAACCAACCAAGCTGTGCTTACTTCTACTTAATATGGAGTTTATCGTTACAAAGGATAACGTTACAGAGAGTTTATATACACTGTGTATATTTTTCTTTTGCGTCACGCTTTTTCACTTACATGGACAGAAAGTGTATGGTAATTTAGTGTTGAGACACTCCATGGGGTTCCTGTTTCCGCCGAATTTGAAGCATTGCGTGGTTAGTGGCGGAACTCAACGCTGGCTTGAGTGACTTCAATCAATATTTCATTTTTTCGAATGGGGGTCGAGACTACGAACTGTTTCATTTATAGCCGCACCTTTATCTCAGCGCCACGGCTGGACTCCATTATAAAGCTATTCAAAATTAAAACAGTAGTTATATAAATGAGAAGAATAATTAAAATCGGGAGGACAAAAAATGTTTGGTTAAAGCTAGTGTCTAATCAATATATTTAATATTTTCATATAATATCCATCTGATAGTGTTGATGTAATCATTTGTGCTTTGGATCAATTTATGTACATAAAAAGAAAGGTGAGGCCGGTTATATATTTGTAGCATTGTGAGTGGAGAAACTCAACACTATGCCTTGCTACCAGAACAAAGAAAACAAAACATTAAATATTTATTTTTATAATATTTCCTTGTCTCGAGAAGATATCGAACCCACAACCTGTCCCGCCTGCGACATGACAGGGCTCGATCATATATGCTTTAGCAATTTTCTTTTATTATTTACTATCACATACTCTTACATTTATACATTAAATATAACTAGACACTATAAAAATGTTGAGTGATAGATTCATTTTATTTTACTATTGTGTGTTTAAATAATATTATTTTTATATTTTTAGTCTTATATTGCAATATAGCTTATTTATCAAGCAAGGAAATATTTAAAATTAATTACTCAACTTCACCCTGTATCACACATGTGGCAGGGTAGGCAGAGGGAACTTGGGAACCTAGTGTTAAGACACTCCGTTTCACTTCCGTTTCCAAATTTCCGACGAATTTTGAGGCAGGGTGTGTTGAGTGGCGGAATTCAACGCCGCATTTTGCCTTGTGCCAGAACGAAGAAATGAAAACATCAAATATTTAAATTGAAAATATTAAATATTACATTTCCTCGAGTGGGGATCGAACCTACAACCCATCGGCTACAGTCACACGTTTGTGCCACTGCGCCACGACAGGCCCCAATTATTTCTTCGTTGCTATATCAATTATCTTTTTTAAAAAAATATTTTAAATTTACATTTTTATTATATAATAAAACAATTTTGGTATCGAATGGGTGTCAATAAAACTGCGTTTATGTATATCAATATGTATTACAGAAACATTGAGGTAACAACACCAAGTGAACACATCCTCAAGGCACTAACGTTAGACTGATCACATTGTTTTTCACGCTCTATCACGCATAAAGCGGGTTAGAGAGACCTTCCCCAAACGCCCAATCGAGATATCAGGCGATGAATAACGGAGTTCTTCTCCGCCTACTCAATAGAGCGACAAAATTGAAATAATTAACGCTACGCTTACATTTTTTTTTACATTCAGACAGATAAAATAAGAAACACGCTATTTCCATGGTATCGGCTAACTATATATTTAACTTTCATATAATTACGACTAAATTAAAATTCTACAATACTTTAAAAGGTTAAATTCTTAAAAAAAAATCCAAATTGTTCATACATTTGATAAGATTTACTCACTAATAGCCTGTTTTCTTATTTGCAATAAATATTAATATATTTTAATTAAAATTTACATATAGTATGGCAAGTTTTATAAAAAAATATATCTTTGGTGTTAAACAAATGTTAGCCGATACCAAATCCAAGGAAGACTATCACAAAACGGAAGATATGGAAGAATTGGAAGAACAATTTATAATTGACATTTCACATTAATATCGACGAAGTAACGTTAAAATAGAAATCATGACATTTTCTGTATATATATCGCTGTCACGGCGCCATGCTTGTTTAATTAAAATGTGGAGTGACTTATAAAGTAAAACATTAGTGATATAATAAAAGAAATTAAGGAAATTAATTTAAATTACAACATTCAAATACTTTTTTTAAAAGAAAAACGTTTTAAAAATTTACACATTCAAATTTTTATTCAATTTCTAAAAATATATATTTTTATCCACAAGAGACACTAAAAATTAAGAAAAACAAAATTTTTAATAAATGTGAGATATCATTTTAAATATAAAACAAAAGATAACAAACAAGAGATAATTAAAAAAAAAACATGACTTAACTATGATTTTAGCATTATTTTAGTAATAAATTGAAAATGTTTGCCAAATTAAAAGAGAAAGCTGAGTGACCAGTCACTACTGTAACATTATATTTGTACTAAATAACTTAAATAAGCTGAGATCCGCTTTATAACTAATTAACAATGACATCAACTTGAAATACTAAATATTACGAACAAACAACTAAAATTAAACTGATTTATTTAAAATGGATAAATTACTAATGGAAGTAAAAAAAAAATCAAATGAAATTTACGCTGTATCCCACATTTAGCTGTATATGGACAGGGAACCTAATGTTCCCTAAGCACCGCCGTGTTATAAAGATAGCGTGAGGCGTGGCGGAGCTCAACGCCGCAATTTTTCCTAAAAGTTTAAGAGAACGGCGAAATGATAATAACTCTTGAGTCGGGATTGAACCCCACTGTCACATTGTTTCAGATTATTTTCGCTCTAACGTTCAATGGTCCTAAGTTAGATATAAATAAATATTAAACATGAAAGTAAAATCTTGGTAAATCACAAATAAAAACAAATTGCGTTTCAACAAGCAACTAAAATTAAACTGATTTATTTAAAATGGATAAATTACTAATGGAAGTAAAAAAAAATCAAATGAAATTTACGCTGTATCCCACATTTAGCTGTATATGGACAGGGAACCTAATGTTCCCTAAGCACCGCCGTGTTATAAAGATAGCGTGAGGCGTGGCGGAGCTCAACGCCGCAATTTTTCCTAAAAGTTTAAGAGAACGGCGAAATGATAATAACTCTTGAGTCGGGATTGAACCCCACTGTCACATTGTTTCAGATTATTTTCGCTCAAACGTTCGATGGACCTAAGTTACATATAAATAAATATTAAACATAAATTAAAATCTTGGTAAATCACAAATAAGAACAAATTGCGTTTCATCTGAAATATGACGTACTTAACTAACAATAATACAATACATAATCAAAATTGTAGTAAAATGACAAAAAAAAAGCCACCATTTTTAAAAAAAAAACAACATTAAAACTTTTCAAGTGTTACATAGAAATAATTACTAAACATTAAATTAATAATTAAAAAAAACTGTTACATAAGCCATTTTACAGAGCATTTCAGTGGTAGTGGTAGCAAAAAAAAATATATATTTTTCGTAATTTTTCTGAATGGAAACGGAACCCGTAACTCTGGTGTTAAGATCGACAACCACTGAGCCTCTGGTCCCGAAACAAGCTTATACAACTTAGATTATCTTAGAAACTACGATAGGTAACATGAATCCTTACAAATAGGTTATGTTTAAACTAAATTATAGTAAAATTTTAATGGTGGTTATAAAATTATTAACATTTATAGTATTATCTATACTTATCGCCATATTATCAAACACAATGGATGATCTGTCCGTACATACATAAGAAAAAATATCATTAGTATCATATAATAATGTGATAGAACCAAAAAATATTATTTTATAAAATGTTTGTCTGTGCGTTAATAAAAAACGAAAGTAATGCAGATGAGTAAATTGATAATTATGTTGTTCAAGCGGGCGAAGCCGCGAGCGTGTCGCTGAACACGTGTAGCTGCCTTTTTTTTCATTTCAATTGTATTTAGTAAAAGAACATTCCACTCAAAATATATATTGGCCATTTAAGATTAATTTTAAAAAATATTTTTTTTTTATTTCACACTGTACTCCGTACACAGCAGGCTAAGCCGGGAACCAGCCAGGGAACCTGGGAACTTAGTGTTACGACAATCCAATAATACTAGTACAATTTCGTTAATCACTCTCGCTTCAAGGTATTACGTGTCGACTGGCGGAATTTAACGCCGTTTTCACCTCGTTACCAGAGCGTCGAAACGAAAATACACAATATTTTGAAACCCCAAATGAGAATGGACCCCACAACAGGCCCATCTGTCGCCCAGCGCCAACATAGCTCAAATTATGTTGTAAAAAAAATCCATATAGCAACGCTTGTTATTAATTATTACTAATATTATAGATAAAATATTTTTTTTTTAAAAAATCACTACTTCATCTTGGCAAAGGAGCTAATGTACAAAGACAGACGATTCGAACAGGTCAAACGCATAACACCTCCCTTCGCTTTGCGTCGGTTAAAAATTAAATATTATAGTTATTCTCAAAAGAGATTGAAACGTTCACAGCCAGACTGGGCCTATCTTTATTTTAATATAAGTAGGTACAGTTAGAAAAAAAAAATTCAGAACATCTTAAATGTTTAGAAAACTATAGAAATTTCATATTTTTTTATTTAGTTATTGAGGTATTTTTTTGGTTAGTCAGTCAATCATTTACTAAGGATTTTATGTAGAAACCATTATAGAACCCCATGTATATAGAAACCATCACATAACCCCAGAAAAGGGGTCGGAAGTGAAATTTAAAAAGAAATCATTGATGGCATGCTCCATATCAAACAGGGTCACAGGTTCAATGTTTTATCACTATGACATTAGTATACAGAAAATATTATCACACCTCCCCTTAACATTTCAATTAGGATCTAAGGTCATTGTGTGTCTTCAAGGCGCTGACATGGGGTTATTGTGCTTCGTTTGGGGGTCGACGTGGGGTCATTCTGCTTTGCTTGGGGCTGACGTGGGGTCACTGGTCTCCGTGAGGTTCAGCTAAAAAGGGATGTTGTAACGCCTCGTGTGCGGAGAGGCGCGTGCGGGGGTCGGGGTCGAGGAGGCGCGCCGCGAGCGCGAATGCCGAGTCGGGGAACCCCGCG
The DNA here is from genome assembly GCA_019049475.1 of Eueides isabella. Classification (NCBI taxonomy): domain Eukaryota; kingdom Metazoa; phylum Arthropoda; class Insecta; order Lepidoptera; family Nymphalidae; genus Eueides; species Eueides isabella. Next base: position 16,970,778 of record CM032385.1, read on the forward strand.
ATCGTGACCCCCGGGGTTATGGTGTCCGCCTGTAATATAGAGTTTGTATGTATATTAGTAAGTTAAATAAAATGTTATACCCATTTTAAGGAAAATTACAGGGACGTATTGTGCTAATAAAAGTTTATATATATAAAGAGATAAGAAAAGCAGAATTGTAATAGACAAAAAACATTGACGTTGCTATGGTAACGTGTCAATACACGCGTCACTTTGACCTCTTTATATAGATATTTGTTCCACTTTCACGTAAAAACTACTGTACAGATTTTAATGAAACTTTACAAGTAATATATATAGCTACAATTTATGTAACCATCAAGGTATAGCGGGCGAAGCCGCGCGTTTGTGGCTAGTATTATATATTTGTAAACATTTTTGGCACTAGTGAGCAAAATTGCTTTTAAGTCGTATATTAAAATTTTATACTAATTGATATATTAAAGCAAAGGGTACTTGGAAGGGAACCTAATGTTAAGACATTCCGTTCCGCTCACCAATTTGAGACATTGTGTGTTGAGTGGCGGAACTCAACGCCGAATTTTACAAGGAGAGCGATAAAATGAAAACATTAAACATTTTATTTCCTCAATTGGAGAACGAACACACAACCAGCCGTATCGATAGTCACACACATAGTTAAAACATAAGTTATATTTAATTAGAAAGAAAAAAGAAACAAGAAAGTCATATTTTAAATTTGTTATCAATTGGACATATTTATTATCTAATTTTAATTTTGTAAAGTGATTAGTCATTATTTCTGCATTGATGTTATCAGTTTATCGATGGATTGGCGAATAGACTTAGCTCAGCAGCCTTTGCGGTTAAAAAAAATCAGAACATTAACAGACGTGGAAACGGCTCGCCTCGTTTATTTTAGCAACTTTCACAGTATTATGTCCTACGGCATCTTACTCTGGGGTAATGCAGCCGGTATTCAATCAATTTTCGTCTTGCAGAAGCGAGCTATTCGTGCAATCTATAAATTAGGCCCTAAAGATTCTTTAAGGGAAAAATTTAAAGAAATCAATATAATGACCGTTGCATCGCAATACATTTTTGAAAATATTATGTATGTTAAGAAAAATATTAATGAATTTACCAAGATAAGGGATATACATAATATTAATACTAGAAATAAGTTTAATCTTAGTGCACCTGTAACTCGATTGAATCGAGTCCGTAATTCTTTTATGGGTCAGGGTGTACGCTTTTACAATAGGATCCCAGAAAACGTACGAGAATTTTCTATTTCACAATTTAAAAAAGTTGTGAAAAGACGTTTGGGTGTTAAAGGTTATTACCGTATTAACGATTTCATAAATGATAACACGCCTTGGAAATTAAATGCTAGCTCCAGGCTATTTCAAATGTATCATTGTCACAATTGATTATATGATGTAAAATTTGATTAAAAAAAAAGACATGTCCCGCTGAGTTTCTTTCGCCGGTTCTTCTCAGGTCTGAGGCAGTAACTTCAGTGAACTGGTGGTAAATTGTTTGACGTTCAAAAAACGAAGCTTGTAACTTCTTATTTTGAATAAAAATATTTGAATTTGAAAAATGTTGAAGGTAGATTGTCAAAAAAAATAATGAAAATTGCATTTAAATCTGGTTACGCTCCTAATTTTAACCCGTACAACTAATAAATATATATATAAGATAAACAGACAAAAAGTTTACAAATCACGTGGGCCTAACGGAAACGGCTAATCAGATTTAAATCCAATTTTCACTGTTACATTTAGGCATCTTTCACTATACACTGTTTCATTTAAATCAATTAAAAAATAAAAAAGTACGTCAATTAAATATATACAATTCGACAAAATTACTACAAAATTTTTATTCATTTAGCCGACATTTTAGTTTTCAATGCATGGCCTATTAGAACAAGTTAGTTGAAATAATTAAACAACATAGTGTAGTTCTCACCGGCACAGTCTCATCCCTGCACAGGCAGTGGTCCGGCGGCAGCCTGCAGTGCGCGCAGGGTGGGGGCGGTGGGGACGGGGCCGACGGGGGCGGGGGCGACGGGGGCGACGGGGCGCCGCGCAGGCGCGCCACGAGGCGGCGCAGGCAGAGGCCGCGGCGCGGCGCGGACACGACGAGGCGGCGGCCGAGCGCGGCGGCGGCGCGCCGCAGCGGCTCGGTGCCGAGCAGGTCGGCGAGCTCGGCCAGCGCGGCGGCGTCGTCGGCGGCGCGCAGCAGCGGGTAGCGCCGCGCCAGCGCGCTCGCCAGCACCACGCCCGCCGCCCACGCGTCCACCGCCGTGCCCTGGCGGGGGCTCTTCAGCAGCACCTGACGGACAGAGGAAATTTTATATTTATTTTATGTTTTCATTTCTTCGCTCTGGTACAAGGCAAAACGCGATCTTGAATTCCGCCACTCAACACGCAATACCTCAAATTCGGCAGAAAGTTATATCAAATAACAACTTATAAGGGACGTCTATTAACGTAATAGGAAAAATATAAGCGCTAATCTCAGAAACGGCTAACCAGGTCCAAATGTAACTTTCACTTTTATGTTTTGGTAATCTACCTTTAGTATTTGATTTATTTAAATCAATTAATTAATAAAAAAGTTACGTCAATTTAAAATATTTAATTTAACAAAAATACTACATTTTTTTATTCATATAACTGATACTTTTAGATACAATGAAAAAAAAAAAGATAATAAATAAAAGTTGAGTTTCTTTCACCGGTTCTTCTCAGGTCTGAGGCAGTAACTTTAGTGAACTGGTGGTAAATTATTTGACGTTAAAAAAATGAAGCTTGTACCTTCTTATTTTGAATTAAAATATTTGAATTTGAATTTGACAAGAACTGACCTGCCCAACATTTTGAAAGTAGAAAGACAAAATCGCTACATTGATAAAGAGTTTAATACTTAAGAACATTATTTTTAAATTAATATCAGCAAAAATTAATATTATTATGTATATTTTTTTTTATTTTAGACAATAATGATAATGATAATCAGAAAATGCCACTGAAATAATAAATAAAAACAAATATAATATACACACCTCAGGCGGCCTGAACCCCTGCGTGCCCGCGCGCGGCGCACGTGCGGCCGCCCTGCCCGCGCACGTCGCGCACACGCCGCCCACGCCCGCGCACGCGCACGCCGCACCAGCGCGCACCACCGCACGTGCGCGCGCGCCCTGCGAGTGCGCGGGGGGCGGGGCCGTCTACAACGCAAAGGGGACAGAGATTACAGATAAGTACAGTTTTGTAGGACTGAGCATAATATGTAACTTTTTTTTATGGAAAGAACGGCAAACGAGAGTACGGGTCACCTGGTGGTAAGTGATCACCGTCGCCCACGGCACCGAGTAACTCCAGAGGAGCTACAGGAGCGTTGCCGTCCTTTAATGTGGATGGGCACCGTGGCCTGGCATTACCTAATCCGAAACGCAGTGGCCAAAGCCACTACTTAACGCCAGTCTTAAATGCCGGGGGTGGTAATAATCCGGTCGAGTCTGCCCATGCGTGTTGCCATTACTGGCAACGTGACTCTACCACACGCACTTTAGTCGCCTCTTACGACACCATCAGTACCAGGGTGATCCTATTCTAAGCCGGAATCACACGGCAAAAATGTAAATTTGTAAAATATATTTTAATAATTAATGAATAAAAAAAAGTGATGTAAATTTGCATTGTAACTGTACATAGTAAATCACTACAAACGCAAATTAGTGTAATTATTTTAGTTATTACTATATATAAAGTATATAAAAAAAATATCTATTTCTAAACATGTGAAACAGTAGTATGCCATGATATGACGTCATACGGACTACAAACAGAACATTAGACTTTGAAATCATATCGAGATGGTTCTCAAATATGGACATGATGGGGGTGCAAACGTAATCAAGACAGGTAGTAGGTTCCATCCCCATTCGAAGAAATTAAATAATTAAGAAAATAAGTAACTTTCAGTTCCGCCACTCAACACGCCTAAAGTCTCAAAAATTCGGCGAAAACTGGGGTACAGAGCTGTCTCAATATCAACGGGGAGTCTTAACACTAGGTTCCCTACTTTCCTAAGCAAATGTGTAAAATACAACGTAAAGCTAAAAGAAAAGCAGAAAAAATACAAATACCTACCTTAGGCACATGTTGTCGCGGTATCTGCACTTTATGGGGGCGGCGGGGCATGGGAACGGTGGGGCCAGCGGGGGCGAGGGCGGGGGGCGCACGGGCACCCAGCGACAGATCTAGCGCCACGCGTTTAGCACCTGGCGAACTGTCCTCCTGGAAAAATAATATATATTAGCTTAGCTAGTAAATTATATTAATTTTAAAAAGAACCTCCCATTGCAAAAAATCACTACCTCTTCTTGGCAAAGTGGTCAAAATCTTAAACTATTTTCATTAAGATTTCAAGAACCTTACTCAATCGGTACATTAATTCAGGAGTCACAGAAAAAAATGAAAGTGTAACAACCTCGTCTCGTGGTCGCTTGGCGGGTAGCGTGGTGAGGTGCGCGGGAGGCGGAGCGGGCTCCTCGCACACGCGCTGCGCCAGACCGAAGTCCACTAGTAAGTACCTGATGTAATAATACAACAAATGGATGAATAATGAAATAATATGACAAATAATTAAATAATATGACAAATAATGAAATCATATGATTAATAATTAAATAATATGATAAATAATTAAATAATTAAAAAACATAGCAAAATATATGAATTATACGACAAATAATTAAACAACATAGCAAAATATACAAATTATATGACAAATAATTAATCAACATAACAAAATATATAAATTATATGACAAATAATTAATCAACATAACAAAATATATAAATTATATGACACATAATTAAACAACATAGCAAAATATACAAATTAAATGACAAATAATTAATTAACATAACAAAATATATAAATTATATGACATATATTTAAACAACATATCAAAATATACAAATTATACGACAAATAATTAAACAACATAGCAAAATATACAAATTATATGACAAATAATTAATCAACATAACAAAATATATAAATTATATGACAAATAATTAATCAACATAGCAAAATATACAAATTAAATGACAAATAATTAAACAACATAACAAAATATATAAATTATATGACAAATAATTAAACAACATAGCAAAATATATAAATTATATGACACATAATTAAACATCATAACAAAATATATAAATTATATGACACATAATTAAACAACACAACAAAATATATAAATTATATGACAAATAATAAAAACATTTGACAAATAATGAAATAAAATGGAAAACAGAAATACCTAAATAGAGAACGAAATTCCCCCTGCTACGTGCGGGATGCGGAGTGAATTAAAAAAAAAGGACTAAAGAAAAAAAATCTAACCTTTTATTATCTCTATCATATAAGAAATTGCTGGGCTTGACGTCTCTATGAATTACACCAAAAGAGTGCACATGTTTGAGAGCCACCATTAGAGCCCGCATGTACTGGCGAACTTCCTCCGCGTCCATATCGCCAACATATTCCTGAAATATGGACAACATAGCTATATACACTATATAAATGTAGTCCGTACATACATTACTAACACTTCTGTATTCCCCAAATAGCAAAAATGCAAAGGGAACATTGGAACCTGATGATAAAACATTCCATTTCCTATTAATAGATACAGTTCCCCACTGTCCTCCAAACATGCTGTCCTGCATTTACAGTTGCATACATCTACCCCTTCGCCACCATAGTATAAGCTATACATAAAATTATATTATTTATTATTATTTTTATCATCCAGCACTTAGAATGTGTTATGATTTATGAGCAACTCTTTTTTCTATATCGAAATTAATAAATGCTTATGCTATAAGTAGTAAAGTAGCTTATGCTAAATTACCAACTAAATATAAAAAATATGCTGTAATATTAAAAAACGAAATTAAATATATAATCTTAGGTTACAATCAACTTGTACATTAAACCCCGCTTTCCGCCGAATTTGAGGCATTGCGTGTTGAGTGGCGGAACTCAACGCCGCGCTTTGCCTTATTACCAGAGCGAAGAAATGAATAATTAAATATTTAAATTGATAATATTAAATATTTCATTTCTTTGACTGGGGATCAAACCCAGAACCTGTCGATTACAGTAACACGCTTGTGCCGCTGCGCCACGACAGACATTTTAATTAGTGTTATATAAAAACTATGTACCAACGACATAAAAATGTATCAACAAGATGTAAGATAAACAGATTATATATTTTTGATATTGAAGTAATACTTGTTTGTAACCTGCTGATTATAATTTGCAAGTAATATAAAATAGTCACATTTACATTTATATTTTTATATAAAACATATAGTATTTTAATATTATTAATTAATGGTGGAGAAAAAAAAGGCATTTATATTGTGATATTGAAATGACATATGTTTTAAGTGATAATTATGAAAAATATCTCTCTAAGGAAGAATCTTAATTTTCATACAAAAAACCATCAAAGTATAAAAAGTTCATATAAAACTGGCGAAGAGCACTGAGATAGCTTATACATGCAGGTTCGAATCCTAATTCATTCAAATTATATGTATTTTTAATTTATTTAATGAAGTGACACTACAAATATAAGTAATTAAATCGAGAACAATTAAATTTATATTATTGTTTGGCACCTGTCGTGGTGCAGGGGCACAAGAGTATGACTGTAAATGTGATAAGTTGTGGGTTCAATCACCTTATCTTATCTTAGCTTCACGCTGTATCCCGCACGAGGTAGGGTAGGCAGAGGGAACCCGGGAACCCAGTGTTAAGACACTCCGTTCCACTTCCGTTCCCCACTTTCCGCCGAATTTGAGGCATTGCGTGTTGAGTGCCGGAACTCAACGCTGCGCTTTGTGTTATTACCAGAGCGAAGCAATGAAACATTAAATATTTAAATTGACAATATTAAATTTTTCATTTCCTCGACTGGGGATCGAACCCAGAACCTATCGCTTACAGTCACACGCTTGTGCCGCTGCGCCACGACAGGCCTCGGCCTCGGGTTGGGGGGTTCAATCACTACTTGTGGAAATGAAGTATATATATAAAATTCTCAAATTAAATATTTCACCAACCCAGATCTGGAGTGAAATACTATCTACTATCTTCCTTGATGTTGCTCAGGCTTTTGATAAAGTAAATCATATTTATCAAATAGTGCATTTAGAATATGGCAGCATAAGTATTCAGATTCAGCTATCAAAGAAATTAAAGCAGGGGTACCACAAGGAATTGTACTGTCAACCTATATAGGTGTTCTCTACCTATTATAGACACATGATATCTACCTACTATTGCTGATGACGCTGCCATAATGGCTGCAGGAAAAACTCATATAGAAGTAGCGACAATAGTTCAAGAAGCTGTCAACAAAATACACAACTGGACAAAAGTTTGGAGAATTGAATTAAATGAATCAAAATTCATTCTTTTAATTTTACCAATAAAAAAAAAATATTCCGTATTCATTAATGACAAAATAATACAATGCTGGATGGCAAACTACACTGGAAAGCTCCATGTTAAGAAGAAAAAATAGTTAGAAATTCGATACAACAGGACATACTGGTTACTTGGAAGAAATTCTACTGTAGCTGTACATAACATAGTATTACTGTTTAAACAAGGCCTTATGCCAGTATGAACGTATGGAATATAGCTGTGGAGCTGTACAAAAGAAAGTAATATAAATATCATACAGCAAAGTCCAGAATAAAGTACTCAGAACAAAAGCTAATACTTCCTGGTATTTAAGAAACAACAACCTTCACAAGGATCTCGAAATAAAGGACATAGTGAGAAGATTCAAGAGAACTAAACCATATGAGTTAGTGTAGAGCATAGTAGTTAAGTGGTGAAAGTTTGGTGAACACAATAACAACAGTTCTTCCCCTTCAATAGAGACAATAAGTAAAGTGCCAATGCTTAGTGTAGCATTCATTGTATGTTTAAATCTGGGTTAAATTAAAATTACTCATTAGCCATATTAATGGCTAGATGGTAATAATATTGTTAGTGTATGTAAATATTTCTATGCTACTTATAAAAAAAAATAATGTTGCCATTTCTTGGCTCTGGTTATAAGACGAAGTGCTGCATTGAGTTTTGTCACTCAAAAAGCAATGCCTCAAATTTGACAAAAGTGGGAAATGAAACAGAGTGTCATAACATTAGGTCCCTCTCTGGTTACGTTGCCATATATGGGTTATAGCATGAAGCTGAAATGAATATATTGTTAGAGCTATAATTAATAATTGTATTGATAATAATCATGATTAATTCTACTTACAGAAAACTTCCTATGAGGTATATAAGGCATGACAAACACAATAGTGTCAAGATGTCGTAAACACAGCTCCACTCCTATCACATTGTGCTTTCCTCTGTAACCAAATAAATATTTACAATGATTTCATAAATATATATTTTTTTTCTGTATTTATTGGTAGAATGAGTTAGTATATTAAATTAACCTCTCAAATGAGTACAGAACATGATAATGAAAATTTAAGGGCTGATAGATTGATTGAGAAGAGTTAATAATATATTGCAATCCAAATGCAATTGAATCATCACCAGATACTTTAAATTTAAAACAGACATTTTGGTACATAGCATATTATAATAATTTTACTTGTCACTGTTGTTCATACTCACCCCATTTCTTGAAGACATCTTAGTTCATGCTCTATTCGTGCAGGATGTGCTGTAGGCACTAAGTGTTTTATTGCGAACCAAGGTTTTTCTGGTTCTTTAAGTCCCGCATGTTGTTTTAATGACCCTAAGTAAACTGAACTGAATGTGCCTTCACCTATCTTTCGATGAACGTCGAATATTTTGTCCAATTTTGGTAATTTGTGCAATAATTCATTGATTTGTTGTTCTGTAAATAAGAATTGCATCGCTAAAATAGGCCTTCAACACTAACCTTCAAAGGCAAATTATATCATGAAAAAGCATGATTAAATTAATAAATTTTCACCTACTTTCCACGTCGTCTTTGTAGCATATTGAGTCATCGTTTTTCCTTTTGTTGGCTTCATTGCTCTTATTCTTGCGTGTTTCCAAATTCTGTATAGAATCTTTTTGTAATTTATGCACCTTAGCCTCTATTATCCTTATTCTAGACATAACTTAAATATTTATTTAGCAACGTTTCATGATTTTAAAACTAAAATTAAATAAAAACAAAGGGGTTTGCGAAATAAAAGTGTTTGAGGTAAGCAAAATAAACTTAAAAGTGAATAGGTAGGACAACAACGTTGACGTCACTGTCATGGACAAGATACAATCACTTTCTACTTTCTCTATTCGCGGACTGAACTCGTACTATTTCGCTTTCATCGCTTAAATTTCAATATAGTCTGTGGCAGTCAGCTGTAACTGACATTGACAAGTGAAGTGTTATTTATGACGTTTTAGATTTCGTTGTACTCGTTTACTTTTAGTGATATTAGCTGGGTTCTTATTTATTAGAAGAATTAGATAAATCATTGAAAGTAATACCACAAAATATATCTACTCTAATTGTAGATATAATTTGCGATATTTATCACAGAAAACCAAATATTGGCAATGTTTCCGAGAAAAGTAAAATACACTACTACTGCACTCAACTACTATATGAAATCAGTAAGTGAGATATAACTATTACTTCACAATTTCATATAATCTATTTTTCAATTATAAATTTAGGTGGTAAATAAATTGTGCTAACTTTTTAGACAATTAAAAACAGTAATGATGCAGTTTGATGTCATAACCTTAAAAACTTATAAAAAATTCTATATTATATATAGATTTAACAAAAAAATATTGGTTTCAGGCAACATACGTTACAAAAGCACCAAAACCAGAGATACCTAAGAATCCTCTAAAAAATGTCTATTCATCTAATGAACAAAACAGTAATGGCATTGTATACGATCGGAAACCATTCAAAGTAGAACTTGAAGCAGGCAAAACATATAGCTGGTGTCTTTGTGGCCGGTCTAAGTCACAACCATTATGTGATGGAACCCACAAGGATATTTACTTGAAGATTACACAAAGGTGAACATTGTTTCTTATATTCTTTTCTTTCTCTTTCCTCAGAAACTACAGTATACTATTAATAGGCAGAGTGATGTCAGTGATACATTGTTAGAGAGTCAGCCAGATATATAATACTGGGCCAATAATAATTTAAATGCTTTATTCTACTTAAGAAAACAACAATAGTAGCTTTATATCTTCACCCTTATAGCAAGGTAGGTAGAAAGAACATCTCTGGCTACCTTGCCATGAGTCCAGAATTAGTGTTTCGTGTTGTAAAAGTATATAAGTGGCAGAACTTAACGCAAGCCACACTTGGACTAGAGCTACGGAAAGAAAATTGAAAATACTACATTTTACCTAGTGGTGGGTCAATAGAGAATTGTTGTGACATGATTACCTCTCACAATATAAATATTCATCTAAAATGTTTTATTTACAGACCCATCAGGTTCCAAGTTGAAAAAACTAAAGAATATTGGCTATGTAATTGTAAACAAACAAAAAATAGGCCATTTTGTGATGGTACTCACAAACAGAAGGAGATACAGGAAGCAACTACTATTAGGGTTTAATTAAGTACTTCAATTGTAGGTAGAAATAAGATTAAGTAGATGTATAAATTAGTTCTTTCATATACACATATTGGTAACTAATACAAATGTTATATTAAAGTTGAATGAAATAAATGTTTTTTTTTATATCCTCTTTGAAATATTTTATTTTCAAAAAGTGGAAACCTGTGTAATATTGATGTTTGTTGTTTATATATTGTAAACGATTAAGTATAATAAATAATTTTCCTCGTCTTTAAATTTATTCAACAGATGTAAAATAGGTAATAGGAATTAATTAAGGCAGTAATAACTTCCTTTTCATTTTGGCTTATTTTTATTTCGTCTACATTTATCCAAACCTACATTTTAAACCATGAACTTGTTCTTATATAAAATTAAAAAAAAAAGTAAAATAATTTTTTAAACAATATTTCAAAAATTAAAATAATCATTGACCAGCCTTACAAAAATTTATATTTATTAAGTAATCTTTTTTACCTAATGAGTTTTTTTATTACGATATGATTATTTGTGATAACATAACATTTACTTCTTTATCAGTTCTTATTTTATCTTTCTATCATTGCCAGTTTAGAAAAAACGATAAATGACATTCAAAAACGGTTTCTCGACGCAATTCACCGCATTTGACATTTTGACACTCAGCAAGTCACTTTGAGTTTGTGCGTACGTCGGTCTCCAGTGTAGAGTAGTAATAATAAAAAGTAATTAAATAAATTTAAATATGACCCAAAATATTAAACTTTTCACCAGGGCGGAGCTAAAAAGCCACAATTCGCGAGATGACGCATTTATTATCATTGATAATTCAGTATACGATGTCACCAAGTTTTTGGATGAGGTAAGTACTAACTATTAAGTTACACGCGTCATTCTTCCTAAACTCTCGAAAAAAATCTATTATTTTTCACGTATGAAAATTTTATATTCATGTAATTTTTATGTGCGATTATATTACAATTTTCATTCATTTTTATGTGTTATTGAAACATACAACAAGACCAAACTAAATTGATGTCGAAATAAGGTCAATATTTACATTTTCAGCATTTTTCTACATATTTAATTAAGAGTTTGAAAAAAAAAATAGGTTAATACATTTTCTTTTTTTATATTTTAGTTTATATTATTACATATAATGAGTAGTAGAGTAGTATAGTAATCTATCAATAATGAAATGATAAAGCATTTTTTCGGCTTTATGTATTATTTTTTGTTAACCTATAGTGCATTTAAGTAATACAAATTTATCAGTTTATATCTTATGTTATTGATGAGTAATGATTTGGTCTTAAAAAAGATTATTTTGATTAATAGATAATTTATTACATATTTTTTTTTGCTTATCATTGTTCAAAGGTTTTATAATTATTTTTTTATTTATTTTATAAATTAAAAATTATTGTCTAAATATGCTTGTTACATAGAAATTTTCTATCAAAATGCAATGATTTTTTTGTGGAGAATAAAGTATAATGAAAAATAATATTATTGTGAAAGCAATTTCTTATTATAGGTTGAGGTATTGTAATATTGTAACTTAATAGTTGTTTTGAGGATTTTTTTATTATTAATATAAGGCTAGTCTGTCCTAAGCTAAATTCTGAAAACATAATTAATTCCATTGTATGAAAATGTATGGTAAACATACTTATTGAAATTTATAATATTTTTTTTTTAGCTTCACAATGTATCCCGCACAAGGCGGGGTAGGCAGAGAAAACCGGGAACCTAGTGTTAAGACACTCCGTTTCACTTCAGTTCCCCACTTTCCACCAAATTTGAGGCATTGCATGTTGAGTGGCGGAACTCAACACCACGCTTTTGCCTTATTGTGTAACATATCAAAAGCCTATGTGTTAGTGCATGGGCACTAGCATACAATTGTAAACAGGACAGATTGTGGATTCGATTCCCACTCAAAGAAATACATTCCCCAATATGTGTCGAGTTGCACAATTCAACACTGAACTTTTTTTAGTTGCTTGTTTAATTTAACAGTACTTTGTGTCTGGTTTATTTAATTGTCAACTGTAGTAAAATCTAAATAATAAGACATATTGCAAGATAAAAAAATATTAATAACATAGTGCATATGTAGAAAACAATAAGTTCTTACTAACTTATTTATCTTGAAAATATATATTAAAAAAATATATTTCTATAAAATACAAATTGAAAAAATAGATTTTTTTTGTATTTTAACAATAACTAGTCTTTTTTTTGTATTTGTGAAGACAACTATGTAAAATTCTGCATATATATATGTGATGTTGCAAATTAATAATTTGCAACATCACATATTTCTCATAGTACTGTTTAGTTTAATTACTTATATTAAAACACTTTGCTACTGTTCTGTATTAATCACAAAACATTTAGATTTCTGTGTCTTGAGTATAATTAAGTACTTTATATTTTTAGGAAATTACTAAAACTTTTTTATTTAAAAAAGAAAGACAATATATCAGATAGTTGTTCAGTGGCATGTCACCTTCATCATCATTAAAATTCAAATATTTTGATTCATTTCTTGAATGTCAGTGGGACATTTCTATTTTTTTCATCTATAATTAACATTTAGACATTCAAGCAAACATTTCATTCCCAACATGTGTCATCATTTATAGAATTGTTAATTTGGTAATAAATAACCTTAAACAAACAAACATCTTCTTAGAAATTTTTAAAATTGTGAAATTGAAAATACTCTGACATTTTTTGGGATTTTATTGTAAAAGTGTACACCCTGTCCCATAAAAGAGTTATGGACCCAATGCAATTATATTACAGGCGCACTAAGCTTAAACTTATTTCTAGTGTAAATATTATACATATCACTAATAATAATAAGAATAACTAACTACATTTATAGTAAAAAAAATAACATATATATAATAATGTAGTTTGAATTAAACTATTTTATTTATTAATCTCCATTACTTCCTTGTTCTAATAGGATAATCACTTTTTAAGAGAATATATAGGTATTCTCTAAAATTTCAGCTATAAAAATAAAAAAATTTAGCAATTTTGTCATACTTTAATTTTTTGCTGTGTGATTTCGGCTTAGAATAGGATCACCCTGGTACTGATGGTGTCGTAAGAGGCGACTAAAGTGCGTGTGGTAGAGTCACGTTGCCAGTAATGGCAACACGCATGGGCAGACTCGACCGGATTACTACCACCCCCGGCATTTAAGACCGGCGTTAAGTAGTGGCTTTGGCCACTGCGTTTCGCATTAGGTAATGCCGGGCTCCGGTGCCCTTCCACCTTAAAGGACGGCAACGCTCCTGTAGCTCCTCTAGAGTTACACGGGGCCGTGGGCGACGGTGATAACTTACCACCAGGTGACCCGTACGCTTGTTTGCCGTCTTTTCCATAAAAAAAAACTGTAATTTGAAATAATAACTTTTTTTATTTATTACTGGATTTACAAAAAAACACACTAAATATTGAGAGAAGGTCGCCAAAATTTAGTAGAAAAAACTGAAAACACAAAAAATTGGTTAGCCGTTTTTGAGCTTAATGCATACAAACACACAGACAGACCAAAATTTATACATAGTATACATAATATAAATAATAATAATATATTATATATAATATAAATAATAACATATTTTTTTAATATATCTTCATTGTACAGACAGTGATCAGTTATAAATTTATTAAGTTCAATAGTCAAAGAATTTAATTATGATGAGAATGTGAGCGCAACTTAATAAAGATCGGGAAGCACTCGATGGAATGCGAAATGAAGTGGGAATTATCAATGCCCCCTTCCCCACATTCAGGGAGTGTTATCGGAGAATACCAACACGCCTTATATGAACTACTTTATTATGAGGATGGCTCTGCATAATTATATCTGTTTATTTTTTGTTGTCTTTGGTTTACTTAAAAAATATTTTTTTTTCCAGCTTCACGCTGTATCCCGCACGAGGCAGGGTAGGCAGAGAGAACCCGGGAACCTAGTGTTAAGACACTCCGTTCCACTTCCGTTTGCAACTTTCCGCCGAATTTGAGGCATTCTATGGTGGGCAATGAGTGGCGGAACTCAACGCCGCGCTTTGCCTTATTACCAGAGCGAAGAAATGAAACATTAAATATTTAAATTGAAAATATTAAATATTTCATTTCTTCGGACTGGGGTTCGAACCCAGAACCTGTCGGTTACAGTCACTCACTTGTTGCCACTGCGCCACCACAGGCCGTAGAAATATAAAAAATACTCTAAAATTACGTGTGTTTTAAAATTTATTTACTAAACACTTATTATAGTTCTCTAAAAATATTTTTACTGTTTGTTTTTTCGGAAAATAGACGTCAAAACGACGACGACAAAACATATGTTAGTTACTCTATAATAAAGGGTATTTATTACCTCGATTGGTGACGAATGACTTGCTCTTTAATTATCTATGACATTCAAATATGCACCGGTATTTTTTATGGAATTATTATTTATAATTATCACGCTGCCCTATATAATTTTTATCGTTTTGATCAATATAATATCTGTCAATTTACTGTCGACAACCGACAACTTGCACTTTTCCGTTCGAAGATGACATATTAATCGTCATAGATGATTATTGAATTATTTTTGTAATAAATTAAAATTGCCTACGTAATTCTATGGACTAAAATGGTTACTATTTATTTGAGTTGACATTGTTCTACTAAAAGGGCAATTATACTGTGTCACGCGCGTTAGATGTTTATATTAAGTATTATTAAATTTTTTTTTTCAGCTTCACGCTGTATCCCGCACTAGGCAGGGTAGGCAGAGGGAACGGAAGTGGAACCTAGTGTTATGACACTCCGTTGCACTTCCTTTCCCCACTTTCCGCCGAATTTGAGGCATGGCGTGTTGAGGGGCGGAACTCAACGCCGCGCTTTGCCTTATTACCAGAGCGAAGAAATGAAACATTAAATATTTTAAATTGAAAATATTAAATATTTCCTTTCCTCGACTGGGGATTGAACTCAGAACCTGTCGGTTACAGTCACACTCTTGTGCCGCTGCGCCAACGACAGGCCTCAAGTATTATTAAATTATAATTAAATTAATTTATCTCTAGAACAATTCTGTCTATGTGCGTAAGAACAGATCGTTTCGTATGTGTTTAAGGCTTCTTCGCAGGAACGCAAACATGCACACACGCATGTACACACCCCACATGCACATACACACAAAACATCTTTAGATACGCCGTTTGTTCCGTTTTTAATAAAGGGCTGGGGCCCTTCACTTCACTTTTTAATTGCTTGTTAACAATGTCAATATTATCGATTATAAATTATTTATAATTACCAGTCGAGCTCCAAATTCGAGTGTACCCAAGTCTCCTTACATAGACGGGCTCCGATAAGACGACATTGCTTGCGTGCCGTACAAACCTTATATTCACATTTTATAGATTTTTTTAATTCAAAAACATTTTGATAAAGACTACTGAAACCAAGTAGCGTTTCTTGAGATATTATATTGATATATATCATTTCAAATGTCCCCATTGATATGGGGACCTTTGAAGTGATATTGTTGTGTTCTAACATAAAAAGATTTTTTCTCGAATGAAAGTAGGAAGGTGGATGAGCGAGAGTGACGCGACTATTTCGGGGTGGGCACAATCCACCCGACTTCCCCATTTCCATTTCCGTAGTGAAAAAATGTGTCTTAATTTAGTATTTATTATTGATTTTTATTAGAAGAACTTTTTTTCTTTGGTTAATTAAATGCTTAGTTAAAAAAAAAAGGAAAACGTAGTTTCTTTCATTTATGAAAAACGGCTATTGTGTGTTTATATTTATCATTGTTTAATATATTTGTTATTTCTATAAAGAAAAACTATTTAAAATCCATGTCAGTAAATAGTTTACAGAAATAAAGATTAAATTTAATGATAACTGATAATGATAAGGCTTTGTAAAGGCTTATTTTCCCTATCTTTAAAAAATATTTTATCTTGAAGCTATTATCCAATATATATTTCTAAATGAAGACAGGAAGAATCCATTCCCCTCGCTAGAGTGGGCGTATCTAGAAGATATTTTCAGAGGGGGCCTGCGCTTAAGGTTTCTACAAATATCTCCGTGTTTTAATTTGATTTTGATATTACGTTAGTAAAATTTCTGGGATGGGCATGGCATGGTAATTTAGGGGTGGGCACGACCCACTCACCCGGCTTTCACTGTTCCTCCGCGCATTCGAGATCATCAAAAGATAACACTGTGGCGGAACGGTACAGTTTGCATAATATATATTTTATTTCTACGAAGAAACTATTATAACTCTAGAATTAACTATAACTGATGTATCTATATTTCAGGACGGAATGTAAATGATCGTGTTTCTCAATCTGTCACAGCATTTTCTTGGGATATCGCTGGTTCTTGTGGATATCTCACAGCCCCATTTTGATGTCTATTCAGTCCATTAAATATTGTACTTGTATAGTTTAGCTATAACAAACACAACTAAAAAATTAAATACTTTCCAACTTTCTTTATTCCGGAACTGCGGCGTCACGGACGGCCAGGTCAAACTAATTTCACTTCTTTATTTTTTATGGAAAGTTCAAAAAAAATAATCAATATTTTCTTACTGAGATATGCCTAACTGATTTGTGGTCGTGTGCTTGTTGTCGTAACTTAGCAGTTAGCAATTAGCATTGCATATATCTACATGTAAAACTAAAAACTGGAGTGACGTGTTAGTATTTCACTGAATTTCTGATAATTTTAATCTATGTACAAAATTATAATTCAAAAACTATACCAAAAAAGATAAATCTTTAAAAGAATAATAATAAATATTTACACTTAATTGAATAATCTTATTAATTTGGTAGCAACAGTTTTTTTTTTTAAATATATATTATCATATCGCCCGCGTTTATGATGTAACATAGACTACAAAGGTCGCAAATAAAAAGATATCGCGGCTGCATTAACTTGTAGTACGTTAGATTATATTACGAGACGGTTATATAATCATGATAAAAAAAAATCTTGGAAAACAGAGTTTTTGGAGGTTATTATTTTAAGTATAAATAATTTTGTACCTCAGAAAATTGTAACTCAATAGGGTAAATTTTTCATGTCCGCTGTATATGTATGTCCAAAATATTTTTTTCCGTACAAAGGTTTGTACACACGAATTTGTGATATATGACGCTCTATTTTTTTTACTTTACACCCGCCTGCGTGCATTCGAGCAAATGAAATATTTAATATCTAAATTAATTACTTTACTCTTGTAGCAAGGCAAGGCGCGGCGTTGAGTTCCGCCACACATTTGACGGTATGTGAAACTGAACGGTGCGTCTTAACACGATTCCAAGTTCCTTCTGCCTTCCCTGCCATGTGCGGGATACAACGTGAAGTTGAAAAAAAATTGAAAACTATTAAATCTATGAACGTTTAGCTCGTCTCGTATATGAGGAAAAACATCTTGAGGTTTACTTTTTACAACTACGCTGTTGCACCTTTAGCATTGCAATATTGTATAATATTATGATAAGCTTGTAGGTTTTATATAGTTATAATACATAAAATGTAGAGTAGATTTAGATTGTGAACATACCGCTTGATAGCTATTGATAAAAAGAGTTATTATTCAATGGATAAATGGTAAAATTTCCTATTATTAAGAAACTTCTTACTGTTTAATGGATAAATCGTATTGCGGGGTGAGCTACGTATGGATGTATATGACTTGCGAACCAAATATAAGGCCTTCTCTCAAAAAGCATAGAACAGAACATGTACGAGGAATTAAAATGTTATCAAAATATAAAACAAAAATGGTAAAGTGAATTGTGTAATTTACTTTTCCAAATAATGTATGGGTATATTCGGTTTTTTTTATTAGTTTATTCTTTCTTTACGCTGTATCCCGCACATTGTAGGGTTGGCCGAGGGAACTTGGGAACCTATTATAAAAACACAAAATATTTACTTTTCTCACCTTAACCTACTGGAATTAAGTTTTTCTCAATGTCACCCGTTGATAAAGGTTACATTAGTTATTCCGTGTCCCCATACCTCAGTTTGCTTTTTTTAAACATTTCATTAAAAAAAGGACATGCCCACTTAGTTTAATGCGCCGGTTGTTCAGGTCTGATTCGGTCGTAAATTGTTTGACAACAAAAAATGATGTTTTTAACTTTTTGTTTTGAATTTGAGTGGAAAACCATGTTTAATGAGCTGTTTTACAAGAATTAGAATATTAAATGTTATAAAACAAATGTCTATATGAATGTTAATAACTTAATTAAGATGCAGGGGCACAAGCGTACGACTGTAACCGCGTGTGGATTTTATTACCATTTGAAGAAAATATTTAATATATTCTTTTTCTTCTGTCTGGTACTGAAGTTAATCATGGCATTGAGTTCCAACACTCAACATCCAATGCCTCAGGTCGACAGAAAATAATATGAAACGCAACTGTTCCGGGATACAGCTTAACACGAAAAGAAGTTATCTTTTTATATTTTGTTGCTTGCCTTGCCTTTCCTGTTATAATGTTCTCGTGAAATTAATAAATATTTTTTTGTTAAGTGCCAAGAATATTCTGATAACTTTTCGTGGTAATATAGATATGTGAAGTATGTTATATATCTATATAAATATATATATATATATATATATATATATATATATATATATATATATATATATATATATATATATGTATATATATATATATGTATATATATGTATATATGTATAACCGTGACACTGACAAAAAAATGTAAATATAATATTATACTATTGATAGTTACAGTTATTACATAGGTAGAAAGAAAATATATATATATATCTCAATAAATGATAAAAATTGCTACTTTAGGTAGAACTTATAATATTACAAACTTAAGAATGTTTCAAAATATTCTTCTTTGCAGCATCCTGGTGGAGAAGAAGTACTTATGGAACTCGCCGGTGAGGACTCCACTGAAGCATTCGAAGATGTCAGTCACAGTTCCGATGCCAGGTTAGTCTTTGAGTGGGGATTTTACAGTCACATTTGTGCCACGACGGGCCTCAATTAAGCATTCTAATCATTATTTTGTTTGAAAAATCTGAATTTACATCGGGAACATAAGAATCCTTCAAAAATTAACTACATTAGCTTCCGATGAATTTTTCTTATTCCAACAATTCTTAACTAACACCAGCTTTTCTCCACAGAGCGTTAATGAAGAAATTCAAAATAGGCGAAGTAGTGGAGGCTGACAGGAAACAGACAAAGACCAATCTACCGGCGCAATGGAACAACGACCAACAATTGGAGCTGAACAAGTGCGTAATCTCCTAAACTTTTACTTTAACCCTTAACTATCACAGCTACGCACGGACAGACAATTACTTTGAACACTAAATTTTAAAAAAAATATTACTATAGAAAAATATTTGGCTAACTGATACGACTTTGGTTTTTTGTTGTTGTTTTTTTTTTTAAAAAAGGTGTTAAGAGATCTATTTTAAAAATTTTGACTATGATCTGTACAATAACAGGACATTTATAATAATTAACCATTTTTGTTTATCTATATATCATCTGTTAATGGGTTTCTGGATCATTCCTGATATATTTTCTGCATTACTTTTAACCTTTGAAAAACTAATGTGACATATATTAACTTTTCCATTAGTTGGCTGTGGCATCATATTTTTCACTTTTTGTGTCGTTATAATAAAATTTTACAGTATAATTTCGAAAATCCGCACTCTAAGAATAATAACGAAAACAGTTTTCATCTACATGACATAAACATGTATTCAGGGGTTAAAATATTCAATCATTCAATTCAAATTATTAATTCAAAATTCGAAACTATTAATGATGCGAAAGTAAAAAACATAATAGTTTAATATATGAAAAATAAATATATTTTATCTGTAACGATCGTTCCGTTACCTTGACTTAAGATCTAAGGTCAAAATGAAAAGATAATACAAAAATAACACACGCTCTTCATTTACATTTGCTTTGTTACCAAATATTTTTTGTTCTGGCAACATCTATTTAATGTTAAAACTCAAAAGATTACATATATTTTTATATCGATTTATTACACTTTTTTTTCAACACGTGTCAATGAAAAATATAAAAATACGAATTACAAAGAAAATTATGTTGAAATTAATTTATATAATATGTTTTATTAAATGACACAAAAAGTGTTAATTAACAATTATGTCGTTTTAAAATAAACTTATATATATATATATATATATATATATATATATATATATATATATATATATATATATATATATATATATAATCGCGAATTTTATCATTACATATTATTGACACGTGTTGGAAATTTATTTGTACGCGTCACGTTTACAGCTGTAGCACTAGACACGAGTTATTTTATAATATTTTAAAAATGGATAGTACGCAGTTCTATTTATAGAGTGGTCATACAATATGGCTTCATTTTAAATTCAAATCAACGTATTGTGTCTGTTTCGAAAGAATTTAATAGTTTTTAGAACTAAAATATATCAAAAGTATATATAAAATTAAAGCTTTTGATCTAATTTATCAATATTATAAAAATATATAGTGTGGTACTGATACAATAATAATATTTTTCTAGTTTGATAATCTAAATTAAATTTACTAAAATTTACTCTATGGTATATTATGTGTCTATCCATGTTATTTTTGGATCTCACTAAAAAGATCTGCTAACATTCATATATACGAGTATATCACACATATTGTAACGCACTCACCTAACGCACATTGAACCATAACTTCTTATTTTTAACTTATTTGCTCACTATGTACTTACCAAAAATTATACATTTTGTTTCTTGCTTTTTTAATATAGTGCATAGATTATAGATAGAAGCATAGACTATAGAGTATTTAGTGCATAGATAATATATTTTAATAATAATGTATACTAATGTATAAACTAATAATATTATATTTAAATGTAACTATGAATATACAGTGTTATATTTTATAAAAGATATTTTTATGCGTGTAATCATGGGGCTTATCAAATATGTTATGTTTCATATTCATTTTTTTTAAATATTTACACAACATATGGGGCTTGTCATGGATGTAAAAAAATAGATATTTATTTTATATTATATAGTTATGGCACCAAGTGCGTTGTAGTTAGGTTAACGTAGGTGCTTGCTCACTGTACGCGGCCATGGCGCTTATATATATATATATTGTGATTGTAATCATTTCAATAAAGCAAGTTATCATATATGGTTTATTATTTATCGTTCCAATTCATTGGTTTTTTTGGTACAATGTATGTGGGCTTTATGTCGACATTATCTTCCTTACTTTTTTTTCAGCTTCATCTTATATCCTGCATATGGCCAGGTACAGATATAACTTGGGAACCTAGTGTTAAGACAATCCGTTCCGTTTCACACTTTCCTCCGAATTTGAGACATTTTGTGTTAAGTTAGCTCCTGTAGCTTCTTTGATGTTACACGGAGCCGTGGGCGGCGGTGATCATTTACCACCAGGTGACCCGTACGCTCGTTTGCCGTGTCTTTTCCATAAAAAGAAAATTGCGGAACTCGACGCCGTTTTACTAGAGCGAAGAAATGAAAGTATTTATTTTCTTCTAGTTATAATCAAATCCCCAACCTGTCACATTTTCATTCACATGCTTGTGTTATTGCGCCACGATAGGCCTTCTTTCTTTCCTATACATTTTAATCATATTCTGTTCTATTTCTTCAATACTATTTATAATTGTGGAATGACAAGACAAAAATAGAATGATTTAGTCAATCATTTAAGGAAAAACAATTTGTTTATAATCTACAAATGCTATGAAAATATAAATATGAGCATTACATTTATTGATTGTATTCATTATGATGTATACATATCAACTTCGACCAATCTGCTGATGATTACTGTTATCATAGAGTAAGATAGCTATAATAGTACTTTATCAGTAAGTCGGGGCCTGTCGTGAAGCAATGACACAAGCGTACTGTAAAAAATGAAATATTTAATATAATAAAATAGCGGCATTAAACTTCACCATTCAACAGTTAATTAACTTAACTTAGCTTCACGCTATATCCCTAGCGGGGTAGGCAGAGACAACGGAGCGCCAAACGCTACGGTCATACGGTCAACAGATAACTACTCCAGAAAGCGGCGAAAAAGTGTAAACGGATGCGTTTCAATGTAAACAGTGTGTCTTGATATTAGGTTCCCAGGTTCCCTATGCATATCCTGCAATGTTTGAACTTTGAGTCTAACCAATCAATATTATATTTATTCTATTACACACACATATATATATATATATATATATATATATATATATATATATATATATATATATATATATATATATATATATATATATATATATATATATATATATATATATATATATATATATATATATATATATATATATCTCTCAGCTTCACGCTGTATCCCGCACTAGGCAGGGTAGGCAGAGGGAAAGGAAGTGAAACTTAGTGTTATGACACTCCGTTCCACTTCCGTTCCCCACTTTCCGCCGAATTTGAGGCATTGCGTGTTGAGTGGCGGAACTCAACGCCGCGCTTTGCCTTATTACCAGAGCGAAGAAATGAAACATTAAATATTTAAATTGAAAATATTAAATATTTCATTTCCTCGACTGGGGATCGAACCCAGAACCTATCGGTTACAGTCAAACTCTTGTGCCGCTGCGCCACGACAGGCCTCAAATATATATATATATATATATATATATATATATATATATATATATATATATATATATATATATATATATATATATATATATATATATATATATATATATATATATATATATATATATATATATATATATATATATATATATATATATATATATATATATATATATATATATATATATATATATATATATATATATATATATATATATATATATATATATATATATATATATATATATATATATATATATATATATATATATATATATATATATATATATATATATATATATATATATAATTTAAAAAGGAGTTTCTAGTTAGACAACAAATTAATATTAAAAAATAATAAAATAACTATTAATATCAAGTTATGTAATTTAGTTTTGACCTCATTTCATGAACATTATACAACATTTTTAATATTAAATTATTTAAGGGAAAACATTTTTTAGCAGTTTAACCTTGGAGATGTTGATATTTTAATTGCATGGAAACCATTACAAGGATGGGGTAATAGAATAACTTTTACTAGATCTTTGTCTGTAACGAGCCCTTATTATATTATTTAAATGTAGTAATAATGTTAAGCTGAAACGTTTGGTTGAGCGCTCTTATCTCAGGAACTACTGGTTCAAAATTATTATGTTACGTGTGATGACAATCACGATTGAAATAAAAAACGTATAGAGTTAAATAGCTGACAATGTTTTTACTATGTTCAAAGTATTTAGTATTCCACAATTATGGTGATAAAATTATAACATTATATTAAATTATATATATATATGATTTTGTGGCTCAGCAGTTACGCGTGTGATTTTAAACGACAGGTTGTGGGTTGGTCCACTCGAGGAAATTAAAATATTTAATATTTAAAGTTTTCATTTCTTCGCTCTGCTAACAAGGCAGAGCGTGGCGTTGAGTTCCGCTACTAAACACGCAATGCCACAAATTCAGTGGAAAGTAAGTTGCGGAAGTGGAACGAGGTGTCTTTACGCTAGGTCTCCAAATTCCGTCTGCCTACCCTGCCGTATGCGGGATACAGCGTGAAGCTGAGTGAGTGAAAGAGTAATTAAATTATAAGATTATGAGAAATCTTTAATACAGTGTATAATAATAATATAAGATTATGAGAAATCTTTAATACGTCATAAATCATGAAGCCTGATTTTTATAAAATGATTTTCCAGATTTTTTCTATATTAGGTATTTTAATCTTCTTATCACCAGCCAGTGGATCTCAAGACGTTGATCGTATTATAAGTAACTTGCATGCTGGAATTAATTTGATATTAACATAACTATCCATGCCTGACGCTTTATTTAATTATCTGCATTATCAGATAAATGTTCATAAAAAAATGAGATTATATATTTTTTGTTATGTAAAGAAAACATGTAATGACGTTTTTGTGATGCAATTAAAATATATATTCGCACATATGTAAAGTTAACGTGGGTGGGTACATGTTCTTGTTTAGAAATTTGACAGAGCGCGGGGTTGAGTTCCGTTAGTGACCGCAATGTATGGACACTAACTGTCTTATATATGTATTTCTGTCCTGCTATTGCGTGAAGCTAGATTTGAAATATTCCGATCTAGTTAGGTGAGGCTTGTTGTGGCGCAGTGGCACAAACGTGTGACTATTAATGACACGTTGTGGGTTCGATCCCCACTCGAGGAAATGAATTATTTAATATTTTCAAATTGAATATTTAATGTTTTCAATTCTTCGCTCTGGTAATAAGGCAAGGCGCGGCGTTAAGCTCCGCCACTCAACACGCAATGTCTCAAATTCAGCGGAAAGGTAAATGTTGACCTCCAAAAATCTTAATTTATCGCTATTGCGTAAAAATTATGAGAATTCATATTAAATCTCATATTAAAAATAAACGGTGTTGAATATATATTTAATATAGATTTTTGTGCTCTCTCGTCTGCAGATGGGGCACGTGGGTAGTGCCGTTGTTGCTGGGTATTGCGGCCACCGTCCTGTTCAGATATCTATTCATCTAATGCCACGCCCAATTACACTAATTAGATCATAATTTAAGAGATTTTCGTACAACTTTATACTTAGTTATATAAAAAAAAATGAAGACTCAACTCGCTATAATAAAGAAAATGAAAATAATGATGTTTTAAGCGCAAACTTCAATGCATTATTTAAAAAATGAAATCTTGATATGTGTATAAAGGAATATTATTTATATATTGTAAATTGTAACTCCCGAGTATTTTTCTATATGAACAGACAGAAATCCTTTTAGTCCATATTGTAATTTATTAACATTAAATGGCATTAGAGTCTGTATAGATAATTGTAAATAGCTTTTGTACTGTATGTTGATAAGAAATGTCTAACAAGTGCTTGACCTGATATGAGAGAAACTCGCTTGATGAATTTACAAAGTATTTAAATATATATATTTTGAAGATATTATAAAAATGTATATTCCTATGTAACACTTTCATTTTATTTGAAGTAAACAAGACCAACCATTAATCTTTCTCATTCCTAAAATTAGAACATTTACTTACTTTCATTTATTCTTATATATTCAAGTCACAGAATATTAAGAAGTCTTTCTAAAAATGGCCTCTGCAACATGAATTCAATTAGAATTATTTCAATGTTAATTTATATATTTGTATAATTACTTGTAATTAAATGATAAAAGACATGAGAAAATACTTTCTTTGTCATGTTCTTCTTTACTTATAAGTTTTTATTACAAAACACCACATAGAGCCTTCAATTAGTATTTAACTAACGTTAGAGTAATACTACACTACATTAATATCAGTAAAGCTCTAATAGTTAACTAAAATTGAAGCCTCTGGAATGGTTTCTTAAAAATTTTAAACATTAATTAATTAATCGTGTTATATTGACTGACCAGGAGAAGTACAGATATATCGTCTTTTATTGACTGACCAGGAAAAGTACAGATATACGTAGTTACTTATATAATGTCTCAATATTATCCTGTCACAGTTTTCCCCAAAAACAGAAAATAAACCATATTTTATATGTAACTATTGATAGTTATATTTATTTTTCATGTTTTTTGGTTAAACCTTGTTAAATGTGTATGGTTGTATACTTTTTATAAGATTTCATTTGAATTATGTTATAACTGGGTAATGGTTTAGAATTTGTATAATGTAAAAGACCTAAATATAATAATTTAATAGAGAAAATATTTTATTTATGTTGATATCGCTAAGTGGGAAACGAAATATATATATATATATATATATATATATATATATATATATATATATATATATATATATATATATATATATATATATATATATATATATATATATATATATATATATATATATATATATATATATATATATATATATATATATTGTGTTTTTATTTATGTTATATTAGCATATCTGAGTGTAAATCTGCTAAATCCAATTATTATTCCAAAAGTTAAAGTTAAAAAAATCAATCTTTAATCTTTCATTGTATGTCATATAAAGATTACAAATTATTTATTCAATATCTTTGCAAAGCAGTTAGCAGGTTTTCACTCTAAACTGACAATGTATATTTTTTATGTTAAACAGTTTACGTAAAGATGCTAGCGACAAGGAATTGCAGTCCACAGGTGCTAATGTGGTATTGTTTGTATTTTTTACTGAAATAAAAAAGCTGAAAATATTGCAATATTTATTTATAATCCTTAAACAATCAATAAGTAACAGCAAGGCTTAGCCCTATATCATATTAAAATTTAATGATTTGTTAAAAATGTAGTTTAAATGACTTATTATTTATTCTTATAACAGATTACAGTAAAAAAAAACATCCTGCCAATTTTTTTTAATATTTTTGTATATTTTTTTTTAATTTCATTTAAATTAAACTAATGTTAACTGTAACATGAAACACATATTTCATTTCCTTCAGAGCTGTAAAAAAAGAACATTAATTATTAAATATTTTAGCAAAAATACAGAAATTTCAAATATCTAATTAAATAATTAAATCATGTAATTAGTCCATTGAAATTTCTTGGGTCTTAGTTTTAATCTGTAGTAGCTAAGTTAAGTTCAAGTTTCCGGAGTCGCCACCCACTTGTCCCCGAAAAATTTTAATGAAACAAAATATTAGCTAATAACATTCTCTACAATTTTATATTAATTACTTTTTGCTGACGTAATATTTGGTGAGGGTGTTGATGTGTTGTAAATTATAATAAAATTCAATTAAATTAGACCATTAAAAGCACTTTTGCATCGAAAAGTTACATTGAAATATTATATATGTAATGTAAATAAAACACTTGAGTTCCCAATAAGTATTGTATTAGCTTTGTAGCCTAACATGAACTGAACTTGTCATACATAATTCCAACTTATCCACTTAAATTCACTTTATTTTATAACATAGCAAATAAGTACAATCTACCAAAACAATACTTTATAATTAATTATTTTCAACTATTTTATGTATGACAGAAATGTCTATAGTGTCAGTCCTACAGGAAGATACTACTGTCTCGGAAGATGGGTCTGTTAAGAAGAGCTGGCATGAAACTACACAGTTGCTCTTTTCTTAATATACTTAAGGTAAATATATAAGATAATTAGCTTCCTGAGAGAGTAATAATAACAGGCAGATATTACCTTGTCCTCAAACAACTATTCGGGCCTTTTCTAACTGATCATGTTTCTAAAACAACTATTCATAAATATATTTATATGTTTAAAAATAATATAGGAATGTTAAGATTATAATAAATAGTATGAATAAATGAATATATAGATAGAAAGGAGGCCTAACATTTTGTTTTTATGGTATCACTAAAATTGTTAAGATATCATGTTATTGTAACATGAACTGAAAAAAAAAGTTGTAAGCTCCAAAAGGAAATTTGTTACAAAATTTTCACTTATTTTTATTTATAACTTTTTTTTCACTACTTGACGATAAAAAACAAAAATAAAAGTCGAAAATTAAATAAGTCACATTTTATGTTTGATAAAAAATTCTGTACAATTGCTAGTATTACAAGATGCAGTGCATAAATAATTTGCCCCCTTTTTCAACCTCAAAAACGTGAACTTGAGCTTCTGCAAATCACTACCTGTACATTGTAAATTAGATTGCATCTTCTAAAAATAACATCCCTAAATGTTACTTTTCAATGGACTAATGTTTATATATAATAATGTTAAAAATAATATTTTTTGTGTTGATTTGTGCACTAATCTGCCTAATCTTAGGGAGATGTTTTTATAAATATAAATAGTCAAAACTGAACAAGGTTTTGCAATAATTTATTATTTAGTATTATATTATTTTCTTGATGTGGAATATATTTTTTAAAAATATACTAAATATTAATAATGTAGAGAATGACTTACCCAAATAAAGAGCATTTAGAACAGTATGTCAAGTTGCATGTAGTACACTGATGTTGGCACGGAGAACACAATGCAATTTCACAATATGCGCAGCATTCTGTTGTAAGTGCACTACAAGCACATTGCTTTTTTATTAAATTTTTGTCAATCACCTATAAATAACAATAATATTTATAATATTTACATCACACTGTAGCCTGCACATGACAGGGTAGGTAGAGGGAACTTAGAACCCTAGTTTCCCACTGAGATACTTCCACTTTATATTTTCATAAAAAAAAAAAAAATTAAATTATAACTATACAACTGAACAAGTTTAAGAAATCCAAATATACCATAGATCCAGAATGTAAGAGTGAGCCATCTTTTCCAATAAACAACTGCTTCATTCCATCTTTTCTTTCAATTCTTAATATATCAGAATTTTGTATTTCATCCTCATGTTGAGTTTTATTAGCCCCTCGAAAAAGGAGTTGTAGAGTTTTTTCTACAAAAGCAATATTAATATAATTTAGTCCTTAACGAAAACTCAAGAAATAGGTGTAAAAAAAAAAAGGATACTACCGTAGACTATTTTCAGTTTATCTTCGTTATTGTTAAATTGCTTGAGACCTATATGCATTTTGCTCTGTTGAACAAAATCGTCTATATATGGATTACAGCGTTTCGGCATCGTCTTATCTCTATTTAAGAATAATTAACTATAGTATCGAATTTGCCAGTTGATCACAGTTTAGTATGTGGGGGTAAATATAAATAACAAAAACTCATCTACAATTTAGACTGTCAAAACAAAGTTTATTGACATTGAACATATGTCAATGGAAACGTCAAAAGCAGAAACATAATAAAAAAATATTTTGTCAATTTATAACATTCATGGTACGGTTTGGTAATTAATTCAAATTTTCACTTCGTTGCACAAATGCCTTCTCAAAATATATGGAAATAACTTAAATAATGTATTACTTATTTTATACGGACTGTAGAAATTGTTGTTTTATATATTGCTTTTATTTAAACAAAATAATAATGAAAGTTTTGTTATTATAATGATGTCTGTCGTGGCGCGGTGGCACAAGCGTGTGAGTGTAACCGACGGGTTGTGGGTTCCATCCTCACTCGAGGAAATGAATTATTTAATATTTCCAATTAAATATTATCATTACTTTGCTTTGGTACAAGGCAAAACGCGGCGTTGAGTTCCGCCACTCAACCGTCAATTTCTGAAATTCGGCGGAAAGTGAGGAATTGAAGTGGAACGGAGTGTCTTAACACTAGGTTGCCACCCTGCCATGTGCTTACAGCGTAAAGCTGAGTTTGAGTTATTATAATAAATTAATAAATAAATTTGATAATTGTTATTTTTCACTGACATAATGTTTGTGAGAGGTTCTACTTTCATATACATTATAGACAAAACATTTAATTGTATAATGAATTTTACTTAGATTTCTAATGGACTTATCATAAATCGTTTTACTAAACAGTACAAAACTAATGCTTATTTTATATTAACAGGATTGATAAAAATATAAAAGTTCATATCACTTAACTAATTTTAAAGACAAGCATATGTTATAGTTAATTTATTACCTGTATCCAAGTGCTAGTTACAAAATTAGCATGGCTACACTGCCAACAGGGCACCTTCGATCGATGTGTTGCTGTCAACATTTTTTTACGAAATTATAGATGAAATAATTAAATAAAAATTACGTCTACACAAGCAAAAAAAAATATCTTAATACCAAAAATCTCAGGTAGTGTATTTTTGTTAAGTAAAATAATGCGGTGATATTAAATTGTAGTGTAAAAGTGAAAGTGTTTTCATTTTGATTTCGTTGTGTGATAGTGACGAAGCTGTTTGTCCCAAACATATGCGAGGAGTTGTGATCACGAATGTTACGTAAGCGAGGATAGCGCAGCATGTCGTGGATGAAGCGGCAAGGCGGCGCGGCGCCCAGGCCCGACCCGCAGCCCTATGCTGCACCACAGGTAAGTGTAACGCAGGTTATATCATAACAGACGTAAACAATGACGTGGTCCAATAGCTTTTACTAAGTGTTTTATATGCTATCATGTGATTTATTTATAGTATATTAGAAAGCAATCTAACATTGATAAATATATCTAGATTTGTAAATATAATTGTATGCTGAAATAACCCTACTTGTTAAGCTTAATGCTAAAGTAAAAGTAATGAGTTTATTTTGACTTGTTATTTATATTTCAGCCATATGGAAATCAACAGAACATGTTTCCTACTTACCAAGGGCCACCACCGGGACAACAACAATCTTGGCAAATGCCCCAGCAGCAACAACAACAGCAACAACAGTACAACCAACAATATGGTCAAATGTATCAACAACAACAGCCTTATGTAAATAATACAAATCAATATTATCACCAGCCACAGCAACAATATAACCAAAATTATGTTAATCAGAATTTTGACCAACAAGCATACCCACAGAACTATGCTCAGCCTCCACAGCAACAAAATTTTAACCAAAATGAAGGTCATGGAGATGCTTGGGAAGACAATTGGGGATGGGGATGGGAGGACTCATCCAAACATTATCAAAACTCTATCAACCAAGCTGTTCCTCCACAACCAGCTGTCCAGCCACAGGCTTTTAATAACGCTAATGTCATAGAAGAAAGTTTTGCACCCACAAACAGTTGGAACTGGTCAATGGAGGAGAAAAAAGAATCAGAGACATCATCTTCTATGCAATCTTTCAAGAATAATCAAGAAGAGCCTTTACACAATGCAAATTCAATTAATGAAACCAATAGAGCTTCTGAGCCCCCTGTTCAGGCAAGTGCTAGTAATATGTTAGTAAAAGAAAAGATAGAAGAAGTGAAAAGTTTAAGTGATAAAGATGTTGTGAAAGAACAATTACCTAACTTAGCTCTAGGAAAACGGATTAATTTAGAAAATTTAACACCTCAGTGGTCGATAGAGTCACAAATGTCGCAGGACTCCAGCGACGGCCCTCACACACAATCTGAAGGTACCTATAGAAGTGAAAATCAATCTAGAAATTCAAGTAAGAGCAGCCCAGGTCCAAATACAGATGCTACGAATTTTAATTTCTCACATTCTGGGCTGAATGATATGAGTCTTACTAACAGTGAGTGGTCCAAACATTCTAATGAAGACTCTAACCCCACTAGTGGTGGTACCCATAATATTAATAGAAGAGAGAGCTGTGATGAATTAGTGAGTTCAGTACAGGAAATGAACATCACTAATCATGAAAATGTCCCGTCAGACATTCAACCACCCAGTCACAACATAGAACTAGTGCAAGATAATATAGAGCCATTGAAAACACCCGAACCCTCTGTTTCTCCACTATCTGCTACACAAAACCAGTTGATGTCTCAGTCAATGCCTCCTCCGCCACCTGTTAGTTCTCAAAATGTACAAAATCCTAATGTACAAGCAGTTAGTTCATCTTCGGGCAATGCTATGCCTCCACAGCCTTTACCCCCAATGAACGTACCATCTTCTTCTCACTTGGTTTCTGCTAGTCTACCTCCACAGCCTTCTGTACCACTTCTTCCTCCCACCAACTTTCAGTCATCGTCCAATCAAAATCCATTTAAAAGTGGTGCTCCTTTTTCACATAAAAATATATCTAAGGCTCCCACAAGTGCCCAGCCTCAGCCATTTATACCTCACGTGCCCACCACAGGCCTCGCATCTCCGAGTGTAGTCAATAAAGTTGTCCATCAAGACAGGCTATCAGCTAGCTTTGGTGCCAATTTAGAAACTACTCCTGATAATTCGGAAAGACCTGATCATCCTCAGGTCTCCAGCTACAGATCCGTGCCTGTTCAACCTCAAGTGCCTGACAACTTAGAAATAGCTCCACAGAACGATAGAAATGAATATTTACAGACAGCACATTTATCTAGTGGTGACTACGGCGAGAATACAGATTTTAGCCGAAATATTCCTCCCCCAGGATTAAGAAGAATGGGGGTAGGACAGCAGGAAGTTGAGTACAATCAAACTTTGAATATCTCTGGTGACGAGCCCCCACCAGGTCTAGCACGCATGGTGCCTGGACAGCAGACTGAGACTGACAACTCTTATAACCAAGTGGTTGGTGACGATTACATGGACCGTCAGATAGACGGGCAACCTACTGACGGCAGCGGCCGACCCTACCGACAGGCTGAGGGCCAGCAGGTCGCTGATAGTTATACCCCATCCGCTACTAACCGTGGAGGGGACAGGCGCCCCGTAGGCCTCGATAGAATGGTTCCGGGTGAGCCCAGCAACGATGAATATCCACCATATCAGAGTTCCAACTTCACCGCTGCTAATGAGCACAGGGTCGTCACTGGGGTCGACCACGACTACCCTATTCCACCCGACACAGGCAGGAGCGACATTCGCGAACAAAACGTCGACGGATCCGACTACACGGAACCTCCGCCCAGAAATCCTTCGAGAAGTGTCATAGGAGCACGCGAGGCTAGCAATGCCACCTCGCCTGACTATAGCGCATCCATTGACGACCAACAAAGAGAAATTACCATGGAGGGCGAGAATTTACAAGATCTAAGCATCATAACGTACGACGGTTCGACCGCGAGTGCTGCGGACGCGGCCAAGGACAGGAGCCATGAAGTGGCGGAGGCTGCAGAATATCCGCCGAACAGCTCACGGAGACAATCTCTCAACCGCATCACCTCGGGTGAAGACTCCGAAAGGGACAGAGCGTACAAAGCGTCCCCGAGGAAGGACAGGGACAAGCAAAAGTCGAGAGACCGAGACCGGGATAGGGACAGGGAGCGTGACAGGGACAGGGAGCGTGACAAGGACAGGGGTCGTTACTCTCGAGGCGATAGGAAGTATGATCGCGATCCGGAGAGGCGGCGGGACAAGGAGCGGGACAGGCGGGACAGAACGGACAGGGAGGGGAGCCCCGAAGCGCGCAGACACCGACGCAGCACACGAAGCCACCGATACGAGACCGAAGACACCGACTACTACAGCGACAAGGAAAGAGACCGCAGGTGAGGACAACAGTTTATACTTGTTGGTAATATAATTGTTTAAGGACGGAATTTGCAAAACAACCAAAAATAACCCCGACCCAAAAAAAATACTACATCTTTCAGATTCAGCTGAGCTCTTTCAGATTTTCATAAAATATAGCTACGACCGCATTCAAATCAGCCCATTCAGGGACTAGGGTGCCTCACTCCCTTTTGTGGTGGGAGTGGAATACTATATAATTATTAACCTGTTCTGTTGTGTAACTTTCCTTCTAAAGCTAATGAATTAATATTCGACAAATTAACGCAAATCTTTAAATATTTATTAGACTGTATTTAATTTGAGGTTTGCTCTCCTTGGGATTGTGACATAGTTCGGAGATAGACATATTACATACGTACTTTCATCTTAGGCCTGTCGTGCACAAGTGTGCGATTGTAAATCCGATGGGTTGTGGGTTCGATTCCCATTCGAGAAATTGAATTATTTAATATTTTCTTTCTTCGCTCTGATAACAAGGCGAAGCGCGGCGTTGAGCCACTTAACACGCAAAGCCTCGATACACTAGATTCCCAAGTTCCCTCTGCCTATCCTGCCATATGCGGGATACAGCGTGAAAGTTAAAAAAACTATTTAAACATTTCGAAGTAAGTGTTTCGAAATAATATAACCTCATCATTAAGTCATATTTAAAACACTATATGTTGTGCAACTTTTTTACTTTCATATCTATATATTTGTTCAAACGCTACAGTTTCTAGCTCGTAAAAAAATAATTGAGAATAATGAGTTCGTAATGGCAAAAGGCCTGTCGTAGCTCAGCGGCACAAGCGTGTGGCAGTAACCGACAGGTTGTGGGTTCGATACCCACTTTAGAAAATGAAATAATTCATATTTTATATTTAAATATTTAATGTTTTCATTTCATCGGCGTTGAGTTCCGCCACTCAACACGCAAAGCCACATATTCGGCGGAAAGTGGGGAACGTAAGTGGAACGGAGTGCCTTAACACTAGATTCCCAAGTTCCCTCTGTCTACCCTGCCATGTGCGGGATAGAGCGTGAAGCTGAGTGAGTGAGTGAGTTGGTATTGCAGTGTTACGGAAATTAAAAAATAAAATATATTTAAAAAAAAAACAAACAAACTAAATTGCAGACAATATAGAGAAGGATCTTACACGTCATCCAAACCGCCCCGCGGGGAAGACAAGGAACGACGGTACGACGACCGAGAGCGCCGTCGTCACAACACTATAGAAAGG
Organism: Eueides isabella; assembly: GCA_019049475.1. NCBI lineage: Eukaryota > Metazoa > Arthropoda > Insecta > Lepidoptera > Nymphalidae > Eueides > Eueides isabella. The sequence goes on from CM032385.1 coordinate 17,005,871, forward strand.
GAACGTCGATACGAAGAGGAGCGCGGGCGTCGCGGCGACCGACGCGACCGACACCGCGACAGGGACAGGTTCGAAGCCAAATACAGGGACATTGATCCTAGGAAGGTGACGTCACTGCGCCGGGATAGGGATGACGATGACAGACGGAAGGGTGAGTACATCACTATTGATAATAGAAAAGTAACTACATTTAGTCTGAAAACTATTATGTCATTTTTTTAATTGCAAATTTAGCACGATTTTGAGTACTTTTTTTATTGTTACTCGTAAGTCGTTGATTTTAATTTTTTTTTGCGGTAAAATTTGGTTTAGTTTTTGGTTACTTCTTTTAATAACTTTTTTTATATGTTTTTTTTTAAGAAAATAATAATTTCCTTCTTCTATAGCTAGTTTTATAATTTGTGTTGCAGTCGTAACGTTCAGTGGCGATGCTATAACTGATAATAGTAAATCAAAAGGTATCTGTATACTGTGTATAGCGATATGCGGTGTTATCGGCGCACGCGCACATTAACTTCATTTTTTTTTGTTTTGTCCATATATGGCATTGAGCTTTTTTAAATTGAGTTTAGTTTTTTTCTTTATTTTTTTTTTATCTTGTAAATAAGGCGACTACTGTTCCTTGTGTCAAGTAATTATCTATTTTTGTGTGTTTTTTTAATAATTTAACAAATGCAAAAGTAATTATTTATTTTGTTTTAATCATTATTAGAAAGAAATATATTTAAAACAAAAACAATTATTGAATTCATCTTTTATCTCGTTCAGTCATATTTGTATAACTAAGTCCATATTTACAAAAAGAAGACCCTGACTCAAAAATCACTCTCTCATCTCAGCAACCTCTTAGTTATTATATTGGTCTTTGGGCCAGGGGCTAGAAAGATTATCAAAAATATATGTTTAGAAAAGTAAATTCTCAGCTTCACGCTGTATCCCGCACACGGCAGGGTAGGCAGAGCGAACTTGGGAACCTAGTGTTAAGGCACTCCATTTCACTTCCGTTCCCCACTTTCCGCCGAATTTGAGGCATTGCGTGTTGAGTGGCGGGACTCAACGCCGCGCTTTGCCTTGTAACCAGAGCGCAGAAAAGAAAACATTAAACATTTAATTTGAAAATATTAAATATTTCATTTCCTCAAGTGGGGATCGAAACTACAACAATGTCGTTTACAGTCACACATTTGCGCCGCTGCGCCATGACAAGTCTCAAAAAAAAAAAAACTTAACTTAGACTTAACTAACTTAGTTTCACGCTATATCCCTAGCGGGGTAGGCAGAGAGAACGGAGCGCCAAACGTCTCGGCATACCTCTTTCGCCTCGTCCACTGTCATCAACCTCTTCATACATGCCGTCCGGGGGGTCCTCATGCTTTTTACGTGACCTTCTTCCAGTATCGTCGATACTGTGTTTTCGAAGGTCAACCGAGGTCTCCCCCTCCCTCTCTTACCACTCACTTTTCCGTCATAAATCAATATATCAATATATTCTAAATATTTGAATTTAACTATACGTACATACGAGTAAGAATGTAATCGACCCATACTTACATATGTATCATGTTTTCACCAAGAGATATATTACTTGTCGCAAAATAACTTGGTACTAAAGTGTGAAGCCTTTATTATGCATGCCGCAACTTTCGTTGAGTTCAGATAACGACGCTTACATTGCAAATTAAACTTTATTAGCACGCCATAAGATTGTAAATCATTTTGTATGTGTATATTTTGTGCGAAATTTTAATGTACACTATAATTATATTCATATCGACATTATTCACGCATGGCAACATTTCGTGTTGGTTTTTTTGAATCAATTAATGACTAAATCTATTTTGATTGTAATAATAGTAGGTGATTTTTGAGGATTTTGATGAGTTTAAGTTAATTTTTAAACTTTTTACGGGAAAATTTAATATTAAGAACGGTTTTTTTTTAAATATAACTCCGCTGTATCCACTATTAAATCTTCGACAGCATCATCTATGATTTGATTTTACTTTGTTATATTAATCAATGATATTGTATGAAACGCACGTGGCATATCTATACTTTTAAACTACGTCTCTACTGCGGTGATTAGATAACTGATGAACATTCTTAGATATTTCGAAACAGATACAAATATATAGATAAGTCATGTTCATCATACAAATATCTGAGTTAGATAGGGCCATCCTTTCTTATCTTTTATTAGTAAAATTCGTGTATATCATATGCAAAAGCATAAGTTTTATTTATTTATTAGTCATATAAACAATACATAAAATTTTGTATATAAAATGTTGATAGCAAAACCTCGGATAGGTTTTGATATCTCTCGTCATGCATTCAAGAAATGTTCCTGTGATTACCAGTAATAAAAATATATAATTATAAAATTACAATTAAACAAAATAAGCCTTATCATTAGACAGTAGTTAAGAATAAAAATTCCGCCACTCAACACGCAATGCCTCAAACTCGGCGGAAAGTGTATGTATAAATTAAAGTCTATTATTCAAAATGATAGTTGCAATAAAATCTACAATTTAAAATCAATTCATTTTATTATTGAAATTCTATTGGATATTAAAAAATATACAAATATTTTATAATAAATAATTTAATAATAATTACACTCACTCACTCACTCAGCTTCACGCTGTATCCCGCACACGGCAGGGTAGGCAGAGGGAACTTATGAACCTAGACTTTAAACACTCTATTCCACTACTGTTCCTCACTTGCCGCCGAGTTTTAGGCATTGCGTGTTGGGTAGTGGAACTCAACGTCGCACTTTGCCTTATTACCAGAGCAAAGAAATAAAACATTAAATATTTAAATTGAAAATATTAAATGGTTTATTTCCTCGACTGGGGATCGAACCCAGAACCTGTCGCTTGTGCCGCTGCGCCACAACAGGCCTCAAATATCTAAATATTATCTCAATTAAATTGGCCTAAGATATATTTTAAAATTTAATATGTTAAGAAAGAATAGAAGAAATGAACAATCGTACAATTCTCGAATGTAACTAATATAATATGTATTAATTACTTTTGTTCATGTAGATAACACGACCGAGAACTTTTTGAGGGCAATCAACGGCCTTGAAGGTGCTATTTTGTGAATGAAAGATCTTTTGTTCTTTTGACACTTGACATTTCTTTTATATTTATATTTTTTAAGTGATTTTTATTGATATTGGCGCAAGAAAATATTAGCTTCTAAATTCTATACACATGGACGGGCTGAATGATTTATATATTATGTACATGTTGAAATGAAAAAAATATGAACGTCAAGGAATATTACTCAGCAACTGTACCTGATTTCGGACCGGTAGTTCCTGTTATTATAACATTCAATCAACGAACTCTTCTATTTTATAATTATAATATAGAAGTATAAGCTGTATAGATATGTTCAGTTGACATTTTAACCAGCATTTTTCAACAAAAATGCCTTTCTCGCTAGTGATAGCTTCTCATATGACTGACAATACTGACATTTCAATTTTAAGTTCACACTTATGCGTGTTTAGGAGAAAATTACTCATCGGGATCACGTGCGGGATCCCGCGAGGCGACCGCCACGGACGAGGACGGGGAGGAGCCGCGCCGCCGGGCGCACCGCGACGAGAGGCGGAGACATCGACATCATCATTACTATGAAGGTGTTTATGCTTGTTTTTGTATCGAAATAATGTGTTTGTATAGAAAAGTTAAGATTAGCTTTTCATTTATATAAATTTATTAATTAATTTAAATTATTTATTGGAGCGAAGTTCCTTGTCGTGCGCTGTGAGGGGGCTAGACGGAAAAAAATCTAACGAAAAATTGTAACGACACTTTTTGCTATAGTGTAGGTAGTAAGCCGTGTGGCGTGCGCATGTTTCTCTGTCTCTCTCTTTCTCTCTTATAGAAAGCAAACCAATTTTCTATGAGCGAGAGAGAAACAGACAGAGAAACATGCTTTTGCATTGTCGCGACGATTTTTGTTTTGTTAAGTTTATACAAGTGTTTTGTACATAATAAATAATAAAATAATAACAATGATAAAATAACAATTACAATTCTTACTGTGATTTATGCTAATGATAAGTTTATATTACCTTATATTTGTTAATAATTAAAAAAAATTATATTATAACTTAAAAGAAAAACAAAAACAAATCCTTCACTAATTATTCGAAAGAAACTTCGTTCCATCAAGGTGTCCCTTGACACCTCTCATTTTTGAGCCTATCGGGTCTCAGGAGCACAGGGCGTGTAATTGCGACAGGTTGTGGGTTCGATCACTATTGGAGGAAATGAAATATTTCATATTTTCAATTTAATTATTTAATGTTTTTATTTCTTCGCTCTGGTTAACAAGGCAACGGCGTTGAGTTACGCCACTCAAAGAGCAATGCCTCAAATTCCACGGAATATGAGAAGAATTTAATAATGAATGTTTATTATTATAATACGTCAGGGTACGGCATGGCAGCCCCGCCCCTCGACGCCGGCGTAGCGCCCGGCGTAGGCGCGTGGGACGAGGCGCTGGAGGCGCAGCGCCGCCAGTACGAGTACTACGAGCGCCTACGCCGTAGCGACCCCGCCGCCTACATGCGCATATACAAGCAGCTGCTGCACCCCGGCCTGTATGGCGCTAATTTGTATGACGGTGAGTTTTGTATGGGAAATAGTTTCATTTTGTTTTTTTGTTGACGTTACTTTTATTTTTTTTGGCCTAGAATACGCTTTAATTTTAAGTAGTAAAAGAAAATAATACTCTCAATTTTACAGTATAATTAAATGTTTTTTTTCTCTTGTTATTCATATAGGAATGTTGCTTATTGTAGAGATAGAAGAAAAATACTGTTCTTTGTTAATATAATTAAGCATAGCTTCTATTAATTTCTTTTTTTTTGACGCTATATCCTATACATAGGGGTATAAAGAGGGAACATTGGGACCTAGTGTTAAGACACTATAGTTTTGTTCCCCACTTTCTATCTATTCTACTTGTAGAGTGGCGAAACTTAACGCCTCGCTTTGCCTCGTATCCAGAGCGAGGAAATGATAATTTTAAATACTCATTATTTATTTCTGCCGCTCATCATGTAACGTCCAGGCGGTAACCGAGCTTAAAATTGGACTACGACTTTAGCTCTGATACTTTCCGCCGAACTTGAGGCATTGCGTGTTGATTGGCGGAATTCAACGCCGCGCTTTGCCTTATTAACATATATTTTATTTCTATTATATTTGTAAATTGTTTCCAGGTTACAGTGGGCTCGGTTACGAAGGACGAGTAGAAGAGCGTGGCAGCGTTCATTCTGGACGGTCCAGCGCTAATGGCCTAAAGGCGACAGATACGTATGTAAAATATGTATATATTATGTATATATTTATACAGGCCACAAGCCACACGCCACAAGCTACACTATTGTCAGTACAAGCCATGGTCCACACGTCATATTTTATATAGTTATTTTATTTATTAACCAACGTATATATACACGGCTTCTTATATATCGCTTTTTCATTCATGAGGACTGTTGTGGCATCATCAAGGGGTATTGGTGTAGTCGTGACAGGTTCGGGGTTCGATCCCCGCTCGAAGAGATTGAATATTTAATATTTTACCACTCTGGTATACAAGGTAAAGCGTGGCGTTGAGTTCCGCCATTTAAAACGCAATGCTTCACTCAGCAAAAAATGGGGACTGGAATTGTTAAACAAAAAACTTCCCGATTGGGAACGGAGTCTTTTTACACTAGGTTCCCAAGTTCTTCCTTGGAGCCCTCGGGAATGTGGGTAGAACCCTAAATCCTTGGGTTTGGGAAGTATTTGCAGAAGATTTCTCAGAATTTCTATGAAAACGATGTAATTTTATAGTATACGCATATTCCGCCGAATTCTTGAACCATAACGGAACTCAACGCTGCGCTTTGGTTCCTTACCAAAGGTTGTTAATGAGAATATAATATAATAATTATGTTTTATTAATGTCATAACATAAAAAATTACGTATTTTAATAACGTTTAACGAAATATAAACAATACAAACACATATATACTATACATATATTTTAATGAACATTTATCATCTTCATTTTAATCACTATCACCACAGTGATTATTCGTTCACCAACTTATTACTAATGACAATCATCATATAATATATATTTAATAAACTTTAGACAGCTTCACGGTGTATCCTGGGAACCTAGTGTTAAGACACTCCGTTCATTCCCCACTGATTTTTTTTCCCCACCAAAAAAAATATATAATTGATTTATATATTTTTTTCTGTAATTTTACTTAATTTTTTTTTATATTTGAAAAAATAAAGAAGATATTGATTTTTCCATTCAACATTTACATTAATAAAATATATAAATGGAAAATTCTTTTTTTAATATTTCAAAGTGTTATTTCACATTTATGAGAGAAACATATTTTTATTTAAGAAAATGTGAACAATTTGAAGATAACTTAGCGGGATTTTAAACTGCCACTACGTTATTTTTTTTTATGTTTACTAAATAACTATACCTAGAGAATTATCTAGAACGCAATAAAACCTAACGCTTTTTAACAGTTATTTACATTTTTAAATGTATGTTAATAAATATTGTTCTTATAATTAATTTAATTGACTGACATTATATTTAATTTACTGACTAAAAAAATACCAAAAAACGTAATTTTATATAATATGAACAGTAGTTATTCGCATATTATGAAATTTAGAAACAGATTAGCATATTTTTTGCCATTATAAAATAATATATAGCTAAATTATCATAAGCAATAATATATAAAAAAAAGTACAATTTGCATACTACTGTATCTGGAGAAAGAGGCCTATGTTTGTCGTCTGTAAAGTCGGTTAACAGACGATAATGTCACGTGATAGTGTCAAAAGAAATAATTGATGAAAAAATTAATTTTAAATGCTGAATTATAATCGCGCCTATATATTGATTGTAACGCTCTTTCGCTTACACGCTCATAAGAAGCGGAACGTGACATTGAATCATACTTTTTCGTGCATGCATTATCATCTCAAAAAAAAAAACCAAAAAATACAGTAATATGCTAACCGTACACAGCTTACTCGCGTAACACGTTGGTGCCCATAGTGCATAGTGTATAGTGTGGTTGGTGTAGGTACTACGTGCGCGCGCGCGACGCCGTCTCCCTGCGCACGGACTGCTCTGACAGGTTAGTGACTCAGTGACGCGACTCTCCGCGCCGCCACTGATGGGAGTGGTGTACTTGGTACTTGTGTTTGTCTGTAGGGTTGTATGTTTTTTGTGGATTTTAGGATGTAAGTAGGTGTGGTTTTAGACTGTTGTTTTTGATTAGTAGTTTTTTTTAATTGGTATAAGTTATTTGAGAGTTTTTTTTTATACGCTATAAGTGATTTGTGAGATAGATTGTATTTGAAATTTGGTAATCTTTCTAAACATATAAAAAAACTGAAATAAAATATGTCCTGAAAGATTTCAATATTTTTTTAAAGAAATGATTCTTTATATACTATATTGTATCATCAGCTTAGTTGTACATTTTTATACCATATACCACCAGAAAAAATACTCAAACGACCTGTATTTTATTCAATACATATCAGAGAATACAAAGCAGGTTTTTGAAATTGTAAAATCTTTCTAATATTATACTTATACATAGAATTTACTTGATAGGCCGTTAGCTGATGATATATATGTATATTAGAACTGGATTTTGTAATTATTATTTTATTATTTACGTATGTAGAACACTTCAGTGCACGTCCACTTCACGCTTGTCATTTTTTCATACATTTCATTAAAACTTTTATTATCTATATTTATTTATGTCAAATTTGTATATTTTTTATAATCTTTTTTAATAATCTGTGGTAGAATAAGAATTCTTGCTAGTTTTATTGTTCTCTTATTTTCTATTTACTTCTTGATTGCTAAATGTTTATGTAAAATATTAACTATATATCTGTAGATTTTTTTTCTATAATCTTTGCTATAAAAATATGATATACACTTATTAATGATGTATTTACAGGGAACTGACGACGGATATGTCTTTGAACCTGCACTTAGAGGAGTCGACGGTGCGCTCTGAGCGTATGACGCCTTTTAAATTCTCCACTGCGCATGTTAAGGTAAGTTTTCCTTTTTATTGTATTATTATTATATTTTTAATTAAAGTTAATTTTTGTATATTAGCTTAAAACAGATTTTTGCAAAACATTATTATGTAAGTCTTCTTCTTCTTCAGTTTCACCATGGGAACCTTGTGGTAAAACACTTTTTTCATATAAAGACGCATCCGTTTTCTATTATTCGCCGAATTTCGTGTTTATTGGTGGAATTCAACGCCGCGCTTTGCTTCGTTACTAGAACAAAAAAACTAAAAACAAGTGGCTTGCACCCAACCATATAAAAGACGTCCCTGTTGCAGGGCGTGCTGAGCGCGCGCGCGCTGGCGCTGGTGCCGGCGGCGTACCCGGCGGACGGGCGCGCGGCGCCGCTGCGTCTGCTGCCGCTGCGCGCGCTGGCGCCCGCCGCCGACGCGGCCGCGCTCGCCGCCTACCCGGGCCCGCTGCTCAAGGGTACTCGATCTTATCTTGGCCCGTTCATAGAAATAAGCCCGCCATTGTAAACATGCTTTACAATTGTTTTTTTCTCTATAATGTAGTAATTTATGCAATAAAGAATATATATAGGCAGACGGGACTGGGGCGGAACCTAGTGTTGAGACACTCCGTTATCAACTTTTCGCCGAATTTGAGGCCTTGCGTGCTGGGTGACGGAACTCGACGCCGCGTTTTTGCATTGTTACCAGAGCCTAGAATATAAAAAGCATAATATATTTAATTTCCTCAATTGGGCATCGATTCCATAACGTGTAGCGTTTACATTCACACGTTTGACCCTTGCTAATACAACGTTAATTCCGACCAGGTGTGACACACAAAAAGAGTGTGGTAGAGTACTGCGCGAGCAGAGCGCGCGCGGCGGCGGGTGGGGAGGGGGGTGCGGACGCGTGCGGGTGGGCGCTCGTGTGGGAGCTGCTGGCCTTGCTGTTGCGGCAGAACGGGGTGAGCACATTACTCTGTACTGCGCTTATTTTTTATTTTTTTGAGTTTGTGGTTTTATTGTAGACTTTTTTTCTTTTCATGTCAAGAAATAAAGTTTTCTATACAAAGATGCTTTCTACATATGTAAATAAATTGTAGCAAGCGTATAAAAATTTCGACGTAGCTTGATGAGAACGTATGGCTTAGTGGTGGCGTTTGATTGGTTTGAACGTAGCATGATTTGAGTCCGCGCCTCTTGGATTCTGTCCAAGCGCTCTGGCTACTAAGCCATACGTTCTCTTCATCAAGCTATTTATTTATTTTTGGTGTTAGCATCTCTCTGTAGAGACGATTTTTACAAATTTCCTCTATACAGAGATAATTTGTTATAATTATCGTTTGGCAAAAGAGAATGTTATTTTTTAAATATTTTTACTGATTTTAAAGTGTTTATTTTTACTTAGGAAACAACAATATTTATATGAAAAACCCTTTGAAAAAAACACTTCGCTTTATCTTACTTTCAGCGTTGCGTGTTGCGTAACTGAACGCCGCGTTTTGTCTCGTTGCTTGAGCGAGGAAAGTATGAAATATCTTACTACCTCAAGTGGGTATCGAACTAACAAGTTTCCCTATTGTAGGCGCGCTTGTACCCCTGCGTTACAATTTTATCCAAATATGTATTTTTTTTTTTTTGAAAAAAACGTATATTTATTTTGCAGGTGGTCGTTGGTTCAGATATTGCCGAGTTACTTATGAAGAATACTAAGGAGTTCGAATACAAGCCACTATCTCGTAAGAGCAGCGGTAAACATTTTATATTATTTTGATATCGGGAACCTGGATGAAATAATCTGGGCGAAGGGAACCTGGGAGTCTAGTGTCAAGACAGCTTGGGGACCTAGGGGAAATTGGGAAATGGAGTCACACGCAATTTATTATATACTATCGATCCGCCTGCGGCTTCGCCTGCTTAAATTGCTAATATTTTGTTTACTTATCTCAATTTAGTTTCTTGTTCTAATGAAGTTATTACTTATAAGACAATATATGTACTTTGAAAACTAATATTTCAGCCAAATTAATTTAATAATTGTAGCAATATTGCCATACTAAATATTTTAAATTGACGTAGCATTTTTATTTATGAATCGAAAATAAATAAAATAAACGCTAAATGTTAAAGAGAAAACTGCACTTAAATCTAAAAAGTAAGCCGTTTTTGAGATTAACGCGTACAAACGCACGGACAAACAGACGAAAATAAACGTCGCCTACAATATGTTATTTAATATATCTTCCACGTACAGACAGTGATCGGTTAAAGATTTATTATAAGTATCGTACGCTTAGTTAATATTTTGTTTCCGTAGAACGTAGAGGCGGGTCAGTGGTGTCCAATGCAGGCGATGAGGAAGAGGAGTCGATGCCTGTAGAATCTGCTCGTAAGTGGTTTTTTCCTTTTTTTTTTTCTTTGCTTACTTACTGTACCCTCCGCTTGGTGGGTAGTCATAGGGAACTTGGGAACCTGGTGTTATTTCTTTAATGTTTTCTAATTTCCGCTAAAAAAATGTAGTTCATGGTAATTGGCGGTACACAACGCCGTGCTTTGCCTCGTTACCAGAGCGTAGAAATGAAAATATGAAATATTTTAATTCCTTGAGCGGGGATCGTACTCACTACGTGTTGCGTTAGGTCACACGCTTGTGCCACTGCGCCTCAAGTGCTCTTAAAGGATAATTAATGTATGACTAATAATAATTTCAGCGTTAGAAGAAGAGGTCAAGAAGCCGGTGGTCGACGAGAAAGAGGCCCTCGATCGTTTCAGAGAGTATCTCATATATGGCAATAAACAAGAGGCCTTGGGTGAGTCGCTTTTTTTTACATACATTTATTGTATTAGTTTTTGTTTAAAATACATATTTAATTTTATTAATAAAAATATTATTTTCAATTTATAAGGCAAGTAAATATAATAGCAATATTCATTGTATAGTATATAATGTATAATTGAGAAGTATATGAATATAAAAAAGCGTTTCAGTACCAAAATACGTGATTATAATCATTATGCATATTTCGTTACGTCACGTTGCGCCTCGTATAAAGCAGGGTATAGGCAGTGGGAATTTGCAAAAACTGGTGTTAAGAGAGTCCGTTCTCATTAAGACACTTCCGTTGCCCGTTTTTCGCCGAATTGGGCATTGAGGCATGTTGAATAGTGTAACTCAACACAACGTTTTATCTTAATACCGAAGGAAAAAATGAATATATTAAATATTTAATTTTCTCGATGTGTGATCAAACCCACAATCGTGTCGTATACAGTCACACGCTTCTTCCGCTGTGCCACGACAGGCTTCAACTAAAAATAATTATCATATTCAGTATAAGGCCATGGTTCGAATAGTGCTCACAGTGCTTACGACTCCTGTGCGCCAACGTCTGTTAGCAGTAATAATAATTCCACCACCAATTGACATGAAGAATATATTAAACGTCAAATAAATGTCAAAATAACATCAATGCTCACGGTGCTGACGCTCCGAATCGTCTTCACTGTAAGCACTACTTAATGACGTCACCAGTCACGTCATTGTATTCACAACGCTAACAGTGAGCGTAAAAAGCACATTTCGAACCGAACGTTGGCGTGCTATGAGCACTGCGAGCACATTTCCGACCAGGGCCTAATATGTTTGTGTTTGCAGAGTGGGCGATGCAGTGCGGGCTGTGGGGCCACGCGCTGCAGCTGGCGGCGGGCGGCGACAGGCGCGCGCGCGCGGCCGTGTGCGCGCGCTTCGTGGCCGCGCTGCCCGCCGCCGACCCGCTGCACTCCTTGTACGCCGTGCAGGCGCAGCGCGCGCCGCCGGCCGCTACTGTTAGTCGCTTTTGTTTTATGTTGTGTGGTGCGGGTTCGATGCCCTATTATATATATTTTTTCTTTTTAACCTTCACGCTGTATTCCGCTGAACCATCACGGGGAAACCAGTGTTAAGATAGTTCCTAGCCCATCTTGAGGACGTTTGATTTGAGACATTGCGTGCTGTGTGGCGGAACTCAACGCCGCGCTCTGCTATAATATTTCTTTATTTTCTCAAGTAGAGATTAAACACACAACCTGCTACATAGATAAGCACATAGAGATAATAGATAATATATATGTTTTAGTGCGTGTCGGACGCCCGCTGGGGCGACTGGAGGCCGCACGCCGCCATCATGCTGTCCAACCCCTCCGCCCGCCCCGAGCAGGACCGGCGCACGCTCACACAGCTCGGTCTGTCACTTCATATATATGCAGAAATATTAGAGATGAACTTCTTAGCATTCCGTGCGGGTGCCGGGTCCATCGTGTGGCATAGGGAGTAACTTTGAGTAGCCCCGGGACTTGTGATTCCGGGTGTAGGTTTAAGAGGCCTCTTTGTGATGATCATCAACACTCACCTTTACTACTCATGTTACCCCCTCTACCGAGCCAAATTTCATAGGAGCCTGTTAGTGCAGCCTTAGATACTCGTTCTAAGGTAGAACTTACTGCAGTTCTCGACAGGCCAAGATCTTTTAGTAGGTTGTAGAGAGATTTTGCTGGTATACCTCTATATAATAGCTTTTATTGTACGAAAATCTTCCAAATATAAATATAGGTCCTGTGCAGCTTCGCCCGCTCGAACTATGTATATGAATATTTGTTTAATGTATACTAAAAATTAAAGCGGGTGACGCTTTTGTTCGATTAATTGATTTTCAACAAATAATTGTGACTGGCAATTTTTTTTTAATATTTTAGTAAAAATTGACGTATGTTTTTTGTAATATTTATAAGAATATGTAGGCAAAAGTTTCATTATAATCGATTGAGTAGTTTTGACGTGAAAGCGTAACTAACAAACTTATATTAGTATGAATTGTGTCAAATTTTGTTTGAAATAAAAATAATTATAGATTTTAATGTGTAATATACAATTTATTCTATTGTTTATTTTTTGAATTTGTATGTGTGTCTGCTTGTGACGCTGTAGCTCTTGAATGAAAAAGGTAACCACAGCGCGGCTTTTCTTTTTTTGTTTATCTATATAGCTACAAGCACATTCCCACTAAAGTAAGGGTTGGGAGTATTTTTATAATTTAAAATTTGTATCATTAGAATATACCTACTCAGCATCCCCGCACACGTCAGGGTAAGCAGAGGGAACTTGGGAACCTAGTGTAGAGACACTCCGTTCCAGTTTCCGCCAAATTTGAGGCATTGCGTGTTCATTGACAGAATTCAACGCCGTGTTTTGCCTTCTACCAGAAAGAAAACATTAAATATTTAATTTGAAAACCATAAATATTTCATTTCCTCTAGTGGGGACTCGAACCGGCTACCTGTCGTTTACAGTCACACGCTTGTGCCGCTGCGCCACGACATGCCTCTAGAATATATTTAACAATAAAACCACATTCCACAGGCGACACGCTGAACGCACGCGGGCTCCTCTACTCGGCCCAATTCTGCTACCTCTCGGCGGGAGTCCCCTTCTCGCAGCACCCCCTCAGCCCCCACCGCGAGGCCCGCGCCCCCACCGCCCCCGCCGCGGGCCCCCCGCGCCTCGCGCTGCTGCTGGCGGACCCGCGGGCGTCGTCGCTGCAGCGGTTCGCGAGCAACTACGCGATATTCGCGACGGAGATATATGAATACGCTTTGTCGCTGAGCCAGGATTATGTGCTGCACGAGCTGACGGTGAGATGTTTTGTGGTTTTTTTTTTGGGAACCTGTTTTTTGCCAGTGGGAGGAAATTAAATTTTTAATTTAATTTATTGTGTACCGGGTATAATCTAAATATTATATTTAAAAAAATATATTGTCTTTTTTTTAAAGTACTTTAAATATGGGGCTTGTTGAGGCATAGTGCGATTGTAAACGCGACACATTGTGGGTTCGCTCTCCACTCGAGGAAATTAAATATTTAACTTCTTCGCATAGCAAAGCGAAGAAGTTAAATATTTCACGCGGTGTTGAGTTCCGCTACTCAACACGCAATGCTTCCGGTCTTCGGGCATAGGGAACGTCAATATCTTGAGGCATAATAGGAGTGTCTTAACATATATATATTTTCTATCTATTTATATATATTTAGTAAATAATGATCGTTTGTATATTTCCAGGTGTACAAGCTGATCGCGGGTACGCGGCTTGCGGACGCAGGGCTGTGCGAGCGGGCGTTGGGTTACGCGGAGGCGGCAGCGCGGGCGCTCACCCGCGCGCCGGCGTTGTACCGCGCGTCTCTGGCCACTGCCATCGCTTCCTTTGCAGATAGGTAGGCGTATATAAATAAATATATAAATTAAATATTTGATGTTTTTATTCCTTCGCTCTGATAACAAGGTAAAACACGGCGTTCAATTTCTCCACTCAATTCCTTAAAATTTTGTGTAAATTGGAAAACGGAACAGTGTCTTTATACTATATACCCAAGTTCTCCATGTTCATGCCTCTCCTGTCATGTGTGAAATAAAGTATGAAGCTAAAAAAATTAAAAATAAATTATATATGCCATTATTGATATATTTTTTTATGATTTTTCTATTTATATAATGATACACCCGATACAGATACCCGTCGCATACAGAATAAGACTTAAATTTAAAAAAACTTTAATATACTAAATGACCACAATGTAAACAAATCTTATAAGGTCTGGTCCATAATGTACTCACAGCGCTCATAGCGCGCCGACGCTCGGTCCGTATTGTGTTTATCACGCTCACTGATAGCGTTGTAAATAGTATGATGTCACTGGCTAGTGCTTACAGTGCTGACGGGTCGGAGTGTTAGCACCGTGAGTATTGACGTTCTTTTGACGTTTAATATATCCTTCACGTCAATGTCACTATTGTCACTTTCCTTTATTGCGGAAAATACTTAAATACAATCATTTTTACACGTATTTTATAATCTTCATCGGCTACACCACGTACTCCACTCATATTTGTATCAAAAAATGCTCTGTTAGGTGGTTACGAATTTGACAAGTTAAACATACTAACTTGTCAAAGTCGCTAGCACGCTCAAAAGTTGTCCGAATTATTAGTACTGTTAACAGATGTTGGCGCGCTCGCTAATATCGGACCGCATGTTAGCAGTGTTAGCGTCGTAAGCACTGTGAGCACTATTCGGACCAGGCCCATAGTAACTTCCATTGCTATACCATATTTTATTAAAAAATATATATATCTTGATATCCAGGTTAAAATACTACGACCCGTCCCTCCAAGAGGACGTCCCCGAGGGTGTGGAGGGGGCGGAGGGCGCCGAGGCTGGTGAGGAGTCGCCACGGCACCAGCAGTGGTTACATGATCTGCACACTGTTGCCTTGCAGCTCTCTGTAAGTGGATTTGGAATTGACTGTAAACGATAGGTCGTGGGTTCGATTCCACTCGAGGGAATGAAATATTTAATATTTTCAATTTACATATTTATATTGTTTTCATTTCTTTGGCTTGATAATAAGGCAAAGCGCGGCGTTGATATCCGCCAGTCAACACGCAATATTTCAAATTCGGCGGAGAGTGGAGAACGGAATAGAATGTTTTACCACTAGTTTCCCAATTCCTTCTGTCTACCCTGACATATGCTGCGATGGGATACAACAAAGTACGGTGTTTAGTTGCGTTTCTCAGGTTCCCTTTCTCGAGTGTTTTAACGCTCTGCACATTCTGCTTTTTGCGTGATTAAGCGTGAAGCAAGCGGTATGTGTTGTTTGTGAAATGAAAATTTAGAGTGAACAATTTTTTTTAATTTTTGTCAAATTCCTCCTTTTTTCGTCCTCCATTACTACATTAATTATTATGACACTCAAACGAGAACGAAGTTCGTGTCTTTTTTTTTTTTTTTTTTAATTTTCTTATGGTCACCGGGCGTGTACTACTATTTAAGAACAGCGCCGTCACCCAACAGTCTAACAAGTGACCATAGACAACCGACAGTGCTGCCATCCTCTGAATATATCCAGGTCGAATATGCTCAACAACATAATTTACAATAGTTACATAAAATTGATACGTTTGTTTGTTTACGGCGTTGAGTTAAAAGTGAGAAAAAGTACTCATATACAAAACTTTTAGTATTTTTGCAAAATATACTTTAATGTATTTTTGTTTTTGTTTTAAGGCGGAAGCGTCACAGCAGAACACTCCACAACACCGCGCTGACTCGTATAGTGCGGGTTCGTGGGCTGAGCAGGTCAGTTTTTTTACTACATATCTATTGTTGCTAGGATTGTTGCAATTGAATGTGAAAGATGCTGCTTTTCATCACAACGGTCTAAATTTTTTTTTCCATAATCTTTTAAGAAAAAACACAAAAAATGCCTTTTTGAGAAAAAAAATAACGCATAAAGAACGCTTTTTAAGAAAAAAAGCTTATAAAATATAGTAGAAACTTTATAATAAGAAACACGTGAAGAATGATTTTTATGTGTGAGTTGGATTTTAAAATAATAATAAAATAAATATTTAATATTTTCATTATTTCATTTCTTCGCCCTGGTCATGAGACAAAGAAGTACTATTTATTGTCACATTTTACTTATTTAGTTTTGTATATAACTTGTTAATAACTAATTAATATATTAACCAAATTTCATTACTGATAGAAAATAATGATATCTTCCAGACTCTACAACAGCCCCAGCAAGTTCAACAGTACCCCGACCCGGCAGAGGACACCACCGACTACTCCCAATACTACCAACACCAGCAACAGCAAGTGCCACAACAACAACAGTACCAACAACATCAAGAACAACAACAGCAACAGTTTCAACAACAACAGTACCAACAACATCAAGAACAACAACAGCAACAGTTTCAACAACAACACCAACAACAGTTGCAGACGGTTCCCGAAGCTGGCGGCGAGCCCCCGCTGGAGCAGTATGGGTACGAGGACCACGCGCGCTCGTATGCGGACCCGTACTGGCAGGGGGACACCCTCTATGGATACCAAGATGTAAGTCTTTATTTTTATTCTTATTATTTTAGTTATCTTGATATTTTGGTAGAAAGTTTCGTTTTTACACGATTTATAGTTTGAATATTATTTATCTGTCGTGGTAAAAAATAATGATTAATTTTTCAATTAAAATAAAATTTTTATTGTGCCGTTGGCCCAAGTGTATGTGTGTCGGTGTAGTGTTATGTGTGAATTGTGCAAGTGAGCTAACGCGTGTTGTGGGGGCAGCCCGCGCAGCCCCCCGCCTCCGTCTGCCGCCAGCGCCGCGGCGCGCCTGCCCCGCCCGGGCCCCCCGCCGCGCCCCCGCCCAGGCCCCCCGCCGGGCCCCCCGCCCGCCGCCGCGCTGACGTCATCGGCACCACGGTGGAGGCGTGGGCGCGCGTCGCCGCCAAGGAGCGCGCCTACAAGCCCCTGGTCTTCGGCGGCACCTACCCCATCGACGAGCCCGCCGACATCGCCCCCGAGGACGTCCCCCGCGTGACCCCGACGCACGTGCGCCGCACGAGTGTGCCCCTGCCTCAGGAGGACCCGGCGGCGCGACGGCAACGACTCCGGGAGACCATCGAGCGCAGTGTACAGAGGTTCGAGGCCGCGCTCGCCAAGCGCGGCGAGGCGGGGGTGCGCGGGCACAGGGCGGGAGGGGGGGAGGGGGGGTTCGCGTCTACGTTCGCCATCGACGAGCCCACGGCGTGGTGCGCGGGGGACCCCCTGCCCAAGGACGAGTACGAGGTGTACTATGTGTCCGGGGTCAAGACGTATGACATTGATGAGCCCGTCTCTTTCATGTAATTATGACGTCACGGAGCTGCCACGGGGCTGTACAGGGCATTTTGAATGTTTGTTTTTTTTTAATTAGTGTTGTTGTAGTATTTTTTTTTTCATTGTTATTATTATTGTGAATTTAATGTGCTTTATTTGTTATATTAGACTCTCTGGATTATCTGTGGTTAAGTAAAATATCAAAAAAACAAAAAAAACGACAAATAAGTAGTTGAATGTACAAATATTTATTGCATTTATTATTATTCAATTTCAATCATATTCTACAATATTTTGAAAACTTTAACTACATTTTCATATTTGTATCGAAATTAGCACGAAATTAAACTAATATTTAAAAAAAATTTAGAATCACATTCTAAAATTTTTAACTTTTGCTGCATAAATATACGTGATGATAGATTTTTAGAAATGTTCTGCAATATTCAAATATAAATATACATATATGATTGTAATATATATGCCTGTCGTGGCGCAGCGTCACAAGCGTGTGACTGTAACCGACAGATGAAATGTTTAATATTTTCAATTTAAAATATTTAATGTTTCATTTCTTCGCTCTGGTAATAAGGCAAAGCGCGGCGTTGAGTTCCGCCCCTCAACACGCAATGCCTCAAATTCGGCGGAAAGTGGGGAAAGGAAGTGGAACGGAGTGTCATAACACTAGGTTCCACTTCCGTTCCCTCTGCCTACCCTGCCTAGTGCGGGATACAGCGTGAAGCTGAAAAAAAAAATGATTGTAATATATATGATTGACTGACAAAAGATACTTTTAATGGGCTCAATAGGCCTTATTTCAAATTGATGCTTTAACTTATATTATCATATATTTAAACTAATTTCATCAAAAGATAATCATTATTTAATTAAAATTAAAGCACTTAGTAAATCATTTACATAAATTATTATCATGAATCCTTTTTTTTTAATTTATTATATGAAAGATCTCAAATTAAAAAAAAAAAAAACAAATGCAGTAATGAATTTGATAGTGATGTGTCAAATATGTATTTTTTTTAACTTATAGTTTACAATCCTGTGATATTTTGAATCTTACTTTTATTTAAATTGTTTTTATGACATATGTCAATTGAAAATCTCTTTTTATGTCTATTTTTTTTTATTGTATTTTTTTTTCTTCATAATATTTTTTTCTATAATAACTATATAAAATTTAATTGTTACTTACCTATAATCTTTATTAACTAATAAAATAACAAAAGGATTCACCTCAAGCCTTTATAGTTACCACTAGTGTTGTAGAGCACTTCACTAACCTTTGTACTTTACGATGTTGGCAATAAATATTTATGAAACATATCATGCGTTTTATTATATTTACTTATTTATTCATTTAATAATGGGGAATTATTGGCATCAGCGTAGGTAGAGACTCGATATTCCGTTCATATTAAGACTTCCGTTTTACGCTTTCCGCCGCAAGCGAAAATTAAAATATATTTTTTTTCGCTTGCGGCTTATTTCATCAAGTAGAAATCCATTTTTTCGCGTTAGGGCAAGGATAGCGGCACAAGCGTGTGACTGTAACCGACACTGTGGTTCGATCCCCGCGCGAGGAAATGAAATATTTAATATTTTTAATTTAAATATTTCATGTATATTGGGAAAGTGGAGAACGGAGGTAGAACGGAGTGTTTTAACACTAGGTTCCCTCTGCCGACTCTGCCACGTGCGGCATACGTTATTATGTTCTTTTTGCATACCCTGCTACGGGTAGAATATAGCGTAAAACTGATATTTATGAATTCGATAAGATCTTTAATTTTTTCAATTATTGCACATGTTAAATAAAACAATTTTGATAGGATTAATCGTTGATATGGTTTTCTATATATTTTTGGAAACCCGCCGTTTAGTCCATGGTCACAAGTAAATATATGTGTGGACTATGTTAGCAGAACAATGCGGCGGACGAGGCCCCCCAGCCCATGATCACGATGCCGGGGGCGGCCCCATCCCGCCCCGCCATGTTTGGGGACGTGGACGACGACCGCCCCGCGTCCCCCAACGCCGGTGCTGATGTGAGTCATTTATTATTTATTTGTTGTTGATGTCTTGTAGGAAACGATTTTGCTGTATCCCCATGGCAGGGTACTGTTTGGACAGGGGGAACGGAACCTAGTGTTGAGACACTCCGTTCCGTTACTAACTTTCCGTCGAATTTGGGGCATTGCTCTTTACCAAGGTTAAGAAAGAAAAATATAAAATATCTCATTTCCTCGGGTGGGGATAGAACCCACAACCTGTCGTTTACAATCATATGCTTTTGATGCTATAGGCTACTCAACAGGCAAGCCACTACAGGTCTCATAAAATACAACATTAATATTTCATCTATAAACGCTACAAGAATTCACATTAATTTCACAATTTGCATGAATTGGATAGAAACGCTCGACGCCATCTTCCTTTGGTGTGACGTCAATCGGTCATGTGAAGGAGTACACTGATTTTACCAATCAGTTACTATTTTTTTTAGCTTCACGCTGTATCCCGCACGTGGCAGGATAGGCAGAGGGAACTGAGGAATCCAGTGTTAAAACTCGATTTTCAGGCTTTACGTGCTTTGTAGTG
This sequence comes from Eueides isabella, assembly GCA_019049475.1. Taxonomy (NCBI): domain Eukaryota; kingdom Metazoa; phylum Arthropoda; class Insecta; order Lepidoptera; family Nymphalidae; genus Eueides; species Eueides isabella. The sequence goes on from CM032385.1 coordinate 17,026,305, forward strand.
GAATTCAAGGCTTTGGCTTGTTAGCAGAAAATTAAAATATTTCAATATTTTTACTATGTTTTTAAAGTGTTACTCCACACTTAGGACAGAAAATACTGAACTTAAATTTAAAAAGCGTATAAAAATTTTGAATGAAGCAGGATTTGAACCTGCGCCTCTGGAATACCGTTCCAGCGCTCTGACCAACTAAGCCATTCGTTAGTCGTTTCGTGAACGAATGGCTTAGTTGGTCAGAGCGCTGGAACGGTATTCCAGAGGCGCAGGTTCAAATCCTGCTTCGTTCAAAATTTTTTATACGCTTTTTAAATTTAAGTTTAGTATAAAATATTTCATTTCCTCGATTGGGGATAGAACCCACAACCTGACGAATTACATTTACACACTTGTGCCTCTGCGCCACAACATGCCTGGCCTAGTTACTGGCCTATATACTTAAATACCATATCTGATACTGGCCTATATACTTAAATACCATATTATTTTCTTAAAAATGATATATTTATGATCACCAGCAAAACGACCGCGACACAGACACGCCAAAAGTGAACGGCAAAAAGAGCGATGCCAAGAATTTGGACAAGGACAAGAAATCTGGCTGGCTCGGCGGGATACTCACCAAGCTGTCTCTGCGGGCACCTAACCAGATGATACTTCCCGACGACACCAATCCCACCGTGAGTAACACCACATCTCATACTCTACCCAACACACTGCCCATGCCCACGTTAATGTAGATATGTCTGTTGTTAGCCTAGCGGGGTAGTCAAAGGGTACCTGGGAATATAGTGTTGGTTTTTTATTTGTTTCTACTTTCTGCTGAATTCTTGAGCGCAGTACTTAACGCCGCGCATTGCCCTGTTACCTGTTATGATCGAGGTAAATGGAAATGTAATTTATTTTCTCGAATGAAGATCAAACTAAGGATCTGTTGAATTTTCAGTCATACGTTTTTGCGTTTTTAGGCAACGATAGGTCTCGATTTTTTTTTAAATATATTTTAATCTTAATAAAATTACAGCCTAACGTGGCGCAAGGGCACAGGTTCAGGGTTCGATCTCTGCTGAGGAAATGAAATGTTTTTTTTTTTTTTCATTTTCTTATAACGAAGTAAAGCTTGTCGTTGTGTTCCACCACTCAATATGCATGGCCTATAGAATTCGACGGAAAGTGGGCAATGAAACTTTCTAAAGAGGATTGTCTTACAATAAGGTTCCCAGGTTCCCTCCCTACCCAATGAATAAACTATATTATTGTAAAGTTTTATCAAATTCAATTCAGTAGTTTCACAATAAACCATAAACTTTGACAATTATTATATAGGCGGGAGTTGTGATATTGTATTTTATTTATGGTCAAAACTACAGCCAAAACTACTACAAAATTGCATATTAAAATTTCTATATATTTATGATATATTTATGTATATAAAAATGTGATTAGCTCAAGGTACAGTTATAGTTGAGTGCAAATGAGGTAATTTTGCTTTGTCACCAGCTTCGAATGTAAACCTTAAAACGGCCTATCAAGAATATATATCTATATATATATATATATATATATATATATATATATATATATATATATATATATATATATATATATATATTTATATATATATATATATATATATATATATATATATATATATATAAAAAAAAATTATGTGTATTGCATTGTATATTATAAATTTTATTATTGCATTAAAATTTTATATAAATTAATTGGTATACATTTATTTAATTATAATTATTATATGTAGTGTAATCAGTATATGTAAAACTTATATGTTATGTAAATGCTAGTTTAAAGCTTGTGTTTGTACAATAAATAAATGATCTATATATGTCTTTTATTATAACTCATTATTTAATGGTATTTAGTATATATAAATTTTCACCTTCCCGCAGGGCGAGGTAGGCAGAGGGAACATGTTAACCTAGTGTTAAGACACTCCATTGTCAATCAAACACTTCTAATTGTCACTTTCTTATGAATTAGTAAAGCCTTGTGTGTTGAGTGGTGGGGCTCAACGCCGCAACTAATACATATAATAATATAAAATTTATTAACTATATAATATGTACATATTTATATGTGAATTATGTGTTTATATTTATTGTATATATATTTATATATATATATATATTTTTATAAATAGATTGTATGGGACGAGCAGCACAAGCGGTGGCGAGACACGGGCGCGGCGGACACCGCAGCCCCCGGGCCTCTCCCGCCGCCGCCCTCGGGCCCCGCCCCCACCCCCGGGGCCCTGCAGCCTGCCCCAGGGACCCTGCAGCCTGCCCCCGGGGCCCTGCCGCCCGCCCTGTGAGTTCTCTTAATAGAATCAGACTGATTTATTTGCAAATATTTTGTTTTCCGAATGCAGTGAAGCCCTTATTATAAAGGTTTTTATTTTGCGCCTACGACAATATGTTCGTAAGTTTGTTCCCTCATAACTGTTAAAGCAATAAACATATTTTGATAAATAATATTGATAGAATTCTCTTTATAATGTGAGCGTTTTTGTATATATTAATTTTTGTTTAAAATCTACTTGTATGTAAAATTTCCTATATTTTAATAAAATTTGTATGTATTTTTACTCAATGATACAAATAAATAATGAATATGACTATATGATGACCAGGGGCACGTCGACGCCACTACAGTCCCCCGGGGCGCCGCCCGTCTCCAACATATTCAAGATGCAGAAGGGGAGACGTAAGTACCCATTTTACAATAGGGTCCAACTGCGGGGCGTAACAGGTCTAAATCTGTAATGTCCCCAAAAAGAAAATTTCCCCATTCCCCAGTGGTCCAATCCAAGGGCATGAGCTCAGTTTCCCCCATAGAAGAGAGGAAAGATTTCCAGAGACAACCGGCTCTCAGTTAGGGGTACTGTCGACTGTCCTTAAACAATTTACTACAGCCATTAAATTAATTTGTGTTTGTAAAATTATAATTAAATGTATTTACTTAGAAGCCTGCCGTGCAGAGGCTAGGCGCCGTGGCTAAACTCCAAACTGGCCGCATGCCTCTTTGCCAGAAATAAAGAAACAAATAAATATAATATATGGACAAACAACAATAAATAAATAGTTTACTCAGCTTCACGCTGTATCCCACACATGTCAGGGTACTTGGGAACCTAGTGTTAACACACTCCGTTCTATTCCCCACTTTCCGCCGAATTTAAAATATTGCGTATTGAGTAGCGGATATCAACGCCGCGTTTTGCCTTGTACCATAGCAGAGAAATAAAAACATTAAATATTTAAGTTTAAAATGTTAAATATTTTATTTCCTCGAGTGGGGATCGAACCTACAACCTGTCGGTTACAGTCACACGCTTGTGCCACACCACTGCGCCACGACAGACCTCATCACAAAGTTTATATGCATATATAATTCTCATATCATCTCTAAAATATTAACAGATATCAAGAAGTCCTACGTAGACGTCCTCAACCCGGGGGGCGCCCGCCTCGACGCGGCGGCCCCCGCCCCGCTGGCCCCCATGGCCCCACTGGCCCCCATGGCCCCCATGCCAGCCCCCGATAATTACTTCATCCCGGCACCTGTGCCGGACCAGGTAAGGAGATCAGTTGAAGAGTTGCATATGTCTCTGTCCACCTGGCCGTGTGCGAGGTACATCATATGAAGTATATAAGAAAAGATTTGTAACGATTCTGAATTGAACATTTCTTCCGCACATGGCCGGATAGTTAGAGGGAACCTCGGGAACCTAATGCTTAAACAATGTTGAGCGGTGGTATTAATATTAAATATTTTATTTCCCATTTGTAATTTGAATTCAAAATCATCACTTTTACTGCATATAATTACAAAAAGAGGCAATACGAATAACATTTCCTCATATTAACCACGCCACAATCTAGAAATTGCTGCAAGTTATTGTTTTTTTAGCTTCACACTGTATCCCGCACGAGGCAGGGTAGGCAGAGGGAACCCGGGAGCCTAGTGTAAAGACACTACGTTCCACTTCCGTTCCTCACTTTCCGCCGAATTTGAGACAATGCGTGTTGAGTGGCGGAATTCAACGCCGCGCTTTGCCTTATTACCAGAGCGAAGAAATGAAATATTAAATATTTAAATTGAAAATATTAAATATTTCATTTCCTCGACTGGGGATCGAACCCAGAACCTGTCGGTTACAGTCACACTCTTGTGCCGCTGCGCCACGACAGGCCTCAAGTTATTGTTATATTATATATAAATAATGCAGTATTTGTACGTAAATTGCAGCCTATATATTATTCTCTTATAAACTATATATGTTATAAAGTTTCACCAAAATCTGTTCAGAATTTTTTACTTGGAAACAAATTAAACATCATATTTACAATGTTAATAGGGTAGTATAAGAAAATTTTATACTAAATTACTAAACATAGTCTTATATATGTATAAGGCTGTGCAAGTGTCCATCTCGTCCACCCCCGAAGCCCCCCCCCCCCCGTCCATCCCCCCCACACCTCCCCTCACATACCCACAGGTATGTCGAAATAGTATGTACAAATAATATCTGTAGTTATAGTTATTATGAGAAGTGGAGCTTAGCACAAGCATGCGACTAACTGGTGGAAAGAAATATTTAAATTTTACATTGTAAAGTGTTTCAATGGGAACACTAGGTTCCCAGGTTCCCTCAGCCTACCCTAGCTATAACAAGTAACTTGAGTATATTTGTGTACATGCTATCAGGAAGCCGATATGCCAAATGGTCACTAACAAGGTAATTTATTGTACATGTTGACCAATTTTCGTTGCTCAACTATGTAGATATTTTGGTTTTTGTAGACATATTGGTCTTAAATGTATTTTTGTTTTTAATAGATATGAAATAACATGTTATTATGTAAAAATAAAACTTATTTTTTCGTCTAAGAAGTGTTATCAAAATAGATTTAACTCTAGTTATTTAAAAAAATATCTCTATATTTATTTAAAATTAAATAATAAAATTAACATATTTTTTAATATTAGTTTTAATTTTTTCTTCTTATAATTTTTCTAGGGTGGCATATACGATCCGATGCAAGTGGCCGCCGCCGGTGAGGAGTACCGCAGTGGCATCTAAAGCTACACCCGTAGACCACATCAGACCCGACCAGACCTAATCAGACCAGACCACATAAAACCAGATCAAATTAGACCAGACTAGATTATATCAGACCACGCCGGACCAGGCTAGACTAGATTAAAACTAGGCTAGACCAAGCTATTTTCGTTATATTGAAACAGGGTTTTCTTATATTAGTATTGATGTAATGGTTGAAGACATTCCTTTTTACTTAAACTGAAATCTATAAAGACAGTACTTTCTATAAAATATTATATGTATATATGTATTTAAATGTATGTCACAATAGAATTCTGCTTTCTTCGAACTATATATTACTTTATGTATATTTCTGTCTGAACATTTTCATTCACAAAACATTCAAACATCTTTGAAAATTGTTACAACTTAGCTAGACTGCTATTTATAAAGCTGTCATTGACTTATGTACTGTAAGTTATTGAATATATATATATATATATATATATATATATATATATATATATATATATATATATATATATATATATATATATATATATATATCCCGGACTACCCTCAGGCTTAGTGGTAACTTCTCGTCGATACTGCGCCGCCGGTGGTAGCGGGATCAAATCCAAGCGGGCAAATGCTCACAATGTGAAGATATATTTTGTCATAATTGTAGAAATGCACGGTTCTTACATTTTATGTAATTATTTCTTACTTTTTTTATGGTTTTTTTTTGTTAACTTTTTGTCTGCATTCAGTGGTGCAGAATGTTTTAATACCAGGTTCCCTGGTTCCCTTTGATTGTGGTACCCTAAAAAAAATCGGGCGCTTTGTTCCATAGTTTTACATTCGTCTGTATTCTATGATTGTGATGAAATATTAACTACATACAATATATAAAAGTGCCGAAAAATTGTTGTAGGACAAGCGACATGTGATCTTTTTATATATAAACCATTTAGAGATCATTAGGAAACGTTATTGTTAGAGTCATCCATTTTAGTTTATTAACTATTCTATATGAAATATGTAGATTTCAGCTAATTTTTCATGAAGTTATTTTTTGGATATGAAGTAAAAGTAGAGTGTTTTGATAGTAAATTGCTATTTATTTGTTTCTCTCGCTTCGGACAAAGCGCGGTGTTAAGTTACGAATTTGAGGCGGTGCGTGGGGGACGGATTGTGTTAAGGTTCCCTCTGCTTTAGATAAAAATAGTGTGAAGTCATTTTTTTTTTTTTTCATTAATTTTTTTTTGCTTTGCGATTAAATAATAATGACAATTAAAATGTTTATATTATTATGATATAATATTTTTAAGCAAATATGGCGTTAAATGGAATTTGTAACAATAATACATACAATTATATGAGAAAGTTTTATTTTAATTAATAATTGGACCTGAACGTTCTGAAATATATATAATAAATAGTATTTTATTATAAAATTTGCTCATTTTGTTATTTAGTAGGTGATTGTTTTTCTATTTATAATCTATGCATAGTGTGTAGTGTTGCCACTTGCGAAATATATATTTTATTATTAGAAGAACGAACTTGAACCAGAATAAATGTAATATATTTTTCTTTATTAAAATTTTCCACGTTGCGACTTTTGAATTTCCCGGAAGATTTCCGAACGACGTGGGTTTCCTGTAAATAAATACTTTATTTTTTATATGTATTTATTTTAATATATATACTTATATATAATATCATTATTTTCTCCTTGAAAATATGTCAATACAATATATTATAAAAACAAATAAAGTGGCAACACTATTCACGAAATTAATTATAATTTACAATTGAAATGAAAATTGGTATTATATTTATGTTATAAATAAATGTTTAAATTATTTCTCCAACTTCTCCGCTATTTTCTCAGAAAAATGTTCTCCTTCGAATGACGGTGCAATGATTCTTCTCAAATAATAATAGACAATAACCTTAGAACTTTTTATTTTTCCCTTCGTAATACTGTATCCATGTAAAAATATAAAAAATAAACAAATTGTGTATAGAGATGTTGATAAATGAGGGGGTGACCTCGGAGGGTGAGTCGTGGGGGAGGGGGAGAGGGAGGGGATGTGGGAGAGGTGGGGAGCTCGCGTTGTGTAAACTATAGGTAATAGATTATCTGTATATTTGACTGCGGGCGCGTCCATGCCGTGTATTCCGAAATGTATTATAATTCATTGTATGGAAATTATTTAAATAAATTGTTTATGTTAATGCTTATTGTCGTTGTTTTATTGTTTACATTTATGTTCTACCTTCTTTTTATTAATATACTTATTGGTTTTTTGGAAAACTCAAATTATTCTTAATTAATTTATAGATTATATTTTGATAGTAAATACGGAATGACTTGCTATAATTTTTATTTGGCTCTCTCAGCTTCACGCTGTATTCCGACAATACGCGCATATAGGCAGGGTAGTCAGAGGGAACTTGGGAAATTTGGCAATCAAACATCATAACCAGGTCAAATCTAGTAAGTACCTTTGACTTTCATACATCACTTCAATATAGCAAAAGTGAAATAAAAACTCAATATTACACAAAAAATACTTTAATAATAAACAAAATGAATATCAATAAACAAACGTATTACAAACAAACAGATTGATCTGGGTGTAGGACTAGATGGGTCGTGCCCACCCCAGAATAATCTTGTGCCCACCCCAAAAAGGTTAACTAATTAAACCTTTGTAGAAATATATGTTTAGACACCCCACGTTCATTACTAACATAATCAATCTTCTATCTCGTCGAGGGCGGCGTTCTGCCGCGCCGCCGTCACGAGCTGCAGCAGCGCCACGCCGATGGTGCCCACCACGAACACCGCCATCAACACGGAGCACGTTATCAATCCCTTTGTCATTACCATTTTGAAATACCAGTAAATAAATATATATTATATACAGATATATTAACTGTTTTATGTCTTCTTTTGACATTGTGTTGTGACAATTTAATAGAGTAATGTTGAATGCAAACTTCTTTTTCAAGTTTTGTATCATTCGTTAATAATTATAACCAAATCTTAATGTATCAATAGGTACAAGTAGTTAAAAATTGGGTAAATTGATTTAATATAAATTAAAACTTAACACGCATTTCTGAGTGCAACTTTATAAAAACAATATATTTCAAACAAACTCTAAACTAATCCGATACAACAGAATCAATCCAATCCCTGACCGCTGCAATGTTCACATACATGACTGGTTCACAAGAAATTCCACAATTAGGATTATCACCCATCAATCCTATTAGGACTCCGCGGTACACTAGCGGAGCCCCGGCGCAGTAGTTACACGGAGTCCGAATATTATCCAGGACTCCGGCACATATGGAAGCTTTGCCGCAGGATCCCTGAGAAACGGCCTGTCCTCGAAGCAGGTGTCGTGGAGACCAAGTGTTGTTTGTAGCAGGGCAGTGCTTTGATGGGAGTTTGTGAATTATTACTTGATGAACTTTCCGCGTTAAGGGATCTTTGTCTATGCTCCTAAAAAAAAACGACGTTTTTAATTTGCAATCATATTCTTTCAAATAACTGTGTATAAAATTGTCATTGAAAATATATTATGGTTGGCTGAAATACTCTTTCTCCATGGCAATAATGGGTCATTAAAAAAATCTGTGTAATTTAACCAAATTAACATAAAAAAATTACCTAAATGTCCCAAATCCATAAAGTTGCATTTTCTCTCCAACCGTAATAGACATAAGATCAATCAAAGAAGGCAAAGCCACAAGTGTACTGTCCTTTATAACAATATTGTCCTCAGATTTTATTGCCGCTATATCATAATTCCTATTGACCCCTTCGAATTGAGGATGAATCATTACATCAGATATAGAGTGAAATTTTCCAGGATTTCCGGTTCCTAAGCCTTCCATCATAACAAAAGCATCTAAGGAATCCAGTTCTTCTATAGCTTCTATGCAAGTTGCCGCAGTCAATGTCCATTTTAATGAAATAATTGTAAGTGTACAACCAAACGTTATATGTTGAGGTGGCTTATACTTGACGAGGGCAATCAAAGACACTGATGCTTCTTCATTTAAAATTTCACTGTTTAATAGCTTTTCTTCAGAAGTTGTAGTTTCTGTTGAGGCTTTAGTTTGAGTAGATTCATAGTAATGAGTCAATGCCTTGGTTTTCCGAGATGGATCCCAAGTGCACTTGACAGTCTCCGGTAGAGCGGTTGACTTAGGAATGCTTGTGGTATATGTTATTGTATTTCCATCAGTTTGTTCAGTCTCATATGAATCAGTTAAAACATGTTCTTTTAATAATTTCTCATTATCCTTAGTACAAGCAACAAAATGAAGTATGACAAATGTAAGAATAGCAATTAAAATTATAAGAAATGCTAATTGTGCAAGAGACAATGACGCTTCCAACTTTGTAAATGATCTGCACCACCCTTTGAACTCTTTGCAGCAATCATTACACATTATTTATGTTACACATTATTGATATATTCAAAATACACTTTGACAGGGCATGGGCATCTAGATTATGACACAACAATAAAAAATATATATTGAATTTATTATTATACTCTACATTTTTATATTAAGTGGCATTTAATTTCTGTTTTTTCACTTCATTCCAGTATAATAGGTTTTATAAATGGTCTATCTCTACAACCAAATCGTAACTGTCCCGATTCCTTCTTTCCTCCAAAGCCCCCACCTAGTCTTCTGGGTTTCCATCCTTCTAGACGTCTTTCCGCTTCCCTCTCAACAATGATTGCGCTACCATCAATAAACTCTTCATGCATTGCTATCAGAGCATGATCCATACTGGAAAAAGTTTCATATTCGACAAAAGCATATTTCTTGGACTTTCCTGTAACTATATCTCTCACCAATCGGCAATTTAATACTTTTCCATATTTTGAAAATTCTGTATAAACTGTATCCTATAAAAAATATGTTTAAAGTCATAAATTAATGATATTTAATAATGTTTTATACCCAACATTACAGTGCTTGGACCTACCTGCGTTGTTCTCGGATTAAGTCTACCGATAAACAAAGTATGATATGGATCACCTTTCACTTTCTTATTTGGAAAGTATTTCGAAGACAGCGCCCTTACAATAGCTCTGTCATGTGGTTCAGTGTCAGTACCTATACAATATAAAACATTTTATTTATATTGAATTTAAAATCTTACATTTAACTCACATAAGGTTTTACTGTAGTACTTGTTGTTTACTCACGGTCTATGGATCCAACCATGACGGGATCATACACATCTGTGGCATATTTTTCAAAATCATCACCTCGTCTCATTTTGATAAAACTTAAAACAACTTATTGCTAAAAATAAATAATGTTACCTATGTTTATTTACTAATAAAGCTGTCAATGTCAAATGATATCCAGTTGACAGCTAGTACCCGGAGATAATCAAATTAATATATCGATAATTGATTTTTTTTGATTAAAAACTCAATTTATATTTTATACACATTTCAAATGGCAGTATTTGAAACATCACGTTTCCAAAAACAATGTAATTATACGTGAATGAACCGATTGATTTTAAAATATCGATGTACTTAAAGTTAAATTTTATTTTAAATTACGAATATCGATTTTTTTGCTGCTTCGGTTCAATTAAAATCTAAAGGTACTAAAAAAGTGAAAATCAAAATATACAAATATATGTAATGGTTTATTGTTATTGCAATGTATTCGACACAGGTATACCTGGGCATCACCGGCACAAACACTGAGTATATATATTAATGCAAGCGACAAAATTAAAATAAAACCAAATGTTACTAAGAAGCCGCAATGTTCCACTATCAACAATGACTTCATGACAATTATTTTTCAATATACTTGTCAATCACATGTGCACAGCTATTTTACATAATTCTGAGGCTATTTGTACTGAAAATACACTAGGTATTATTACAATTCAAATTATACACACACAATACATGTTGTGAATGGAATTGGAAAGGAGTGTCAACACTAGGTTCCCAGGTTCCCTCCGCCTGCCTACCCTGCCATGTGCTGGATACAGCAGAAAGCTGAGTAGAGTAGAGTAGAAATACATGTTTAAAATTAAAAATACCATAGAAATGGTAAAATATTTACAAAAACGCCATATTGGTTTGTACCTTTGTGGAGATACTACAATAGTTTATTTAATTATAAAGTTAGTAGTTATAATGACCCCAGTAATATACATATTTAAAATAAGTGAATATTCACTGTATTTTTATATATCAAAAACCATATTAATAATGTTTGGTGCACTCAGCATGTCTTGTGCCAGTTAATGAATGGAACAAAATTTTTTTTTCTGATATTTACTAAAATCATGAAAATCATTAGAAGTTTTGGCTTACATGGAAACCTGTCTTAAATAGATACAAGGAAATATATTTGCAGTTTACAGCTAGTGTGCATGTGCAATCATACTAAAAAATAAAATTAACACATTTTTGTGAGAGCAGTTGTTTGTCTAAGATATCAAATTTATGAAAAATAGCTGCCCGTGATGATGTATTATCTGCGGAGGCCATGAAATTATTAGATATAATTTCTATACATAAATTAATACATAAAGTAATGGAATTTTTGTAACATATTTTAAGATACATTTTAATGTTTAACTCTCCTCACTGTGTCACAGTATAAGTTCCAAGCACAGCCTGGACCTCCCTAGTTCAGGGAAGGTGACTGGCCCTCGTCCCACACCACGTCGATACTAGGCCACTTGGTCTGTAAGCAAGTCAACATGGGATCGGTGGTGGCGGCGCGCATGGGGCACTCCAGCAGCGCCGCGCGGCCCGTGCCGTATGTCACGCGCCCCCCGGGGTTGCTGCGTGACAGCCCATTGTAATGATGCAATGTGAATGTGTCAGGCGCACCTCGCTCACAACCAGGGAAGAACTCGTCCATGAAAGCACTCAACAATATTATTCCTAAGTTCTCAGAATCCAACTTTCTTCTCATCAATTCCACATATTCTGGCTCACTGACCAGGTCGGCAGCACACAAGACATCCTGCAGGGCTGCTGATGGGATGAAATTATTTCCCTCAGGATCAAAAGATCTAAATATACGCTCTGCTGACTCTCCTACTGTTTCTGGCGCCGCTAGTCGCCTTTCAAAGGAGAATAGCACTGTTAAATGTGTCTCTGAAGCCAACACCCAAACAGGATGCTTGGGGTTTTTATAGAAGGAGCCCACAGTGCAGTATTGCATGTGTTCCATGATAGTGAGGAATCCAATGTCATTTTGTCGCTCAATGCCCCTCAAGCGCAGCCCACCGACCACCTGGTCATGGTCCCAAACATGGGCCACCGCTCTACCTGTTAGCATTAGGTTGATAAGTCCCTGAGAACCATAACCATAGGTAGAATGTATGAGGGGGTCAGACAGCTCTGATAGCTCGGCTTCAACAGTACTTACTCCTTTGCTTAGAATGACACTATATAACAAAAGCAGGACACCATACTTGTCCTTCAAAATGCGTATATTTCTTGTGTAGAATGCTTCAACTTCTGACAGTGTTTGGAATGAATGTACTTCAATCCGTCTATGAAAGTGATCAATAGCATCACAAGATTGTTCCTCTGCACTAACATTGAGACTGGTGCTGGTCTCAGCCTCGGTATCATTCTTGCGGTATACAGCAACATTGTACTTAGAAGCTAGACACTGACTTAAAATCGTACACACAGCCCTAACAAGTAAGGAATTGCACTTTTCCGATGTCAAGTCTTGAAGACTATGTCCAGGTGTCTCAGACAGGAGAATCTTGAGTAGAAACCCCTGCACTGGAGCGATGGCGGCGCACGGCCCGCCTTCTTGTTGTATGAGTGCGCTAGGCTCATCGGAACTGAATTGGAAACCTTGGGCCCATCGTCGGAACACGTCCTCTTTCACGTGGTCGCCCCAAAGTAGTCGTCTAGTACTGGCCAGCTCGCGCTCCAACGTCGCAGTGCCAGCGCTCATGTTATCTCTATTTTCTAACGCTACGCTCGAACTACTCGTCTCGTTATCGTTCGAACCGTTCAGCATTGGCCCGTAAACTACGCCACCTACAATGACATTGCAAAGATAAATAAACATGAACACAAGCGGTCATACCGGCTTACTTTTAACAAAATTAATTCAACCATATCTACTTGTACAAAAAGAACATAACCACGTAGTTATCAGTTAAATACTTACTAAAAATGCGAAGGTCATAGTAACTCTTAGCATTTGTTAACAATATATCTGTTTAAAAATATGTTAGCATCATCCAAATCACATTTATTGGCATTATAAATCGCCCACAAATCTTTATTTAAAAACTTTTCGTGTAGAAAAAAGAAAAGAAAAGCTTACGACATATAGGCTGCCATTTTTTAAGAAAAATAGCAACATTTGCTTTCATGTCATTCCGTTCCTGTTTACATTTAAGCTTGAAATATTTATTGCTTTAAATATGTATGTATATCATTATTACTTATTAATTAATTAAAAATATTGTACAAATATTTAGAAAAAACTGATATTTAATAAAAGTATTTAATTATATAATACACAATTTCCATTGAGCCCACACAATTTCCATTCAATTGAGAGTATATCTCATTAACATAAATAAGTTATACTCAATTAATTTCAATATTACATTATAATTAAATTAAACACTATATATATTTCAAATGATAATAATATAAAATATTTTTTGCTAAATGTGTTAAAATGACTTAATTTAGTAGACTGGTAACTCAGAAACTTTCAAGTTTCAATTCGTTTCAAAAATGTTCTAATACCAGTTTTCAGTTTTATTTGGGCAACCATGGGCGTAGGACGGTGATGCCCATTTTAAGTTTTTATTTTCGTGACATTCTTCAGTTGTTTAGATTATTTATTATCATTTAATATATATAACCATTAATAGTGAAAAATGAATTTATAATCTTTTAGTGATAGTTGAATTTTAATGATTTAGTTACGTGTGTTCTGTTTATTATTTCAACATAATGAAGGTGGATCTGAGCGTTTGGAGGCGACGCGCAAAGCTTAATTTCACAGGTGACTTTTAAAATTGTATTTCAATTATAAACCTCTTATCTCTAAGTAAAATATAAATGTTTCCAGTGATTCACAAAAGTTAGCAGCTTTCGTTATAACAATTAGAACAATCGTGAAAGGTAAAATACTCACACTACTGCAGAGAAATCGCAGTTACATATAAAACTCGAGTGCAATTTATGTATATAATATAAGTGTATCAAAATTAATTTAATGCAGTATAAAAGACTATTACTTCTATACAATAATGACTATATTCAAATATCTTGTTTTATTTCTAAGCCTTTGAAATACATAAAATTGTAAATATGGATTTGTTTTGGTATAACTTTACTTCTGGATAAATACTTACAGATTTTTATAATTAGTTTATTCAGGTGTACTCTAATTTAACCCTAAACAGCAAGAGCTCTGTTATCTTAGATAGTAATTCAAATATATAAAAGGGTTTGTTAATAAAAGTTAACTAAACTACAATAAACTAATTGTTTTAATTTCTTTATAAATATTAATGAAATATTACATAATAATTAATAATGTTATGTTATTTATAACTTACATGTGTGATGGCTTTTAAATAATTCATTTGGTTTCTTTCTTATCTAAACCTTTAATTGAGATATTTTTTTGTCAAAAACTATTTAAGATAGTTTGTACTTTCAAATATAATTATAACTGTTTAAAGAATTCAAGAGTGCTTATTTTAAAGAAAACTTTTTGTTATGCTACTCTGATATATAATGTAGATACTATTGTGATGTAGTAGCAATGCATATGGCTGCCTTCCTAAGCTAGAGCCTACTTAGTCTGACAATAGAGGTAACTAGTAGAGATTAGGTAAAAGCATATTCTTCAATCAGAAAAAGAAAATGTTTTCTTATCTTTTACCTGTTAGTAAACAAACAAGCATTAGGTACAAGGTTGTTCATGATTGTTATGTCAAAGTATCACACTTCCTAATACCACATACACTAAATATAAATAAAATAATTTTAATTAGAAATGATGAAACATATATATTAATTTAAGATGTTATGGCAATCTTGCAATGTCTTACAAAGCAATGTTCCTATGTTTAAATAATTCGTTAATTTCTGTACTGCAGTAACAAAACAGTGTGACATTTAATACAAACTGTGTCATAAGATGTAGATAATCAAACAGATCCTCTGCCATGCAGTATGTAGAGTATGAAGCAAAACAATGAAAGTAAATTTTATATAATTTTCCATAATCATGACTGAATATGACAAAGAACTTTATGGGACCGTAATTAAAACCGACCTCATAGGATGGTTGTTAAATCATAGATATGGTAAATTTCATTATTAATTAACGAATGCTACTCTCGCTGCGAAAGCTGTATCAACTAAAAAGTTTTACAACAAACATTAGAGAACTATACTTTTTGAAGAATACTTGATGTGACAAGATGATTTGAATCTGCCCTTTTTTGAGATATTATCCAAGCGTATCTTAGACTGTTACCATGATTTCAAATGCCGCTACATTGAAATTATTTAAGGTTTTCTTAAAAAAATATCTTATTTCCATTGTAGAATAAAAAACTTTTAAAAACTAAAAAAAAAGCTTTAAGATATTGACAGTTGTATGTAAAACACACGCGAGTGTGAGAATAAGTGAAATTCTTGGTTTGGTAATTAGGAGGTCAGCGTAAGCACTCTATTGTTAGCTGGTGTACCTGTTGAAATGTCACCTGGTTGTTTACAGTGCTGTCCGTGTTAATACATCATTGGAAAGCGTGTTGATTTTGTTTTCTTGAACTGTTTTTTGTTTATTTTCGTTTTGAGGTCATTGTGACTGTGGTGTATGGGTGTGACTGTAATTACGTCGGTTGTGCGTTCAATTCCCGCTATGAGGAAATTAAATATTAAATATTTTTTATTCCTAGCTCTGATAGTTGAGTTCTACCACTCTAGTTGCAGTGCCTCAAAGATTGGGTACTCTTAAAGCCGACGATATTGTAAAACCTTTTCGACAGTATATGACAATCAGAAAACAAATGGAAAAAACTACTGGGACATTTTAATAATAAAGCTTTTTTGGGATATTTTAATAGTAAAGCTTTTTTGGGACGTTTTAATAATAAAGCTTTTTGAATGTAGGAACTATGAACGCACGAACAGATGATTTCTCGATATTCCTTCGAGAATGGGAAATATGATATTTAGCCTTTCGCGTCTACGCAAAGAGAGTGGTAGGCAACGACTAGTATATCTATAGCGCAAAGTAGAAAGTTATATATGAAAATTGATTAAACGAACATCGAACTATTAACTTTTGAATTTACTCTAAAGACCTAACTTCTAAGAAACGTTTTGCAAATCTATTATTAAGTAATGACTTAATTGAATAAAAAATAAACTAAATTATAATTAACCGTGCACTTTCAAAGTACACGGTCGTTAGTCGTACAGATTACATTTTTATATGGGAAAAACGTAAGAATACATTTTTAAAAACATCACTATAGCAGGTGTATAAAAAACTATAGCAAGAAGATTAACTTTTTTAATTTAACACAAAAAGTGGTTTAACGATTGCGTGTTCACTTCTAGTTTTTAGGCTTTTTTTTAACTTTACTTTGCACATGGCAGGTAAGGACAGGTTGGGAACATAGTGGTAAGAGATCCCGTTATCATTAAGACTTCCGTTACCCATTTTTCATTTGTTGAGCCATTGCGTGTTAACTATATATGACCGCTGTTATTTACAATAATAACTAGAGGAAAGAAATGGAAATATTCAATATTTCTTGACTTTGATTCCCACAAGTGTGCTTGCGCCACAACTGGCCTCGTCACTTGGACATGATTGACTAATATAGTAAAACTAGGTTTATAAACAAAAAATGTAACTTAAAAATAATTTAACACATGGTTAGGGTAGAATTTTTTTATATAATTAAAGGGTCAGTTCTCGTGTAGGTACTTGGCATTTGGCCAAGGGGATTGGGGAATTACCCTCTAAAATATTATATAATTTTAATAGAAACGTTAAGGTTGTTGTTTGGTTTTGTTATATCCAGGTAAAGAAATATTTTTGGCAGCCAACTTTTTTTATTTTATTCGACGTTTGAAGACAGAATAAAAAATATTTAAACTAACATACAATTAAAAGTAAATATGCATACTTGTAAAAAACAACTCGTTTAGGCATCCTTTAGCCTTTGGTTAGCTTTGGCTTTTCAGTAGAAAATACAATATCAACAATATGGTAAAAAACAGTACAGATCTATTATCTAAATAGTTTAGTAAATACTAAACTTATTTTTTTTTAAAAAGCGTGTAAAAATTTTGAACGAAGCAGGATTTGAACCTGCGCCTCTGGAAAACCGTTCCAGCGCTCTGACCAACTAAGCCATTCGTTCTCACCAAGCTCCGTCGAAATTCTTATACGCTTGTTACAACTTATTTATGTTGTTAGCATCTCTGTAGGGAGATCTTTACAAATTTCCGCTACCCAAAGACAACTCGTAAGAATTATCGTTTGGCAAGAGAGAACTTTACTTAGAAAGTCTCACCGACCGAGTATTATTAAATAAATTTATTTTGTTATCCCGTTACGAAGGTGACACATGCAACACAAACAATGGTAGTTATGGCAGGTGTTTTATTTTATATGGTGAATTTACAAGTATGGGAGCAGAACTGCCTTCCGGGCCGGTGGTAGCTTTACAGCTTGAGCCTGTATTCAATAACTGGTTGGATATACAGAGGGCACTTGGTAACCTAGTGTTAAGATACTCTGTTCCCATTGCAACAATTCCGTTCCCTATTTCCCACAGAATTTGTGGATTTTCTTGTTGAGTGGATCTGTGACGCAACACCGCGTTTTGTTTTATTAAATATTTTATTTTCTTTAGTGGAAATCGAACCTTGAACCTGTCGAGTTTTCAGCCCCACACATAACACAAAACGACAGGCCTTTACAAGTCTTTTTGAATTTTAATTTATTGTAGTTGGACTTATCGAACAATTGTAAGCGGGCAGGTGGCAGGTGCCTGCACCCGCGCGCACCCGGCGCGGTGCCGTGTGACCGGTGACGCGCGACGCCTCGACCTTCCTCCGTAAAACAACCTTTTACCACATTTCTAAGTTTTCTACGCTGACCTTTGACTTTCTATTGTAATCTTATACTGATAGTATTTATATATCTATAGATTGTAAGTCTTCGTGCTTCAAGTTGTTCCGTTCACGTGATTTCTTCGATCCTTGTATGGGTGAACACGCGGTGTTTTGGTATTTTGTGTCCCAAAAAAAAAAAATTCATTTCATTTAATAATTTAACTACATGTCATCTCTTTTGAAGATATTAATGAATGATAAGGACCAGAATACTTTTCTTCTTTTTTTTACTTATTTTTTAATAAATATATATATGAGGATTATTTTTATATATTGATGTTACAGTTTTTACTGTTTTCTCTTTATACTTTGTGTAGGCGTTAAATGAAAAATTCCGGTTATTCCCGGTTCCCGTAAAAAAATCGAAAAATCCTATATAGTAGTTTCCCCTATACTCCTAACTTAACCTAATTTAATAAGAAATGTCTACATTCTAAATGCAGTAGTTCCGTCTATGCTTTGTCTGTTACTGAGAATAGCAAATATTGTTGTGAAAATTATTATTTACAAATCTCTGCCATTTGCAGCTTGGTTATAATAATACTTCGAGGCCACCAGCGTGTGACTGTAACTGAAAGGTTGCGGGTTCGATCCCCACTCGAGGAAATGAAATATTTTTATATTTTCACTTTAAATATTTAATGGTAACATTTGAGTGGCGAAAGCCCACAGAAACACGCAATGCCTCGAATTCGGCGGTAAGTGGGAAACGAAAATAGAACGGAGTGTATTAACACTAGGTTTCCAAGTTCCCTCAGTCTACCCTGCCATGTGCGGGATACAGCGTGAAGCTGAGTAGAGAGACTAGAGTAATAATGATACTACTGTTTTGGAAACGATATATTATGTATTGTCTTATTTATTATAACAAAGGTTGACTTGCCTATAGAGGTGCAGAGCTACAAGCATGTGAATATAACGCGAGGTTGTGGGTTCGATCTCCACTTGAGGAAATTATTATTATTTTTTTAAATAGAAAAGCGCGGCGTTGAGTTTCGTCACTCAACAATGGCGGAAACGAGGTGTCCCAACACTAAGTTCCCAATTAACTTCGCCTTCACTGCTAAGCGCGGGACACAGCGCAAAGTTAAAAAGCATATATGTCTTTAGGTACAACAATGACAATTGTAGCGATTGCATTTAAAATAAACGTTAATTATGTCAATGTATGCGGAAATATTTTCAAAGTTAGATTGCATCTCTTACAATTTTTAATTTATTTATACGAGAATTTTGTTAAGTGATATAATAATTTTAGTAGTGTATATTAAAGAACTTATTATATGTATAAAAAATTAAACGACGGTAATTAGGCAAAGCGCGGCGTTGAGTTCCGCCACTCAATGCCTCAATTTCGGCGGAAAGTGGGGAATGAAAGTGGAACGGAGTGTCTTAACACTAGGTTCCCGGGTTCCCTCTGCCTACCCTGCCTCGTGCGGGATACAGCGTGCTGAAAAAAGAAAAAAAAATAAACGAAGCAGGTTTTGAACCCGCGCCTCTTGGAAGCGCTCTGACCAACTAAGCCATTCGTTCTCATCGTCGTTTGAACGAATGGCTTAGTTGGTCAGAGTGCTCGGACGGTTTCCAAAAAATGCGGGTTCAAATCCTGTTTCGTTTCACTTCTTATACGTTTTGAAATTTAGTATTTTTCTTTCCTAAGTGTGGAGAAACACTTAAAAAATAGTAAAAAAACTTATTTATTTCTTCAATCCTCACCTTTAATAGTAAAAAGAGAAGGCGTCACAAAGCTTATGGATATTTGTAGAATATTCTCGATTTATCGTAAATGCATGTAAAATAACAAACATTTATCGTTTCGACTATCGGTCCGGTAATGACACGCCTCGTTACTCCACAATGGATCGGGTTTCAGCGGCCGATACTGTGCGTAATACATTTCTACATAATTATTAGTATCCGTTTTATATAATCCCATTGTCTTGTTTCGCTACGGTAATAGAATGTTCATCATTTATTAATTAGCACATTATGTGTCTGAGGCCCGTTCGTTAAACGCGAAAGGTTGTGGGTTCGATCTCCACTCGAGAAATGAGATATTTGATATTGTTATTGCTTAACTCTGGATGTAAGGCAAAGTGCGGTGCGATGTATATTTGCAATTGCAACCTACCTTCAAGATTTTTTCTCAAGAGGTTTTATTTAAATTGGTTCATAAATAAAAAAATCTATTATTTTAAATATTTTTTTCGAAAAAATTGCTACGACAGTAAATAAATGTATAATTTAAGCAGGTCGAGCGGATCGCTAATATGTTAATAATAAACAAAAAATATAAAAAAAAAATGTGTACCATTAAAAACATAATTCTCATATTAGTAACTTTAAATATATCGGCGAGCGATAAAGCTGAAATCTTTATTAGTTTTTCAACGGAACGACTTTGCATTGATGGCGCAGTTAATCTAAATTTCAAAGGTTTCGTAACTTTCATACATATATTTGTTCAATCATTTCTGAAAAATATTAAATAATATATGTGTATGTAATATTTCACGATGTGTATGGGTTCGATTCCTAGACTCGAGAGAATTTATTCTCTAGTAACTTAAAAAATATATAGATATTTAAAGTGTTTTTTTTTCTATACCGCTTATAATCTATGATTTCTTAATGGCGTTGTCGTTATTATTATTAAAAAAAAAGAAGATTTTTTTTTTGACTCTCTTTAATTTTTAAAGCTTTAAAACGTGAGAGCCACTTGAGACGCTGTTAAAATAGTATATGTTGACGACGTTTTTCTCAAAAATATTTTCTACCGGATTTGGACAAAAAGTAATATGCGGCTGTAAAGGTTGTCCGATCCCCTCCCGAGTAAATTAAATATTTAATATTTTCATTTTCTGGTTAAACCGCAGCGTTAAGTTCTTTTATTAAATTCACTACGAAATGTCTAAAATTCGGCGGAAACAGTAGCATGAATCTGAATGTCATAACACTAGGTTCCTAAAGTATCCTGCCAGGTGCGACGGTGCGACGTGAAGCTGAGGCTTTCAGCGGCAAACGGTAAGAGACGGTGGTTGTAGGTTTGATCTTCACTTAACTAAAAGAATTTTATTCAAATTGTCTAGTGAAGTTAGTTATTCTTTATTATTACTTTTATTCTCAGCCAAGTATAATAAAAAGCAACACTTTGTACTAATATCTAATTAATAATATCTTTTTACCTTTCCATATGCAGAAGATTAGAGATAGATATATATATATGTACATACATCTTATATACAATCGTAGATGAAATAGCTGCGTGATGATAATTCAATATAGCGACGTTTGTTGATACTGATATTTAGTGACTACAATACCGCGTGCAAGGCTCGGAAAATTAAAACAATAACATTGGGTAATTGTATATCCTTACGTAAGCAATTGTATCGGTGGCTCGTGAGAGCGTGAATACCAAGTGACAGTCATGGGCGAATAGAGATTTATGGGATGCTATAATGGATGAATGATTAGATATGAGGCCTGTCGTGGCGCAGATACACAAGCGGGTGTGAACGAGATAGGTTGGGGTTTCGATCCCGTTTCGAGAAAATGAAATATGTATTTTCAAATTAATGTTTTCATTTCTTCGCTCTGGTGGTAACAAAGCAAACCGCTGCGTTAAAAATTAATTATTTTTATTTAAATTAAGACGTACAAGGTTAATTTTTTGTGCATAAAACAATTTACCACCGGTTCAATAAAGTTACTGCCTGGGACCTGGGAAGAACCGGCACAAGGAACTCAGCGGGACATGCCTCTTTTTTTGTTGAGTTCTGCTACTCGACACGTAATGCCTCCAATTTTGTGGACGACAGAGAACGAAACGGAGTGTGTTAATATTTATTATATTCTCAAGTTTCCTCTGCCTACTCCGCCACGTGCGGGATACAGCGTGAAGCGGAGAAAGAGAGAGATGATTAGACATTGTTAGAGTTGATGTATATTTCTCTTCTAGATGCACTAATTGATTGTTCCTAAATAAAGTATCAAAAGTCAACATTTGTAATTCTTTTATATAATGGTTTGAAATATTAATAAAGTTGTTTTTATAGTAGCATTTTAAAAAATATATTATAATCTTGATTCGTTTTTTCAAAACGAAAAGTTATGTGTAAGCAGCATTTTTGATTTTAATATACTTTAGAGGCCTTCTTGTTCTGCTTAACTTGGAATTGAATGTGGAGAATGTTAAAGATTATTTTAGCAATAAACAATAAAATGCCATGAAATATTAATAAATGATAGTAAGTGTCATTTATATAATAATCATCAAAGCAATTTTATGGCTTTCTTGAATAAATTTGGTCTTAATTCAATTTCTCCTTCTTGAGTTTTTTCAATATATATTTTTTTATATTTTCTGTCTTATCAATCATCAAAGAAAGAAAGATGTGGAAAAAGTGAAAGAAGTATGCTTTGTTCGCAAGCGGCGGCAGCGTTTGATGTGCCGGCCCTTAGATCCCGTTAGAGATACAACTACAAGCTCGGAATTAGACTATGTTATAATATTATACTCTTACATATAAAATATATGGTATTGTTTTATCTATTGATTATATTATATAAGGAGGACTTAAACATAAAAACCGTATATTAATTATTTTTCATTATTTTTTTTCAAAACTCCTATTTTAGGCCTGTTTGTTGCCTGCACTCAAAATATAATTGACGGCTACACGTCAACTATTTTTTGAGTGTTGTATTTCGCTCATTGAGGGGTAGGCAGAGGAAACCCTTAGAAAATAATTAAGCTTTTTAAATAATTCTTAAAGAATTGCGTTTTAGTGGCGGTTACCAAAACGACGAGATATTCTAAAGAAATACCTCTTCTAGTGCTACACAGTGCTGTCGGTGGCAATTATTATTTACCATCAGGTTAACGTATGCTCTTTTTCCTTGCCTTTAAATACGCGCACCCCTCAGTCGCACCCTTGTACCCTGTGCCACGGTAGGCCTCACTTTGTTATAGTAAAATATAGCTAAAATGTAATTATATTTGAGGCTTGCCGTGGTGCAGTGGCACCAGCGTGTTACTGTAAACGACGGGTTGTGGGTTCGATCCCCACTCGAGGGAATTAAATATTGAATATTTTCAATTTAAATATTTATGTAATATTTTTAGACCCACCGCTCAACCCGCAATGCCTTGCATTTCGCAGAAAGTTGCAAACGGAAGTGAAACAGAGTATCTTAACACTAGGTTTCCAAGTTCCCTCTGTCTAACACGCCATATGCGGGATAAAGCGTGAAGCTGAAAAAAATGTAATTAATTAATTAATCTCTAGAATATCTTTAACAATTAAATATGCGTAAATTTAAACAGTACCGGCGAGATGCTTCTAAGCGACCCGGCGCGTTAATTAACCAGTTTCTAACGTCGCGGTGTATTCACACGCGTTACGTTTTTTTTTCTGCATCCACTGATATTTTTTACAGTTACTACTCATACACTTACAGTTGTTTCTCTCGAAGCGCTAAGAAAATTGGTCAGTTTGGTGATAATGGATTTTTAAGAGAATATTTTCATATAAAAAGTTTTTTATGTGAAAACTTTTGAACTAAGCTTAAAGTGCCGCTAAGCCATCAGCTACAATTTAATTCTTATATATATATATATATATATATATATATATATATATATATATATATATATATATATATATATATATATATACTTATATACTATTTATAAAAAAAAAAATAAAGTATCATTTCTCACCTAAGAAAGTTTGTTTTGCTGCTGGATTTGATGTTTTGCGGTATCACAAAGCCTGTGGTGACGCGGCGCTGTTCACGACCGTTATTCTCTTATATTAAAATTGTTATCGAGCTTTCGATCCAATAAGTGCTTCTGAATGCATTTCTTTAGATATATATAGCTCCGCGTCACGGCACAACAACATAACACTAATACTTCTTCTTCTTCTCATTAGCTTCACGCTGTATCCCGCACGAGGCAGGGTAGGCAGAGGGAATCCGGGAACCTTGTGTTGAGACACTCCGTTCCACTTCCGTTTCCCACTTTCCGCCGAATTTGAGGCATTGCGTGTTGAGTGGCGGAACTCAACGCCGCGCTTTGCCTTATTATTTACAATTTGGTCTAATCCAGTATAAAACATGAATAATCTAGAATGTTTAACAGTATTAGTTACCTGTTGTCTAGCCAGGTAGCCATTTTGCATTCGATCGATCGCAGTCCGTCCTAGCCGGAACACCATCTAAAGATTCGCCACACTCGTCTGCTCGCAGTCGCGCAATTATACTATACAAGCGTAAAGGCTTTTGTCTCAGATTTATTATTGTTGTCGCTACGGTACGGTGTTTACCGCTACGTACAGAAATGTGATGTTCCGTGATTTTTATTTACTTGAATTGTGTAGAAAATCTTTTTATAGGAGGCAAAGCAGTAAAAGGATTCTATCTATGTATTGAAACAGTTTTCAATGAACTGCTCATCTATTGTTTGTAGCCATAGAGTAGCCCATAGTCTTCTATAAAAGTTATATTTAACATAAAAAAATTGTTTTCTTTTTTAACGAGAAGTTTCTGAAATTTGTATACATAGAAAAGTTACTTTAAGCAACTAATCTCTACTTGCTATTATAAGTTATTAAGTCTAAAATATAATAATTAACGTGTTCTGGGAAAGATAGTGTAAGTGGATGAATGAACGGTTTCTTGAGTCACAATCTCACCTGGTTGTTCAAGTTTTTGGGAAGGCTGCGCGTGAGTCAGCCGCGTGACGTCACGCGCCCGCTATGCGCACGCGCACCTCGCATAAACACATTATACCACAGGCATCGTCCAAAGTAAGTATTATAGGTTATGGAGTCCCGTAACTTTAGCTGTGCATATCTAATGTGCTGTTATTTTGATATTTATATAAATATTGTTATATAATATATATATTTTTTTAATGAGGGTATAGAGTAAGTTAGGTTATATCTATCTTTTTCTTGTAAGTACATTCGTTGTTTAGTTAAAGGATATCTTTCTATTTTCTGTTACTTTTTTACCTATTTAGGGTTTTGACGTGTAACGCAAAGTCAACCAAATGTAGAAGGTATTTTTATTGCTGATAGAACTGAGTTTCTCAAACAGTCGAGAAGGACTTCGACAATAAATAGTATGTTATAATTATATGAAAATTTAAATGAAACGGGACTCGAACCCGCCTCGAAGCGTTACATTTTTTTCTCACCAACTCCATTGAGGATTAAAAAACTTTCTTAGTGTATGAATAACACTCTAAAACATTTTAAAATGTTTGTGGGAAAATAGATAAGTACAGCCATACTAGATATTGCCCTTTTATATCCATGCGTTTTTAAATACTTCTTTGTAATATAATAATAACAGTTCTACGAACGTTTTCTAAGGATTTTATTACTAGAGTTAAATTTCGGCTTAGAGTGTAAACCTGCTAAATGCGTTTATTGATTTTTCTATAGAAAAGTTTTGCTTTTTTTTTATAATAATTTTAAAGATAAAAACTTGGCGTTTATTTTCTTTTTTGTAGTATAGAATACAAATCAATATGGAAATTAAGAAAATCTTATGATAATCTATCACAGATTTTTTGTTAATAAAATTTTATTTTTGTTTTAGTTTAGTCATTGTAAAAAAAAAATGTTTTAATATGTAAAACTAGTTAGAGAAGTTATATTTTAAGTTCAATAGTTTTCAGTCCGTTTTACATATTAAAATACAATACATTGCGTTTATAAATACTCCAATGCCAGATATATTTTTAACAAAAACTTTATTTATAAGTTTTTTTCTATTTTCCCTATTTTCCTGTAGTAAAAATATTGACGTAAGTGACGTCATTTGACTTTTAAAATCAAAATTGTATGACACATTGGTAGTTTTTATTTGGCAATAGACCCTACCATGTATTTTTTTAAAGCCCTTTTAAAGTTAAAGCCCTTTTAAAGTATGACTCAGATCAGTCAGATAGCTGGTCATTGTCATGACGACCGTTTCGCTAAACATTATTGTATAAAGTATTGTCATAGTAACAATGATAGTAGCTGCACTCTACACGCTACTTTATGTAGAGAAAGGGTTCGTTTGACAATTTACAGCGTTGAACCCTGTTTTTTTAGTTCTCAACTCAGTAACGATTTAATTTTTTTTGAGGTCTATCGTGATCTGTCAGGAGCATGGTACGTATGTTTGGATTCGATTCTCACTCGAGAAAATGAACTATTCTGCCGGAATTGAGACATTGCGTGTTGAGAGGCGGAGTTCAACGCCGTACGTTGTATAAAAAAATGAACTACATAATATTAAGAAAATATATATGCCTATTTCACTGTTAAGAACTTAAGTTATATATTAAGTAAATGTTTGCAATGCAATGCTTTCAATAAAAAATAATGTTTTATATATTTTAGTATGTGGTCAAAATAAAGTATTTACTTAAATTGCTCTTGCTAAGTGTCAAATATACGTAATATACCGTAACTCAATTTACCAGCCTCGCAACGGTCCGGTAAGGCCCACTTGCGGTGCACGTACAGGTAATCATCCATTGTTGAGAACAACAATGAAGACGCCACTCGCTCTTATCTCCAAGAAATGAAGGCCATTTTGTATTATTAACTACTAGTTTCCATCATAACTACCAACTTGGAGTCTTGGACTAGATACAGACATGTATTATGAAATATCTATTTTTTTTTAATTCAGTGGAAGAACGTTTTAATAATGTTTGTCAAGCCGTTGGTTCTCGACACTAATATTTAAAATAAACTTGTTTGTTTGCTCGAACACACCGAACTCTAACAACTAGTTCATTAACTCAACTTCAGGCTGTATCCCACACATGGCAGGGTAAAGGGCAATGGAAACTTGGGAACCTAGGGGTACCCGTTCCACATACGTTCCCCATACGTTCCCCACTTTCCGCCGAATTTGAGACATTGCTTGTTGAGTGGCGATACTCAACGCCTAATAACCTAACCACTGGTTCGATATAAGAATCCCTTTGTGTTATCGAGTAAGGCTTATATGTTGCATTACGTTGAAAGTTAATCGCTTCAATGTTCACAGTAGTTACCTTCCTCAGGATGTGTCATAAATGTTGCACAAATCTTAGTTATTTCTATTTGATTGCAGAAACTATTTAAATATATTTCTTGTATGTACTAAGTACTTATATATATCTAGAAATATATATATATATATATATATATATATATATATATATATATATATATATATATATATATATATATATATATATATATATATATATATATATATATATATATATATATATATATATATATATATATATATATATATATATATATATATATATATATATATATATATATATATATATATATATATATATATATATATATATATATATATATATATATATATATATATATATATATATATATATATATATATATATATATATATATATATATATATATATATATATATATATATATATATATATATATATATATATATATATATATATATATATATATATATATATATATATATATATATATATATATATATATATATATATATATATATATATATATATATATATATATATATATATATATATATATATATATATATATATATATATATATATATATATATATATATATATATATATATATATATATATATATATATATCTAGACATGTTTTATTCGAAGCGTTTCGTTGATTGTGTAATTTGTAAGTGTGAAGTTTATTATTGTTCGTTTTTTCCATGTGGGAAGAGGTCAAGGCTGTATGTCATTTTGTATGTGATGTTTACTTACGCTTAAATGCTATTTTCATTATATTAAACCTTATATATTTTATATGCAGGTGTAGATTTGTCTGAGTTTGTATAAGGTGCTTTTCTTTATTTTTAAAATTGGGTTCACTTTGTATTCTGCACCTGAGAAAACTTGGGAACCTTGTGTTTAGTTCCGTTCTAATTAAAACACTTACGTTCCCAACTTTCCCACGACATCTTGAGACATTGCGTGATGAACGTCGGAACTTAACGCTGCACAATGCCTCCAAACAAGAGCGAAAAAAATGAAATATTTAATATTTGATTTTGACTTCTATTGAAGGACAATATTTAAGGATATTATTTCTAAAAACTTCAAAAATTATTAAAATTTAATTTGCGTCCGTAACTAATTTACGTTTCCATGCATACCTCGTGATTTTTGACCTCAAAGTACAATGACTTATCATTCAAAGAACAAGACAAGCTCTGTGTTTTCGATTTAAAATGAATCACGCTATGAGAAAACGTAGTTGTCAGTATAAAATAATAAGCGGCGTCGATACCGGCTCGAGGAAAAGGAAGTGGGCAAGATGGCGGAACGTGACTTGTGTGTTTGTACGTGTTTGAAGACTATACGATGGACAAACAAAAATATATCATTTTAATATAGACAATTATATAATGTATGTTAATTATATATTTCAAGGCCATCATGGCACTTTGGAAAAGCGTGTGGAAAGGCGGTGGTAGTGAGTTTGATATTTTAATTAATGGCAATAATTTTAATTTTTTCGTTCTCCCATAAAGATTTTTCGTTATGAAGCGAACCAACGAATATTTATATTTTATAGTGCAGGATATTTTGGTAATACGATAATTTTGTTCGGGGATTCTTGTTATTTCCTTATGATAAAATGGTTAATTCCACTTATTTAGTTATTTGTACAGAGAATTATTATTTTTTTAATATTTTACTGATTGATTTCACGTCTAACTTCCGTTTCTTATTGTTTCATTTCTTATATTGACGTCTCTGCCATAATAATTAAAGATAAAAAATATAATATTGTACTTCAGAATGTGCTTTATCTAACAATATTTATATGTATTTAAAACATACTGTTCATATTTTCGTCATAAGTCAATGCCTCGTGTTTGTCCGGGTGTAACCTCCGGGTATCAAATCCACAATCTTCGCTTACAGTCGGGCGCTGTCCCACTTCGCCACCAAGACAAAAAACTGCAAAATATATTGCCAAAAAACATATATTTTTTTATATTAGCTTGTAAAATAGATTCATTTTTATTTGATTAAATAAATGTTGCTTGTCTCGTTCTCGAGTACTTTAAAACCTTGCACACATTGATTTTTTTAACGCGGATGGTACAAAACCTTGGCAGCAATCAATGTAGCGGTGGTCGTTATGCTAATCTTCCTTAATGCAATTATTATATTTTTTTTTATCTTTACATAGTACCCTGATTAAAGCAGGGTAGGAAGAAGGAACCCGGGAACCATTTGTTTATTAAGATGGTTTTTGTTGCCTACTATTTGCCAAATTCTGGAAGCATTGCATGGCGGAACTCAACGCCGTGGTATACCTACTTAGTTACCAGAGCAATGAACCTATAACCTGTCGTGTTTACAGTCAATTATACTTATTATATAAATTTATAAAAAAAATCTATCATTGCGAGCGCAGGATCAAATCAATATCACAATGAGTCACTAAATATTTACATACGGAGAATGTTTAAAAAACAACACTAGGTTCCCAAGTTCCCTCTGCCTACCCTGCCATGTGCGGGATACAGCGTGAAGCTAAGTAGAGAATGTTTAAAGGCACTTAAATATTTACGTTAAGCGTAAGTACCTACTGTTGCAGCTAACAGTGACTCACTCATATGGTGTGTAAACTTAACTTTTTCGAGCTTTAGCCCGTAACTTTTATTTAATGAAAGTATACTTTATATATTTCTATGAGATAATGTTTAGTTAAACAGAAGGCAAGTGTCAAAACCCGGAAGTCGGAAGTCCTCACATTGCAGCCGAATGGTGAAGCCAGCAAATGATAGTAATTTCTTCTCTTCTTGATTTATTTTTCGTTCTTAGTAAAGAAGTTGTTTAGTAAAACATATTCGTGGTGTAGATAAAAACTGCAATTTGTCTTATTATACATTCCTCCACGCTTGTCACAGAAGTACTAAAGATTTTTCTTGTTAAATAATTAACATATCATATTAATTGACAATATCCCATCCCATATACATCTCTTGTCTATAATATAAGAGGAAATTCTATGGAAAATCACACTTAAAATCATAGAAATATGAAATCTAGGGAGACAATGATTAAATTTAGAACTATTCAAAGATTGAGGCCTGTCGTGGCGCAGCGGCACAAGCGTGTGACTGTAACCGACAGGTTCTGGGTTCAATCCCCAGTCGAGGAAATGAAATATTTAATATTTTTAATTTAAATATTTAATGTTTCATTTTCTTTGCTCTGGTAATAAGGCAAAGCGCGGCGTTGAGTTCCGCCACTCAACACGCAATGCCTCAAATTTAGCGGAAAGTGGGGAACGGAAGTGGAATGGAGTGTCTTGACACTAGGTTCCCTCTGACTACCCTGCCTCGTGCGGGATACAGCGTGAAGCTATTCAAAGATTTTTTTTAATAATAATAACCACTATAGTAGTGCAATATCTATGACGTCATACTTATACGATCACGTGAAGACTCGATACAAGCAACACGCAATGCTACCTAAATCGCATTAATATGAAATTATGAAACGATTTACAAATAAAATTCTTTAGTAATTTTCAATCCTACGGCAATAACAGAAGGAACATTCACTTCGCCAACTCGTTTTGGCTGTGTCCGATATTTTTGATCGCACCTATCTACGATTGCATGCGAACGGTTAAGCCGCACGACACTTGCCCTTTAAACAAATATAAATGTTATTTTAATTGTGATAAAGATCATATTTGAATATTTATTGGTGTAAGTAAACAGTTGACCGATCGATCGTTTCTTATACTGCGTAATGTATTGTTGTACTATTTGGTAAATTATTTTACGTTAGTTGTTGTATTAACATGTTAGTTATTTAGAAATGGTGCTTAACGCTGTGTTTTATATATATTGGAGTAGCGTAACTCAACGCCTTATTTTAACTACTAGAGCGGGAAATGTCAATAATTAGTTCGTCTGTATGTTCCATACTTTAATTATTAATGGAAGAACTTATTAATATCATGATGTAGCTGAAAATATTAAAGATATTTACTTAAACACGAGGCTCCCGTGACGTGGCAAAAGGGAGGGAATGAAATATTTAATGTCTACATTTTTTTGGTCTGGTAACAAGGCAAAGCGGTTGATTGCCGCCACTCAACTGGCAATACCTCCTCAGTCCAACGGAAAGTGGTTAATGAAAAAAAATGAAGGTAGTGGTAACAAATTTATCATCATCTGAATAATCCAATTATGCAAGATTACTTTTTCCCTACTTTTTAGTTTATTGTTGTGCTTTAAATTGAAGAATCAAACGTCAAACTTAAAGTTTTATCAGAAAAAAAAAAAGATTTTTATGATTATCAAGTTTTAATATACTAGGCATCATATCTCATCGACACATTGGAAAACATCATTTTCATACCAACAATGTTATCTCCGCATCACACTATACATAGATAGTTCTCATATCGCGCTGTTCTCGAAGTTTCACCAGCTTTCCCATTTTGCACTTTTCACTGAATAAAGCTCACTTGTACTCGAGACCGTCGGAATCGAATGCGTGGCTAATCGTTTATAATTCGATTAGTTCGAGCTGTCATATTCGAGTACGTATCGAGACCTAATTCGATAGTCAGCGATCACGGTCAAGAAACTTTCGCAACGTTGTCTACGATTGATCTAGTGGCTTAATTTATATTGTAAAATAATGATCAGAGGCGAGGTGTGGCGCAGGAGTACAAATAAGAAGTGCGGCTTTAAACACGGCGGTAGTAAATTCAATTTTCACTTGAGAAAATGAAATTTTCAGACTCGACCGGATCATTACTGCCTCGGTCACTGCGTTACGAATTGGGTAATGCCGGGCCCCGGTGCCCATCCACCTTAAAAGCCGGCAACGTTCCTGTAGCTCCTCTGAAGTTACACGGGGCCGTGGGCGACGGTGATCACTTACCATCAGGTGACCCGTACGCTCGTTTGCCGTGTCTTATCCTAAAAAAAAAAAAGAAATTCTTAACTTCACGTTATATTCTGAACTTGCTTTGCAAATAATAATTATTTCATTCCTTCGGTCTGATAATGAGAGGCAAACCGCGGCGTTGAGTTCCGCCACTCGCACTAACAGCTTTGTGTCCGCGTGTTCTGTCCTAGCGCATCGTAAAATGCTGGATATGCGTAATTATTTTTATATTATGACTGACACATGACACACGTTTCATGAAAACAAATCCAGATAATGGGATTTCGCTCACGTTTGTCACAGTTACCGTCTCGTTGTTTACGTGATGCCTACGCATTTTTTTTTAAACTTGTTTGTGTCGGCTTTTTTAAAGTTATGTGTATAACTAGTTTTTGTTATTGTTTTTTTTTTAATTTGTATTGTTATGATTGTAATTAGCAATTGTGGTTTTAGTCTTCAGTGAAAAAATATTGTTCTTAAATTATGATAATTGTCTAGTTAAAGTGGGCGAAGCTGCGGCGAAACATCTCAAGCGGGATAAAAAGTAATGGTACAACTATGTTAAAAAAAATATATATTAATATATAGTATATACTATGAACGCATGTCTATAATTTTATTTCTAAAGCAAAATTATTTTTAATCCGTTCGTCCGTAAACCTTTTTTGACATCTCCGTTTGTACGTAAGGATATTCGATATTATGATCTTAAAATACAATCCTACGGCAATAATTTTTTATTTTATTATTTTTAAATTGTTATTTCACACTTAGGAAAGAAAAATAATATAAATTTTAGAAAGATAAGTAAATATGAACGAGAATTGTTCCTGCGCCTCTTGGGTCTCTCTTGGACAGTTACCAAGGGGCGCGGGATAAAATCCCGCTACGTTGAAAATTTTATATTTTTTATTTAAATTTGTAAAATGAAATTTCATTATATGAAAATTTTAATTACAAATAGTCAAGTTTTCTTTAAGTACTTAAACATGTATTTCTTTTTGCAGTCTGCCTCACGCTATTACTGGCAGCGACATCGTCAGGCGTCCTCGCGGCCGGCCCGCTCGGCCCCTCGGAACGCCCTGAGGCGTACTTCAATGGCACCTCCTTCATCCGCCTCGCCAAGCCCTTCTCACTCAAACAGCTCGTCGGGCTGAGCTTTAGGACTTGTGTTGGTAAGTACCCCATTACGATTAACTTGAATATGAAATAAATAAGTTACTTCTAGCAATGTTCTGACTTCAAGAACAAAGATATCAGTGTTAAGAACTAAAATCGAATTTTGATACACATTTAGTTCATTTTAGAGAAGAAAATATTTACCTTCCCAATACTACCGCAGGGTAGTTTCTAAGTACGTATGTGATTATAAATAAAAGTGAATGGAAGCCTAATATTATCAAATTTCAATGGGAAAAGGAGGTTTTCCCATACTTAAGTTATGTTATAATGATAATTTTATTAACTAATTTAACCACGGCGACAAAAAGGGTGTTATAAGTTTGATTTTTCTGTCACCGTTAAAAGTTAAGCATTTAATAAAAAAAATAACATTTCTCAATATTGATTAATAAACGCATGGCAAAGTAGAAAGAGGGAACTTGGGAACCTAATGTTAAGGCACACCCTTCCTGTCCCCGTTTTCTGCCCAATTTGTAGCTTGCTTGTTGAGTGGCGGAACTCAACGCCGCGCTAAAGTTGGTGAAGTGACATATTATTTGGTTACTGCATCTATTATGTCATGTATATGTAGCTTACCTAATCTTTTGCATAACAATAGACGCAGTATACGAGGATATTTAATGTATAGAAATTTGATAGTAAATATAAATATTTGTAGAAGGTAAAAAACGTCTACCGGCACAAGGAAATGGTAAAAAAATGCTTTAAATCTTAACAACTTTAAGAAAAATGGGCCTCGAATACTTGAAACTATCTCAAGTTGAATCTTGAAGTACCTACCTATTTGTAGTTCATAAAAACTGTACAAAGTAATGAGAAACAGCTTTTTTAAAGTTATTTATTTAAAAACAACAAAAAAACCTTTGGAAACGTTTAAGGGCTTTAATTTTAACTTTTATGCATATTTTGTTGATCAATTATTAAATGCTTCTAGACTAATAATTAATATTAATAAGTTGATTGTGTTGACTCGAGGAAATGAAATATTTAATATTTTAAATTTACATATGTAATGTTTTCCTTTCTTTGTTCTGGTAAAAAGGCTAAGAACGCGGCGTTGAGTTCCGCCACTCAACACGCAATGGCCCAAATTAGACGGAAAGTGGGAAGCAAACGTAGTGTCTTAATATTAGGTTCTCAAGTTCCCTTTGACTACCCTGCTATGTGCGGGATATAACGTGAAGCTGCGTGAATAAGTTGATGATTTTGTTACTTAGAACGCGCTAATCTCAAACAGTAATGATTCAGACGATAAATTTTTCAGTGTTGAAATCGATTTACTGAGGAATGCTATATTGCATCATGTAATTTTTTTCAGTGTAACCCATACTGGGTTGACCTGTGGTCAGATTTACCTTGGGCATACAGAATGTTGTCTCATACACAACGCTTAGTTATTTCCTCTTGATCAAACATGCGAAGTAACAGGATAATTTTCCAGTTCCAGTGTATGCCCTGTGTTCTTCTTTTTACATCCTATATCGTGCACAACGAAAGATAGACAAAACCTATTGTTAAGATATTTAATACCTTTTTTTTTCCTTCTTTCCACCGAATTCTTGAAGCATTGCATGTTAAGTGGTAGAACTCTACTTAACTCAGAGCCTTGTTACCTGAGCGAAGAAATGAAGTCGAGTCTCGATCTCGACTGGG
The DNA here is from genome assembly GCA_019049475.1 of Eueides isabella. NCBI lineage: Eukaryota > Metazoa > Arthropoda > Insecta > Lepidoptera > Nymphalidae > Eueides > Eueides isabella. Next base: position 17,061,410 of record CM032385.1, read on the forward strand.
AATCGAACCCACACGTCCACAACCATTCGCATATCCACTCGCACACTTGTGCCGCTGAGCCACGACGGCCTCTAATTAATCATCTCCAATGCTGGTTATTTGGGTTACACTGACTAGTCTATTTATTTATTTATCGTACATTAATGATAGAATTACGTTAATTAAACGGATTTTTTTTCTAATTGCGTATGTACTTTTACGCCTTATGGCGAAATGACTTATTTGCGCTAGACTTACTAGCGCGGGTTGTCCAGTTGATACTAATCGTTATATTAAAGCCAAAGTATACAAATATAGCCTATATTCGTATATTATTTAGACGTGTAGATTGTATTCCTGTTAAGTTTCATCAATATCTGTTCAGTAGTTTTGGCGCAAAAGTAGAACAAATATCTGTTCTACTAAAATTAAATTTAAAAAGCGTATAAAAATTTTGAACGAAGCAGGATTTGAACCTGCGCCTCTGGAAAACCGTTCCAGAGGCGCAGGTTCAAATCCTGCTTCGTTCAAAATTTTTATACACTTTTTTAATTTAAGTTTAGTATTTTCTGTCCTAAGTGTGGAATAACACTTTAAAACATTGTAAAAATATTAAATATCTGTTCTTACAAACTTTAATTATTATAATATTACTAAGGTTAATTGTACTGAAACCGTTGTGGCATAGTGTGGCATAGTGTCATCGACAGACCGCTAACTTGATGGTCTGATGCCCAACTTGGAGGAAAAGAGTTGAGTTTCCCCCCTCTACACAGTTTGCCGTGTTAAGTTCTACTACTCAATACGCATTGTGATGTCTCTAATTCGGAAATTACGATAAATAATATCGTAGGCTGAAAGTGTGAACCAGATAAAGTGTAATTTGCCTATTATATTTATAAGGAACTATGAACATGCCTTTATTATAAGAAGGTTCTAAACTTTCGTTTTACCTTTCTGTCCTAAGTGTGGAATAACACTTTTAAATAATAGTAAAAATATTATAAGAAGGTTTTTACAATTTCAAAAATGTGCTTTTTTCTATTGTTTCTCTATACTTACGAAGGTTATGAACGTGTACGATGTATGTAGACATTGGTACCACTTCATGTTGACTAGGTACATATGAAATACAGCAACATCTTATATAATATATTTAAATTTTCTTGCAACTATTCTTACTAGACTGTGAGGGAGATCATCATACGGTTGCTGATTTAAACAGTAAGATTATCGATAATTGTTTATGTAAATTCGAGAACATTAGCACTATTATTCACATTTCAGGCACATGGCTGAGTAAGTAGAGGGAACTTGGGAACCTATTGTTATGTCACTCCGTTTCCCCATATTGGAGGCGTTGCATTTAAAGTGGTGTAATTCAACGGCGCGTGTTGCCTTGTTACCAGAAGTAACTTAACTTAACTTAGCTTCAAGCTATATCTTTATATTTACCTTGCGGGGTAGGCATAGAGAACGGGGCGCCAAACGCTACGGCGAAAGAGGTATGCCGAGAGGCCTCTTTCGCCTCGTCCACTGTCATCAACCTCTTCATACATGCCCTTGTTACCAGAAGTTAATTAAATTTACATTTCCTTATTTAGGGATCGAATCCACAACCTGTCCCCTTTACAATCACATGTATTGATGAATGGCCCTCATTTTTCGACTTACGCTAAAATATGCTACATATGTAGTTAATGTAAATACTGCTAATTTCTTTTTTGTTAGTCATATTTAATAATAATATTTGTTATAAATAGAACGTATGCTATGCTATAGAAATGATTATAAAATATCTATAACAACTAACTAGATGTTAAATGTTGATTTTACAGTTAGTGTTGTAGCCGTATAAAACGGGAAATTGTAACCTAAGCCACATTTGCATCACTAGGAAAACCCAGATAGACTTTCATTTCTGGGAGCAGCTAGAATGCCTAGTATACCTATACTGCCTATCGTATAGATGTGCCTCACCTTAGGTTCACTATAAAATAATTTAAACTTGTTTTATGTTAGCGACCCGCTCGCGGCTTCGCCTGCTTATACTCAAATATTATTTATTTACGTAGCCATTTTGTACTGTAACAAATAAAAACATTTATATTGATACAACTTTTTTTTAACTTATGAGCTGTTTGAAGTAAAATGATCACAAAGTATAAATATCTTGAAAGAATGTTAGCAAAATATAAATAATGAAAACTACATATAAATCGGTTAAGCCGTTTTAAGATTAGCGCGAACAATCGCACAAACGGAACAACTTATTAATATGATGATATATTTTTTTTAATATAGAATAGACATACATATCTTGTTTTAGAGAACAAATTGACGCGTACAGTAAGGGTTGTCATAGCAACGTTTATGTCACTTCATTCAAAAGTGTGTGAAACATATGATAGTGTGCTGTATTTATTTTTTTTATTTTAAATTATTGCTTATCGATTATTAAGAAAATATTAGCTTTCTGTGTTTCTTGACTGTCTTCTCCTTTTTTATATAGATAAAGTATAAGGGTCCTTTTTTATTTAAGAAAAGGTATATAATATACATATGATGTCAGGTCGAGAAAATTAAAATACTTCATTCCCCCATATGGAATTGAAACCACAACCATCGAGTTTACAGTTGAATCCACTGCGCCATGACGGCCCACTATTTTCTTTTTATAGTAATGAATATAACGTATTGCCATATGTGACTCACTCACGTATGAATTTATATATGATTTAACCATCATTCCTCGTGTACATAAACAAGTATTTTTATAGCCTTGGTTGATTTATTATAGAATTGTATGTACAACATTTTATTTACATTAAACTTCTATGTATTTATAAAGATATATATTATTTATAAGCATACCAGTTTTGTGAGTAAATCAACAAGTAAATTTACAATTATCAGAAACACCTTTTTAGTTTGAGACGTCGACGCGTAGGTGTGTGATTGTAAACGGCAGGTTGTGGGTTCGATCCCCACTCGAAGAAGTTTAAATTTTTAATATTATTTATTGAAATATTTAATATTATCATTTCTTCGCTCTGGTTACAAGATTAAGTGTGGCGTTGAGATCCGCCTCTCAACAGCAATGCAATAAATTAAATAATATAATAAATTAATAACGAAACGGAGTGTCTTAATACTAAGTATGAAAGCTCCCTGCCAAGTGCCAAGTGCGGAAAACAGCGTGAATAAAAAAAAAAAAAGAGTAATTTTTTTCGCTTCTTCTTATTCAAATTCTTCTCATAATGATTAAAAAAGCATTGACTAACTGTAAATAACATTCTTTTACGCTAATCTATGAATGTTAGTTAAATAAATATAAAAAAAGTTGTAAACACTGTTAGAAATTTAACGTGGCACGATAAGAATGTAGGTAACCTATGGATCAATTAACATTGATATTGAATATGATGATACAGATATAGATATACATTGCAAGGCAAGGAACATTCTATTAAATTTTAGAGTTGTAGTTAAGTTTCGGAACTCAACGCCGCGCTTTGTGAGCTCTCCAGAGAGGAGAAATGAAAACAATTTAAATGTTGTCTTTCTCCCGAATGGAGAAGTCACTCTCTGGTCCACTGTGCTACGAATGCTTATAGTCTAATGGATTCTAAAGAATGAGTTCAAATCTAGCTTTCTATGCTTATTATTACACCAAAAAAATTAGGATTCAGTTTGCATATATGTATATAATGTATTTATCGATTTATTGGGCGCTGGTCTGTGAAAAACAATGCCTTCCTCCAATTTTGAATCTTATTTTTCTACGCCATAGTGAGCCTGCTATGTTTTGTTATGTTCTTTTTTTCCTCTTTCCATAGAATATTATTGTCCATTTATTTTATTATATATTTTATCCATTTTTTAGTATCTCGTACTGAATTATTGTTACAAGTTATAAGGCCATTAAGGTTCTAGATGTAAATCTATAGCCCTTTTTCTGTAGCTTTTTACGTTTCCCAAAATGCTACGTTCCATAATTATTTGACGATGTAACGTTTTCGGTTCTGATGTTATAGTGTTGTATTAGTTTACGTTCTGGCATCCGTAACGTATTAATGGCTGTACGCGTGATGAATTATTAACTTTTTATTGTCAAGTAACAACGATTACCTTTATCAATAATTCTAAAATCTAATCAATACACATTCCTATGCAATCCAAGGAGTATCTGGTCATCAACACGTGTCCAAATATGAAACTATCGTGTTATCTCTTAATATTCGCGTCAGGTTGCGCGAGCCACGCGCAGCCGGAGCGTCGTCCTCTGCGACGCCCACCTGTACACTGTGACAGTTACGTACTTACTTAGTTACATCATTGAGCGATGTCCCCCCTAAGATATATATATATATTTCCTCATGCCTATATATGTCTTCATAAAATTATAAATGTATGACGCATTATATTTATATATTTTGTTATTTTGTCCTTTTATTTTAAAATATTCAGCAAAAACGTTGCTTAAGCTTTGATGGTATTTGATGGTTGTTGTAATAAGGGAAAGTGCGGCGTTGGGTTACGCCACTCAACAGGGAATTTCTCGAATTATCACATAAAGTAGGGAACGGTGTGTTTCAACAGTGGGTTCCTTCTGCCGATCCCGCTAAGGAGGGTTATGTTTTGTCTATCTCAATCTGTAATATGTTTTTTTTTTCTATAGAGTGTTGTAGAAATCATGTTAATCGATAACTTAAATATTAACTTTATAAATTACTCAATGGACATTTGAATAATGCATCTTCGCGTTAATTGCGTCTCGCCTTTCTTTTATCTATATTTTCACCTTTATAATAAGCATAGTATTCATTTATTTTTAGTAACAATAAAAATTCAAATATTAACGATATAACTTTCGCATATTATAATATATAATATATGTATATATTTATAAGTAAGAAACGTTTTTGGTTCAAAAAGTAGTGGGACAAGTGGCTGCGTAACTCTGCCATCAAGATGGAACCACTTTTTGTTTGTAAAATACTTCAATGAATCAAATGCATATATGTATATATATTTAAATCTTTTTACATTTTTTAGGGAAAAAAAGCTAGTTAATATCGTCGCGGCACAGCACAGTTGACTATAAACACAATAGTTGTGGGTTTGATCTCATTTCATAGTAATATTAATATTTTTATTTCCGTGCTGTAGTAACATAACGCTGTGCTTTGACAACGTGGAATGCCCCATGCCCTCAACATGGGGTACCTTGAGAAGTGGGAGGAAATTGGGGAACGTAATGTCTTAATATTAAATTCCATCCCCAGATTGTTCTACAATGATTACAGTCTGAACAGTTATTTTATAATGTCTATTCAGTATCGTTATTTTAACAGTACAATAATTTTAAATTGTATTTTATTATGAGAGGGCTTCATAGACTTCAAGTACTTTCCTATTTTAGTATAGACGGGAACGCATATAGAACCTTATTTACTCTCCATCTATTTTATCACTGGGTGTAATAAAACATGACCTAACCACATTTTATATATATTATTTTACATATATTATATGTACAGATGGTATTTTTTATGTATTTTATTATGATATAAACATATAAAAGATCTGCAGGCTCTTTGCATTCTCACGTGTAATCTGCAATGAGGAAGTCATAGTTTAACCTGGCCGTTGGTCTATTTTTATTATGTGCTGCTCGTAGAGACAGAGAAGCCATATGGTTATAAAATACCAAGTAAATACTGTACGATTCTGTTAGATGCACCGTGAAAAGCTTATTATGACTTAGTTGCACGATGTGTTAGGCAGAGAAAACCTCAGTGGTAAGACAATTTTGTAAACTTACCGCTGAATTTGAAGCATTGCTTTTTGAGTGGTGGAATTTAGCGCCGTGCTTTGCCTCTTTACTAGAGCGAAGAATTGAAAATTTAAAATATTTTATTAGATATATAGTTTTTTTTTAAAGATCTTACCTACGTTTTTTATTTATACCTATGATCGTTGTCTGTATATAGAAGGTAATACTAGAAAATCTACAATTGGTGAGGGGCGGGTTTAATTTATTATTTATAATAATAAAACCAACAAAGCAATGGTTTTTTTTTAATTATTGCCTATTTGGATGTAAGATACATACCAATATTCAATGTGTACGTAAATCTCATAATAAGCTTAACCGATTTGAATGCAGTTTTCTCTATTGTATTTTAGGAAAGATCTATTTTAAACAGCTTATAAATAACTATTTATAGCTCTGCATATAGAATAACAAAAGCATTTTCTCCCATTAGGTGGCGAGTTGTTCTCACAGAGGTACGAGGGCTACACGCTGCACGTAACGGCGCTATATGAACAGTTAGTAGTGTCGTGGGCGCGCCCCGGCCAGCCCCACCGTGAGGTAGGCCTTGCGAAGGAGACCCTGGACAACCGCTGGCACTGGGTCGCGTTGCGGTACAAGCCAAATCCACCCTCACTGCTTCTGGAAGTCGATAAAGACACTCAGGTATTATAATATTTATTTAAAGTTTTATTCATTAATGAAAAATTGCTTGATTTGAATCTGCACTTATGAGTTTCAATGTAATCTACATGTGAACACATGACGTTATTGGCTATAGTAGCAACTTGAGAACTTGTTGCCGAATTTGAGGCGTTGGGTGTTGAGAAGTGGCATTCGAAGCCGCACTTTACCTAAATACGAGAGTGAAATAATAATGAATATTTTGTTTTCTCGCCTGTCGTGGCGCAGCGGCACAAGCGTGTGACTGCAACCGACAGGTTCTGGGTTCGATCCCCACTCGAGGAAATGAAATATTTAATATTTTCAATTTAAATATTTAATATTTTCATTTCTTCGCTCTAGTACAAGGCAAAACGCGGCGTTGAGTCCCGCCACTCAACACGCCATGCCTCACTCAAGTTCGGCGGAAAGTGGCGGAACGAAGTGGAACGGAGTGTCTTAACACTAGATTCCCAAGTTCCCTCTGTCTACCCTGCCATGTGCGGGATACAACGTGAAGCTGATTGAGTGAGAGTGTTTTCTCAAATGGAGATCGAACCCACGGTCGTAGCCCAGGGCCTCGATAGGTCTCAATTTGTGTACATAAACAGACAAACAGTATATTTATTTTTAATGAAATATCTGTATTATTGCTGGATCTGCGCATTTATTGTATGAAATTACATCTTAGGTTTCAAGAATGTTACGTCTGTCCTCGTCCTAGCCTTTACCTACGTAGTATTTATTCTTGAATTTTAATTATCTTTATAATGTGTCTATTAATCATACATATAATTTATTCGTATACTGTACTGTTAACAAATAAAAAAATAAGGCGGAAAGTCTAATGGTAGCTCATTTTGCCTCTTTAAGCACGTAAATGATTTTACATGGCGGAACTCAACGCCGCATTGAATTTTACCACACCATGGAAAAACACGCATTAATAACATTAGTATGTAAATATAATAGTCAATGTAAGAATTGGACTGGTATTTTAGTGTGACTTTAAATTTATAAAGATATTTAAAAAGATTAATATGATTTTTTTAAACTTTTCAACATAGAAAGATCGATACTAACTATGAGCATGTGATTATAACATATGCTTATACATTTTTCTTATAAATTTTATAAAAGCGTTTAACTGGCATGCCTATATAGGCATGGTCATCTAGATGACCGTGGGTTTTCCCACCGTTCTATACAAATTATTCAATATGAAAAGAGTTATACTCAAGAAAATGATTATATTTATTTATAATTTCTTTCCGTTTTGGTCAGAAAAGTACGTTGGCTTTCTCCATTTAACAATGAGTTTCTCTACATTGTTGGAGAGTGGAGAAAATGGGGTCTTAATCTCTTAACCTGGCATTAAGGCACTATATTGAAGCTGGCCTGGCCTGGTCGTTCGCAGACCAAAACCGTGAGGCTATAAATGCGACAGGTTGTGAGTTCTATCTCAGGTTGAAATAATAGTGTATATCATATTTAAATATTCACTCGTAATTAGGAATTTCGTGGCATTGATTTCCACTAATTAACACGCCAGGTCTCAAATTCAGAAAGTGCTAATAAGAACTGAGTGTTACACAGATTTTCAAGTTTTCTTTGTCTACCATAACGAGTATGATTGATGAACAAATTGCATGATTAGGTGATATCGAACGTGACATGGAACCCAGAGCTTCTGTCGCCGAGTCCTCTAGAGGCGGACGGCGCAGTGGTGCTGGTGGGCAACCTGTTCAGCGGCTGCGTGCACGAGGGCCCTCAGTTAGAATTCCACGCGACCCATGTATTGCAGACGACCGTACGATTCGGAAATTGCCCTCTTACTACCGATGATTGTGAGTATTACTTACTTATTGTGATTAAAAAAAATAAATGAATATATTCTATTTTTTATATATTTTGTGTTTTTTTTTTATGTATGTTTTAATTAAGATGGAACATGGGAACCAATTTTTATTCAAAGTCAAGTCAATTTTTATTAAGAAACTTCCTCACAATTTGCAGAAGTAATGGAAGCATTTTGAGTTTAATGGCGGAACATAACGCCGCGCTTTACCACGTTAGCAAAGTAAAAAAATGAAAATTATAAACATTTCATTTCTATACCCGATTTTTTTTTTATTAATTCTACAATAGTGATTGTTTAAAGGCTTTTTAAATAATATGAAATGAATAGTAAAAATATCATATTCCCAATATTATTTACATGTCCTCTCTCTTTCTCAGCTTCACGCTGTATCCCGCACATGGCAGGATAGGCAGAGGGAACTTGGGAACCTAGTTTTAAGACACTCTGTTCCACTTCCGTTTCCCAGTTTCCGCCGAATTTGAAGCATTGCGTGTTTAGTGGCGGAACTCAAAGCCGCATTTTGCTCTGTACCAGAGCGAAGAAATGAATTAAAAATATTAAAAATATGTTTCATTTCCTCCAGTGAGGATCGAACTCACAACCTATCAGTCACACGGTTGTGCCGCTGCGCCACGACAGACCTCTATTTAAATTTACATATCCATTGACTTAAATTAAATTTGAATATACATAATTTTCATTGATAACATATCAATTGTCTTCATACATCAGGTATAGACAGAAAAGATGTGCTGAGGATACCACCGAAGGACCACTGCTACAACGAACCTTGTTTACGACACGGAACATGCATATCAAAACACGATAAGTGAGTTTAATGATTGACGTAAACCTATTTATTGGTCTTTGTACTATTTTCTACTTTAATTTTTTATCTAGTATAATGGCTGATTTTAAAGTTTTATGTAGGATGTGTGATCACTTTTATGGATGTGTGATTGTATTTGTGGATGTGTGATTATATTTGTGTATGTGTGATCACATCTTAGGATGTAAATTTGTATTTTGTAATCACATGTATGTATGTATGTATATGTGATCATAAGAGTGGAACCCCTCAATAGAAATGGCAGAAAATAGGCTATTTGGAAAACAAAGCAGAGCCCAAGTAGTATTTAGGTTTGTTTTAGTATAGAATATAGAAGTTTTCCGTTCATTTTTATTTCAGCAACATGACTCCAATAATTTTGTTCGTAAGACTTAGGAATATTTTCATATATGATTTATAATTCATTTCGTTATTCGGTTAAACTGTAACTTATTCTGGGTCACTTTGCATCTATAAAATGTAATTCGCGGCAAACATAATTTATAGTTTGATCATTGATTTTTTACAATTATTACACATTTTATATGGTACAAATGTAACTATTTGAGTGTTCTTGGAAACTCGATGTTTCGAACACCTTGCAGTAGTCTGTGGTCACTTGTATCTACGGACTACTGCAAAGTGTTCAAAATATAGGATTTTCAATTATAATATACGTGATTAATCTGGTGAAGTTTGGTTACACTTAAAATAAGTTATAGTCATCCATAAATTTGGAAGCCACAATCCAAATTCGTTTTAACTGGGGTTTTACTTTTTGTACCCAAGTCTTGAGGATTAAGTTAACAATAGCTATGTCCACGATTCAGGTACTCGTGCCATTGTACTGCTCGCTACACGGGCAACAACTGCGAGGTGGACGCGGGCGACCCGTGCGCCTCGTCGCCCTGCGCGCACAACGCGCGCTGTGTGGAGGACGCCCGGGGGGACTACACTTGCTTGTGCCCCCCACATTATCATGGTGAGATTGGAACTTATTTGAAACGAACCGTTCTAGAATTTGTGTAGTTTTCAAGAGGCGCGGGTTCAAATCACTTTTACTCTCTTTACTATTTTTGAAAAGAGCAACTGTTGAGTGTCTTGCCGGCTCTTCTCAGCTGGCCCATCTTCTGAGTCGGTGGTAGTGGTTTCGTTCCTATAGGACTGAGTCTACAGACATTTATATGTAACTCGACAATTCAAAAGTGCCTGTATTTGCCTACTTGAACAAATATTTTTATTTGGATATACGCCTTATTTCACCATTTTATTAGAAAATAAAGCTAACAACTTTACCAATTGTTAGGTAACATTTTTCTATTGTTTAAACATTTCCAGGTAAATACTGCGAGTTAGAGGAGTCGCTGGACCCGCAGTGCGTGGCGCGGCCCTGCCTCAACGGCGGCAGCTGCCGCGTGCCCGCCGGCAGCGACCAGTACCTGTGCGACTGTCCTCCTGGTTAGTGCCTCCAACAAATATCTATACATACATACATACATCAATTGTGGCAGTAAATTTAAAATGTTTACGTTGGGTCAAATGCATATTGTTTTTTTTTAGCTTCACGCACATGACAGGATTGGCAGAGGGATTTTGTGACGCTAGTGTTAAGACACTCCGTTCCGTTCTCCACTTTTCGCCACTTTGACTTATTACTATAGTAAAGAAATAAAAATATTACATATTTCATTTCCCAGAGTGGAAATCCAACCAGAGTGCCATTGCGCCACGACACCCCTTCATAGTAAAATAATTTATCAATGTTCTCCAAGTACAATATTAAATACACATTCGTATAGTTCAAGCGGGCGAAGCCGCGTGGGAGCGCTTGTGTGAAATATTTTTGTTCAAAATCGTTATACGTAACGTACGTACGTAAAAATAAAAATATATTATCTATTATTTATGTCATTATTTCTTCCGGAGAGAAGAGTTAAGCAGACTCGTTCACAATCGAAGCATACTTTCTCTTTTTAACCTCCGACACGAAAAGAGAGGTGTTATTAGTTTTATCTGTTTGTCTGTGTGTCTGTGGCAGCGTAACTCGTAGACGAGTAATTCATAAAGCCTTGCCCATTGCGGTGGTTGTTAGTTAAGTTTTATGAAAATCGGCTTAACATTTTAAGAGCTACAATGACTCGGCCAAGATAAGGTCGTGTTATATTGGGTCCATTTAGATCAATTTCTTTTTTATAAATATATATTTTTACTGTTTGCTATCTTTTTTATTATACATTCGGTAGTAGTTTATATATATATATATATATATATATATATATATATATATATATATATATATATATATATATATATATATATATATATATATATATATATATATATATATATAATCATTTAATTTCTTGCATAAATTTAATTTTTTTTTACATATTTCTATTGCTCTCTTAATAAAAGGTTTTAAATTATATTTTCTATATGTCTTAAATAACTAAACGTTTTTATTCAAACGATGGGAGTTTCATCTTTGTTACGTTACAAGTTTCGGCATTTAACTCATTTTGGTCGTATTTACATACAATCGAGATGACTAATGGTTATAGCAGTGCAATGATATGTGTCGAATATTTTAACATATAATATATTTTATTAACGAATTATAGTTTTGTTTTATGTATATAACCTTGATTTTTGTTTGTAGAAAGTTTAAAATAAAATTACATAGCTCAATACGTAGGAATTTTAATGTAGATATTCTTGGTATTATCATAAAAAAATATTAAAATGAACTTAAAAAATACTTTAGTTCTCAATATATGGTCCATAATCTTAACAAGGCGTGCGTCTGTAAACGCGAGTGGTTATGATCTCTACTCGAGTTAAAGAAATATTTATTTTTATTTCGTCGCTCTGGTAATAGGGCAAAGCGCGGCGGTAAACTCCTCCACGACAACAATATAATGTAACTTTTATATTATAGCATTTACTATGAATTTATTTATACCGAAAATTTATTTACCAATATAATAAAACAATGTCCTCCACTCAGGCTACACGGGCACCAACTGCGAGACGGACGTGGACGAGTGCTCCACCGCGTCCCCCGCCGCGTGCCTCAACGGGGGACGCTGCGTGGACGCCGTCAACAACTACACGTGCGACTGCGCCGGCACCGGCTACGCGGGCGCGCGCTGCGAGGCCAACGTCAACGAGTGCGAGGAGCGCGGCGTGTGCGGCCACGGCGCCTGCTACGACACCTACGGCGGCTTCGTGTGCGCCTGCCTGCCGGGCTACACCGGGGAGAGGTGTAGACATGTGAGTCATTGATCATCATGTTCTAGTACGTTATTCGTCTAAAGTCTAAACGAATTTAACACTATTTTTTGTTTGATTAGAAAGTACAACCTATAATATTAGTGTTTTTTAAAGGATGTCTGTGATTCTTTATGATATGATATGTATAGATGTCAGCGTGCGCGTCCGGGCCGTGCGGCGTCGGCGGCGCCTGCGTGGAGGAGAACAACGGCGCCGGCTTCCGCTGCGTGTGCGCGCGCGGCACCGACCCGCCGCTGTGCGCGCCCTCGCCCTCGCCTACGCCGCCCGCCCCCGCGCCGCCCGCCGCCGCCCCCGCGCCCGCCCCCGCGCCGCCCGCGCCCGCGCCCGCGCCGCCCGCCGCCTGCGCGGACGTCGCGTGCCCGCCCAGGTCGCACTGCAGAGCTGGTGAGTTTGGGCACGAGTGTGTCACTGTAAATTACTTATTAAATGTTTAATAAAGATAATTAAATATGTAATGTTTTCATTTCTTAGTACTGGTAGTGAGAGGCAAAGCGCGGCGTTGAGTTCCACCATTCAACATGCAATGCCCCAAATTCGGTGAATAGTGGGAAATGGAAGTGAGGCGGAGTGTCTTAACACTAGATTCCCAAGTTCCCTCTGCCTTGTCTCGTGCGGGATATATTGTGAAGCTGTTGTGGTAGAGTAAATCACCGCGTTACGTAAAGCTCGGCGCCTGTGTGTCTGGTTTCTCTTTCCCTCGCGCATACGACAGCGGCGGGCGTTCCGAGGGACTGTTTATAGTTCTGTTAAAAAAAATATTAAATGAATAATGGTAATATATGTATATATTACTTCACACTATTTTCCCTTTCCTAAGACGTAAGTATATATATGGAAAATTGAGAACGAAATTTCATTAAAAAACTATGTTCAATACTGAATTTTGAAATAAATATATGATATAAATATGAAATGCAATTGTATTCCACAGGTATGCCGACTATGGTGGCCGGCGTGATGGTGACCAAACAAGTGTTGTGTGTATGCGACCTCGGGTATTATGGTGAGTTAATTAAATTATCGTTTCTTTAAAAAAATCTTTATAATTATTTTGTTACATAGTTTTTTTTAAGTTATTTACTTTAAATTTTAAATATCTGAAAAAAAAAAAGATATTAATGTGGACAGTTGTGATCTTACATATAGAACAATCAAAACAAAATGATATAGTTCATTAAACATTTTTTTAATCTGCATTTTTAAAAGCAACCGCCATAGTGTGACGTCGTACAGTCTTGAAAACAAATTGTCAACTGATCAACGTGACCTTTTTCCATCAACAATGGTTGCTAATGTCTCAAGGTCAATTGACGTAACTGCAAAACAATATGGCGTCCAGCATTTAGATATCGATTGGTTTAATGAGAAAAAGTCTTTTAATGATATATTTCGAAGTTAGAGTTGTAAATGAGACAGTGTGAAGTATAATATAATTGCGGTGCGCAGGCGCGCCGGGCCCCGCGCCCAACTGCAGCTCGCTGGAGGCGGCGTGCGAGGCCGGCGTGTGCCTCAACGGCGGCACGTGCCTGCGCGCGCACGACCGCCTCGAGTGCGCGTGCGCGGCGCCCTACAAGGGTCAGTGCACTCTCTTATTATTACCAGTATATATATATTTCTTTTTTTTGAGGTTCCCATTCAGACTTTTCAGGAAGTATCTTGAGTGTGTTGAGCGGCGCAACTCGACGCCCTTCTTTGCTTTTGTACAGAAACGAAAAAAATATATTTAATTCCCTTCCTTACCAAAGCTTCCTTCCCTCACGTTGAATTGTGGCGCAGGCGCACAAGTCCTAGTGCCACAATCCAATGACCTGGACAAAGTAGTATGACTTTTTTTAATGGTGTCTAATAATTTAAAATGTGCAATTTTTTTAAGTATATTTTAAAAAATATTTTCAATGTACTAAAATGAACTTATTTTATAGTACATTATTATATTTTCGGACAAAATATTTATGTATATAAAATAAAATAAATATTTATAATTACATAGGTAACTTTTTCTTAGCTCGCGTCCTCAACTTGTCAAGCGGTAGCTGCCGCATTCTAATTAGGATAAGAAGACATAGATACAAGGTACAGAGCCTCTGTGCATCTTTGTGCTACCCTGTGCAACTCTGTGCAAGTTGCACAGCTTCTGTGCGTCGCCGTATCGTCTGCTGAATGAACTGTTGTCTTGTTTCCATAGGTGTTAATTGAAGGCTTATGAAATATTAGAGTCCATTAAAAGAGCTTTTGTGCTGAAATGTGCATATAGTGTATAAAACGATTTTTTTTAAATAAAAACATATATCCATTTTACTTTTAAGTACTTATTTATTTTTATATTACTTTTTTTATATAAACAGTGTGCACATTTCAAATTTAAGGAATGTTAGTTGTTTATTTCAGTCATTTCTCGTCGACATTTTGAAAATTTCATCTTTGTACTCATATTGTTGTGCATGCGCTTTAGGAATGGTCTGTGTAGGTGTAACATGTTTTTGTGTTTTTTTGTTTTATGGTAATGTTAAGTTGGTATAGTGTTGCCATATGGGATAGTGTTGTTATTTTATTATAATTTGTTAGTGAGTATATATACAATATATAAAATATTGTGATTTTTTTATATTATGAATGTATTTTGTAAACAATTGATGTAAATTGTATTTTGCTGTAAGAGAAATAGATTAATATATAATACTATATATTTTTTGTTAGTAAAATTAGTTATAATATGATATTTAAAGTATTTTTTTATATATATAGGTATGTACTGTGAGCTGGGGCCGGCGGGCAAGGCGCTGGCGGAGCGCTGCGCCGCCTCGCCCTGCCTGCACGCCGTCGCTTGTAGGGACCTCGTGAGTAGTATTTAATTTACTAACATTATATTATATAAAAGTAATATAAAAGAAAAAAATATGGAATTTTTTTTTTTTAGTTTGACAATTTATTTTGCGCTTGGGTAGCAGAGGGATCCTAGTGTTAAAACATATTATTCTCCACTTTCCGTTGAGCCATTGTGTGTTGAATAGCGGACTTTGTTCCGTTATCAAAGTAAATAAATTAAAATTTTAAGCATTTCCTTTCTTCGAGTGGGAATCGAACTCACAACCCGTCGCGTTCAGAATCTCATTGTTATTTTTGTACCAGGACTGTCGAATCCGCGTTTTTTTATTAGTATAGCTAGAAGTTACACTAATAAAAAACGCGGAGAATGAATAGAGAGCGAAGCCCAAACGCTATCTTTTCGACATACTTCTTTCGTCCATTGTCATCTTCATGCTTCTGCAAATGCCAACAGGCCACCGGCTTCCACTGCGAGTGCGAGGCGGGCTGGGCCGGCCTCCGCTGCGAGGTGGCGGCGGGCGAGGCCGGCGAGGCGCCGGACGAGGCCGCCTCGTGCCGCTGCCTCAACGGCGCCACGTGCCGCGGAGAGGCCTGCGAGTGCCGCGCGGGGTACGGCGGCGTGCAGTGCGAGCGGGCGCTGGACTGCAGGGCCTCCTCGTGCCCGCCGAGACAGGTACAATTTTATTTGCAATCATTGTGTATATTTAATGTTTTGTTTTGTACCACTTAATATATAATGAATGATATATAAATATATCAAAGCATACTTAAGATATTTTATAATTTATATATAATTAATTAACTAATCTATTCCAATAAAAGGACTTATATTTGATCATTACAGAAATAATTATATTTTATTTGTATGTACATGTCGTATGCAGGAGTGCGTGGAGCAGGCGGGCGCGTGGCGCTGCGCGGCGGCGGGCGCGGACAGCGCGTGCGCGTCGGCGCCGTGCCGCAACGGCTCCTGCCTGGCGCTGGACGACGGGCTCGTGCGCTGCCAGTGCGCGCCCGGCTACCACGGTCAGTCACACACAATGTTCAATATTTCATTTGCTCGAATGGGGTCGGACCCAGAACCTGTCGGTTACAGTCACACGCTTGTGCCACTGCGCCACGACGGGCCAGAAAATAATATTAAAATATGATTTTATAAAATAATAAGCAAACAGGAAAACTAAAACACATTGAATTAGAATTAAAGCTCTATTTATTATCATTTACAAAATAATTTTAACTTAATCTACTGTTCTTCCGAAAATACTTTTCCCACCATATAGGCTGGAGTATCTCTGACTCTTTTACCCTTTAAATTTATCGAATTTGGCAACAACGATGGGTATCGACGGTGAATACCCCTCGCCTCTGGCGTCCATGCAACCACTGTACATACAGTGTCCTGCTTAGCAGTTACCGACACCCAGCCTATAGAAGATAGCACTATATCACCACAGCATGCCTTGGGCCCTTCCCCCTTGAACTTAAAATCTTTACTATGTCTTGTTAACCCTGGCCACTTCTCTAAACGTTCTACTCCACCTGATGGAACAGCAAACAATTCAGATCCTACAAACTTGTCGTAAATTTCATCAGCCACATCAGTCTTTAGAACAGTTATAGGAAGGTTTTCGGAGCAAAATATTGTGAAACGACAAGGATTTGGTGACTCGATGAGGTCCAATCTACCCAATCCTGCTATTAACAGTGTGGAGCCCGGCCATATATAATAACTCTGAGGCCTTATAAGATTCTTTGGTATAGTCAATAGAAGCTCTTCAGTGCTAAGCAACGAGAGGACCTGGTCAGGATGAATGACGCCAGGAGTGTCGTAGAACCATTTACTTTTCTTAAAAAGTTCATGTTTCTCATCTAACACAGTCAAAGGTTGACATTTTTCAGCAATATTGTCACTGAAAAGCTTGTATTCGGTAAAAGTCCTGCCAATGTGACCCATTAAAGACGGTGCGTCTGTTGCTTTCTTACCAGATAATTGCTCTTTACGTATCACATCCTCTGTTCTTAATAATTTCGCATCAGATTGAAGTCTTTTACTCCGTTCTCTAATCTTCCATCCAGACGGCCTATTAATGGGAAATTTCAATAGATTCAAAGTGGTTCCAGGCCACCGACTCACTGTCGCTCTCTTCACTATATCGGTAGCATGCACTTTACAGTAGTCTGATTGCAATAATGCATTGAACAGTGAACTTTTGCCAACATTGGTACATCCCACTAGGAAAACGTCTCCTTTGTAAAGCCACAGTTTAAACATAGCCGATACTAAATCTTCAACTCCGTAGCCTGTTTTCGCCGATATTAAAGCTACATATTTTATATTAGCCTCTTTTAGCCTAGTTTTTCTTATTTCTGATTCGAGAGACTGTTTGATTCTTTTCAGGTAGCCTATACTGTCACCTGGTAATAGATCTACCTGTAATGGAAGATGTTATCACATTTTATTGTTAACAAATATTTTATTTAGTTGTAAAGAATAAATATATCATTGGGTTGTGTGTGTGTGTGTGTATGTAGAGGCCAGTCGTGGTGCAGCGGTACAAGCGTGTGACTGTAACCGACAGGTTCTGGATTCAATCCCCACTTAAGGAAATATTTAATATTATCAATTTTAAATATTTAATGTTTTCATTTCTTTGCTCTGGTACAAGGCAAAACGCGGCGATGAGTTCCGCCACTAGCACGCCATGCCTCAAATTCGGCGGAAATTGGGAACGAAAGTGGAACAGTGTCTTAACATTAGGTTCCCAAGTTTCCTCTGCCTATCCTGCCATGTGCAGGATACAGCGTTAAGCCGAGAGAGAGTTGTGGGCCATAACTGCAAATTCAATAGTTATGAGTTTCCCATGCAAAAATAAATTTATGTGGTAAAACTAAGCAATATTAATAAGAATAGAATGATATATAACATTGTTTATCAATACCTATCTTACCTTATTTGCAACTATAAAGAGAGGTCTATCAGTGCCTATGATGTCTACAATGCCAGGCCATATAGAGCAGGGGAAGTCTAACAGATCCACCATTAGTAGGACTAAAGATTTGACATGCCTATAAATTAAAAATTGAAATTATTTTACTATTAAAAATACTTTCAGCTTCACGCTGTATCTCGCTCACGGCAGAGTAGTCAGAGGGAACTTGGGAACCTAGTGTTAAGACACTCCGTTCCACACCCATTTCCCACTTTCCGCCGAATTTGTGGCATTGCGTGTTGAGTGGCGGAATTCAACAATGCGTTTTGTACCAGAGAGAAGAAATGAAAACATTAAATATTTAAATTAATAATATTTAATATTTCAATTCCTCGAGTGGGGATCGAACCCACAACCTGTTGATTACAGTCACACGCTTGTGCCGCTGCGCCACGACAGGCTTCAAAAATATTTAATCACAAAATATCAAGAATTTTACAAAATAATTATATTCAAAGAATTCACCTAATAGATTGTAACAATTTTTCATACTCCTCTGGTTGAACAGTCACGTCTAGAGCAATATTATATTCTTTGAGAAAATGACAACGCTGACATTCCAATGTTTTTAATTCTTCAATTTCTCTCCCCTTAAAAAGTTCACTTGGCAAGTATCCAGGTATAGCAGGCTCATTGCAGTGTAAGAGAGCACCGCAGCCTCCACATGGAACTTGGCTGATTGGAACTGTGGGGTCGGGAGTTCCATAGTTTTTACACCAAGCATTGTCGTCACTTTCATCATCACTAGCTTCTTCATCTATGTTGTTGGAAAGACGAGTGTCGTCAAAATGTTCATAATTTGTCATCCATTTGTTTATAGAAGATCTATCAAACTCTTCATCAGATTCTGTTTTTGCACTGATTTGTTTTGTCATTTCAATATCATTTTGATTAATTTCAATTTGAGGTGTATTTGCAAATGGTAGCTTAAATACTTTAGTAGTTTCTTCGGCCACTTTAGGTTCATTATTTAAAAGTCTTTCTTTATCTACATAATACTTCAAAGACAAGGGTAGAGGTGGCAAACTTTTTGCTTCAAACTCCTTATCTGTCTCTCGCTTGGCTCTTGCAATGGTCTTAACATAATACTTAAAGTATCCGAGTTCTAATTTTTCATGTTCTAAATATGAGCTAAAAGTGATCTTGTCTTTATATTGTTGTAAAAGATTTTGAAATTTACTATTTTCAGATCTGTTTCGATTCCTCTTATCGCTTATTTCTCCATTTTGAGAAGATTTCACATGGTTAAAACGACCAAACACACTGCACTGGCGACGTAACCTCAAAATCGTTCTTACTGAGTATATCATGATGAATAACAAATTAAAACATAATTAGAACATTATTATCGATTAATTTTATCATTAATAATGACTTCTCGAGGTAAATTAGCCCATTTTCTCTAGAAATAATCAATTGTTGTGACATATGGCACGCGTCGTTGTAAAGCGCTAATGTCAAACTCGCTTTACAACTGTCATATGTCATCCGTCATCGAGTCAACATTGTTGCTATATGTGAAAATGTCAAACGAATATTATTATAGTATTATCAATGAATAATTATTTTAAGTATGTGAAGGTTTTAAAATATTTATGTAATGTGAATTTATGTTTTTTTATGAATGAAACAATGTATTTTATGAGTCATTAGCCAATGGCTTGCGCTGTGTGATTATGTCACAACTGCTTTGTATTCATCGCCCGGATTTAATCACTTGTGCAAACTGTGAAAGTTACCTACGCGAAGCTACCTGTTATTTGAATTTACTGTAACAAATTAGTCATATTATCATTGGGATGATACTCGCAAAATGGGTAGATGTTGTGCTAAATGTTTGATTTTTCTTTTAGTTTTTATTAAAGGTTACAGTTTTTTTTTTTTAATTTTATTCTACTGTTGTTTTTTATTTGTAACATTAATTTATTTAATATCTTTATTTTATTCCCAGGACGATTTTGTGAGTTGGATATAGATGAATGTACATCAATGCCGAAAATTTGCAATCATGGAGTTTGCGTGAATCTTCCTGGATCACATCAGTGCTACTGTAAACCAGGTTTGTATCATTTACCTTTGTGCATGTATGGTATGTGATTATTGCTTCAATTTTTTTTTTATAAAACTTCTTTTTCTCGTAGGCTATACTGGCGATAGTTGCGAACAAGATATTGATGAGTGTTTGTCTTCTCCTTGCAAAAATGGCGGAACGTGTCAGAATATGGAAAACAATTACGAATGTACTTGCGTAGAAGGATATGAGGGTATGAATCACTATTCTACTGCGTTTTATCTTATATCATATTTAAATAAGCTCTATTATTAATTTAATAAAATTATACCAGGAAAAGATTGTTCGATCAACATAAACGAATGCGCGACTAATCCTTGCGCCTCTGGTTCTACGTGCGTGGACGGAATAGCGAGTTACAAGTGTGTGTGCCAGGAGGGCCTCACCGGGCCGCATTGCGAGATCGACATTGATGATTGCGAGGTAAGTGAAGGATATTAATTTGTTATTAACATTTTATGAGTATTTTTTTCTTAATATTAGTATGAATATTATAATACAATAATTTTAAAATAAAAGCCTCTTGTGGCGCAGCGGTTAACGATAGGTTGTGGGTTCGTATATTTAATTTTTTTAATTTGAATATTTAATATTTTCATTTCTTCGCTCTCCTAATAAGGCATAGCGCGGTGTTGAGTTCCGTCACTAAACACGCAATGCTTCAAATTCTGCAGAAAGTGATGAATGGAAGTGGAATGGAGTGTCTTAATACTAGGTTTTCAAGTTCCTTCTGCCTATGCGGGATTCAGTGTGAAGTTGAGTGAGTGAGTATTCCAAAAGTTTTTCATTCTGTCAGTCCCAACCCTGCGAGCACGGCGGCCGCTGCGTGGACGGGCTCAACAGCTACACGTGCGACTGCGCCGGCACCGGCTACTCGGGCGCCGACTGCGACGTCAACATCGACGAGTGCGCGCCGCGGCCCTGCCGCAACGGCGGCCCCTGCCACGACGACGTCAACGCCTACCGCTGCGCCTGCCACGCCGGCTACACGGGCCGCGACTGCGAGGTGGACGTGGACGAGTGCGCCTCCGCGCCCTGCCAGCACGGCGGCGTGTGCCTGCAGCGCAGCACGCGCGCCCTGTACCGCGCGCGCGACGCGCCGCCGCTGCCCGTGGGCCCGCAGCCGCACATGCTGCTGCCCGCCGCCTTCTACCAGCCCTTCGCGCCCGACGCCGCCGGCGGGTACGAGTGCGTGTGCGTGGCCGGCACGGCGGGCGCGCGCTGCGAGCTCAACGTGGACGAGTGCGCGTCCGCGCCGTGCCGCAACGGCGCCACGTGCCGCGACGGCGTGGGCGCCTACGCCTGCGCCTGCGCGCCCGGCTACGAGGGCGCGCACTGCGAGCTGGACATCGACGAGTGCGCGCGCTACACGCCGTGCGCGCACGGCCGCTGCGCCGACGCGCGCGCCGCCTACTCGTGCGCGTGCGACGCGGGCTGGGGCGGCCGCAACTGCAGCGTGGCGCTGGCGGGGTGCCGCGGGGAGCCGTGCCGGCACGGCGGCGCGTGCGCGGCCTGGCTGCGCGGCGAGAGCGAGCACCGCTACAACTGCTCGTGCGCGGCCGGCTACTACGGCGCGGCGTGCGAGGCCAGCACCACCATGTCGCTGGAGCGCAACAGCTACGCCGAGGTGAACACCTCGCGCGAGGAGGGCTACGACATCTCCTTCCGCTTCAAGACCACGCTGGGCAGCGGCCTGCTGGCCATGGGCCGCGGCCTCACCTACTTCTTCCTGGAGCTCTCCAACGGCCGCCTCAACCTGCACTCCTCGCTGCTCAACAAGTGGGAGGGGGTCTTCATAGGGTCCAACCTCAACGACAGTAACTGGCAAAAGGTACGCAAACTACATCTAACATCACATAAAATGAAATTGTAATAACTCAACAAGTAGATAACATGACAACTGCGTATGGTGTGGCAGGTGTTCGTGACGATCAACTCGTCGCACCTGGTGCTGGCGGCCAACGAGGAGCAGACCATCTACCCGATCAGCCAGAACGAGGCGTACAACTCGTCGGTGACGTCGTTCCCCACCACGCGGCTGGGCACGGCGGGCTCCTCCTACGCCACGCTCAAGCACGGACCCAACTTCTTCATTGGCTGCATACAGGACGTCGTCGTCAACGGACAGTGGGTCAGTATGACATGAGATACATGAGATAGATCTATATTAGTATGGCATTGATCAATCTATATTTAGTAAATCTATAGTATATAATTTATATTATTATAAAATATATTACAATTTTAAAAGCGTAACAAAAACTGATGTTATATTCATCTCAGACTTATTATAGAAAAAAACATATTTTAATTACATAATTACAGTTGACATAAATACGTACCGTGTCTATAACAGGTGTTGCCCGAGGACGCCAACTCGACTGTCCCGATGGACAACGCGACAGAAGCGGAGAGCGGCGCGGAGGAGGGCGGCGCGGAGGCGGGCGCGGCGGAGGGCGGCGGGGAGGGCGGCGCGGAGGTGGCCGAGGGCGGGGAGCCGGAGGGCGTGCGGGCGACGCGCGCCGTGCTGCACGGCGTGCTGGCCTCGTGCCCGCGCACGCCGCAGTGCGCGCCCAACCCCTGCCTGTCGGGCGGCGCCTGCGAGGACCACTGGACCACCTTCCGCTGCACTTGCCCTAGACCGTATCTGGGAGATACGTGCCAGTACAGTTAGTACTCACATTTATGTTGAAAAGACATTATTTTTTATTTTACACATGATGACATTACAAGATGCAATTAAAAGTAAATTAAATGTAAATAGAATGTCATACTTGCTAATGTATTGTAGACACATATAAATACAACTCATAAGGAAAGGAGTGCCATTCAGACCAACGTTAAGCTGTGCTGTAAATTAACAATAATGAAAAACTTTATAGTATTTTGACATCCACTCCACAGATTACACAGCAGCGACGTTCGGGCACGAGTCAGCCAAGCCGCATTCGGTGGTGACGGTGCAGGTGTCGGACGCGGCGCGGCGCGCGGTGCACGCGGCCCTCGACATATCCATGTTCATACGGACGAGGAAGCCCACCGGGCAGATATTCTATTTGGGATCTTTGCCCAAGTGAGTGTTTGTGTTAGCACTAGCAGGATACAGCGTGAAGCTGAGTGAGTGAGTGGATTGTTTTCCAATTGTACTGGAAACGACGCAACATGTGGTGATGCGATAACTCTTGAATGGCCGTGTCTTAA
The DNA here is from genome assembly GCA_019049475.1 of Eueides isabella. Taxonomy (NCBI): domain Eukaryota; kingdom Metazoa; phylum Arthropoda; class Insecta; order Lepidoptera; family Nymphalidae; genus Eueides; species Eueides isabella. The sequence continues at coordinate 17,084,945 of CM032385.1, forward strand.
TGAGAACTGTGTTGACACTAAGTGCCCCTCAGGCTTTTTTACAGCCTGAAGTTAAAAAAAAGTAGATTATCGACTGAATAACAGCTGAAAAAAAATAATGTTATAATGTCATTTATTCAGTCAATAAAATATATATTAAACAATTATATTAAGTGCAATAGAAAACGTACATACTTATATTTAATTTTGTTTTCGTTTTCTTTTTACTATTGATTTAAAATATTTCATGCATTATGACACAAATAACAGTTCTTCGTATTTATATCATAGTAGTAAAACGATAGGTAAACTTAAATATAAATATATATCATTTATTACTAAATACCATTATAAATTTTCCTAGATATGGTCAAATAGAAGAGACGCTAGTGGGCGCGTCCCTAAAGGGCGGCGAGCTGCTCGTGCACCTGCGCTTCAACCAGACCCCCGAGGACTACACCGTGGGCGGCACCCGCCTCGACAACGGACACCTGCACCTGATACAGGTAATGCCACTACTGGCGCCGGTACTGCCGCTGTTGCTACTACTGCCAGTACTAATTATTGTACTGATACTGCTGCTAGTACTATTTGGATTCGTATTCCTGCTGTTATTACTAATACCGGTACTGTCGCTATTATTACTAGACCGGAGCTGTGATTACTAATAATACAGGCACTGCTGCTGTCACTATTAATACTCGTAGTACGGTTATTAGTGCTGCTAATACTATTAGGATTGGTATTGTTGCTATTACTACTAGTACCGATACTACCGCTTTTACTACTAGTATGGGGCTGAGATTACTAATAATAGGGGTACTGCTGCTATCACTATTGGTACTGCTAGTACTATTAATACTGGTACTGCTACTAATACTACTAGTACCGGTACTGTACTACTAGGGCCGCCAGTACTATTACTCCTGCCACATAATTATACTATTAGCAATATTAATAGTAGTGTTATTATTATAAATCTCTTAAAACTAGCCATCATCACAAGAACACTTGTGGCTTATTGTTGTTAATCTATTATTGTTAATCTTTATTAATATGAAATTGAATATATGTAATGTAATGTCTACAGAAATAAAGATCGATAAAAAGATGGCGACGGTTTGCTTTCATACAGTATCGTAAATATAATATTGGATTTTTATATTAATATTTTGATTACAGGTCGTCAGAAACTCCACGTTAGTGCAAGTGAAATTGAACGGCACCGAGTACTTTAGGAAATCGATATCAGCAGCTAAACAGCTTGATGCACAGGTATGTCTGTCTGGTGATCACTATTGTGTACGTCTTATTTGCAATTATATATATTCTTGTGAAAAAAGAGTCGCTCTTATAGTAAGGCAAAACGCGGCGTTAAGTTTCGCCTTTCATCTCGGTTCCTGCTGTTGAAAATATTTTAGGAGTGATAACTAATCAATTATCTATTATAATTTTTATATGTGACTGTCAATACGTCAGGATGTGGGTTCGATCCTCACTCGGAAATTAATTATTTAATCCGCCGCGTTGAGTTACGCTATTCAACATGCATTATCTCAAGTTCGGCAGTAAGTAGAGAATGGAATGAAATACCTTAAAATTAGGTACCTTGGTTCTCCTTCACTATTTCGCTTTGTACAGGATACAGCTGAAGCTAAACGTATTTTTTAATGAAGGTGTTGTACTTGGGCGGGCCTCCACCCACGCCCACCCCGCCGCCGCCCTCGCCGACCCCGGAGACGCTGACCCCGGCCTCGCCGGCCCCCACCCCCGCCGCCCCCGCGGCCCCCGCCACGCCCGCCGCCCTCGCCGCCCTCGTCGCCCCCGAACCTAATGATGACGATTACTTCAAAGGCGTTATACAGGATGTTCAAGTAAGTCATTAATTTGTATATTTATTGTTATTATTTTATTTATTTATATGAAGACTGTGTGACGCAGGGACACAGGCAATCGACTGTAAACTCGACAGGTTGTGGGTTCGATCCCCACTTCAGGAAATGAAATATGATTGCAAAGCGTGGTGTTGAGTTACATCACTCAACACGCACTGCTTCAAGTTCGGCAGAAAGTTAAGAACGGAACGGAACTTAACACTTAGTGTTTAAACTCCCATCGTTTACCCTGACATGTGTAGCAGCGTGAAACTGAAAAAAAAATATTCGTAATAAATGAATGTAAATTAGAATGTGTAAATTCCAATTCAAATATTTTATTCAAAATAAGAAGTTACAAGCTTCGTTTTTTGAACGTCAAATAATTTACCACCACAGTTCATTAAAGTTACTGCTTCAGACCTGAGAAGAACCGGTGAAAGACACTCAGCGGGACATGTTTTTCTCTTTAATCCTAATTAAACATAATGTGACAATGTGACAATGTTACTATATATGTGTATATTAGAATGGTGTTGCAACGCGCAGGTGTCGAACGGCGTGAACATAACGGTGGTGGAGTTCTTCCCGCTGAAGGTGCCGGGCGTGCCGGCGCCCTTCGGGGACGTGTCGCTGGACGGCGCCGGCGTGCTGCCCGGCGTGGTGTCGGACGACGCGTGCGCCGAGCGCCCCTGCCTGCACAACGCCTCCTGCGCGCTCACCTGGAACGACTACACGCACGTACCATTCCATACCATTCATCACCATTCCACACCATACATCTCTATTTCCTACTTACTTCCGTATAAAGACATTGTGTGTTGTGCGTCTGGAACAAACGTCACGTTTTAGCATAAAAATAACTTTAAATGTTTGATCGGTGGCATCGAAACCACAATGTCGCACGTGTGCCCCTGCGACACGACAGGCTATTATATAAAGTTTTCATGCCATATCTAAATATAATATGAATTGTATGTAACAGGTGCGCGTGCCCGCGCGGCTACAAGGGCAAGCAGTGCGCCGAGGTGGAGTTCTGTCAGCTGCAAGGGTGCCCGCTCAACTCGCACTGCCGGAACCTTGATCGAGGGTGAGTACCCCTTTTTACATGGCTATAGAAAATCTAAGTCTTGCCCAATTTTCAGGATATTGTCTGTTGCTTAACTCAATACAGCAACGTCTTCTGGCTAGAGCTTGGAAATGACAGTTTCCTTAAATCAAAATTGTACTTACAATCTTAGTGTTTCCAGGCACCTTCATTGTCGTCGTGTGTTAAGACGTACCCTCTTTCCGCGGATATCTGGCGGTATTGTGTGCCATAAGGCGGATCACAACGCCGCGCTGAGCCTCAACACCAGAGCGAGGAATACATTATTTACATTGTGAATCCGCCAGATACGAGTGCGTGTCCAACGCGACGTTCGACGGCGTCAACACCACGCTGAGCTACCGCCTGCGCGTGCCGCTGCCGGCGCCGCCCAGCGACGACGTGCAGCCGCCCCACTCACTCACCATCACCTACAAGTGAGTCCTTCAGGGGATCTTTTTTTATATTTCATTTAAATCTACTTAAATAATATACCACCGCTTAACCGTTTTGTTATATTATACAAAGTTTTTACATAAATGGTAGCCTATACTCTACTCTACTCAGCTTCACGCTGTATCTCGCACACGGCAGGGTAGGCAGAGGGAACTTGGGAACCTTGTGTTAAGAAACTCCGTTCAAACTTTCGTTCCCCGCTTTCCTCCGAATTTAAGGTATTGTTTGTTGAGTGGCGAAACTCAACGTCGCGCTTTGCCTTGATACCGAAGAATTAAAAACATTAAATATTTAATTTAAAAATTCTCCCTTATTTATTTCATTTTCTCAAGTAGGATGATGATTTTAAGGTATGACCTGTCGATTACAATCACACGCTTGTACCGCTGCGTCACGACAGACCTCAATTACTCTTATAACACATTACATGTAACTAAACAGGAGCAAAGTTGGTGGTACATTGTTCCGCGCGGAGTTGGAGGGCGAGGGGGAGGGCGGGGAGGGCGGCGTGTTCAGCGTGGGCCTCTACAAGGGACAGGTGGGCGTGCAGTGGCGGCTGGGCGGCCTGCCCGCCCAGAGGCGTATGAGGTCCCGCCGACCTCACAACTTGTGGGTCACGCTGCGGCTGGTGTTCACCGATGGCACTATTACAGGTGTTTATGGGTTTTGTTATATGTTTATCAGTGATAATGATGTTGTTCGTGTTGTTGGTAGTAATTGTGTCAATCATTAACTTTTTCTAAACAAATGAATTTTGACAACCTTTTAATAACTTTACATTATTTTGCTGTAATATTATTATTGTAAATGCATGGAAAGATTTTTTAAAATGGAATTTAAAATAAAAATTAAGCCTGACATTAAAGCAAAATGGCCGCTCTTCTATTATTTAAAATAAATTGTAGTTCACAACATCAGTATAATATTTTTTTATATAAATATAATTTGAATACAATGTTGCTGTTTCAGGTTCATTCGTGGACCCGGACGGGCATGAAGAGGTGGGTCTGTCGGACACTATAGACGTGGAGGCGTGGCAGCGCCTCGTGACACAGGGTGTCATCACGCTGGGCGGCGTGCGAGCCTCCGCCGCCTCTTCGCCCCTGCCGGCCTCTACCGCCGCCTCGATATTATATACAACTATTGTAAGTAACTTCACACAGACTAAATTTAAATTTAAAAAGCGTATAAAAGTTGAACGTAGCAGGATTTGAACCCGCGCCTCTTGCAATCCGTCCAAGTGCTCTGACCATCTAAGCCATGCGTTCTTATTAAGCTACGTCGAAATTTTTATACTCTTGTTACAACTTATTTATGTTGTTAGCATCTCTGTTGGGAGATTTTTACAAATTTCCGCTACCCAAAGACAACTCGTAAGAATTATTATAACAAGAGAGAATGATATTTATTTCATATTTTTACTATTTTTTTTAACTGTTATTCTGCACTTAGACAGTAAGAGAATTTATTTAATTATTTATAGTTTATTTTGAGAAATTAACGTTTTTCAAACTAAGTTCTTTTATTTGTATTTCAGATGGAAAACTCGACTGATCCCAATATAATAGAGTATTCGGAGGGAGATGAGTTCATTGATGATAATCTTGCTGGAGAATATTTTAAGGTTAGTTTGTTTGTTTATTAGCATTTATTATTTCACATCTTTTTATGTCACACTTTATTCTACTCATAGCAGGGTAATCAGCCAGACATTCATTGTGTTTTGAGTGATGGAACTCAAACTTTTTGTTAATTTTAATTTTGTTTTTAATCGTATTAGGGGTGTTTGGGCGCTGTGCACGTGGGGTCGCTGTTGCTGCCCTTCTTCACGGAGGAGCAGCTGTTCGTGGGGTCCGCCGCCGCACTGCTCGCTGCGCAGCCGCATTACGCTCTATTGTGAGTACATTTAATTATGATTAGGTATTTAATTAGCTGTAATTAATTATTATTGTACACATATGTTATTATTATTGCAGTGTAATGACAATTCTTTAATTTTATTATATGAGACAAAAATGGCAAATCTTTAGATACAATATAAGATAAGTTATGATTAAAGACATATTTGTAATATGTAATATATTTATAAACAGGTCGGGTGCGCCGTGGGGCGCCAGCAGCGGCGTGGGCTGCGTGCTGTGCGTGGAGGCGCAGTGCGTGCGCGGCGCGTGCGCGGACGTGCGCAACTCCTACACGTGCGCCTGCCCGCCCGGCTACGACGGCGACTACTGCCAGCGCGACGTCGACGAGTGCGCGCACCACGCCTGCCAGCACGGCGCCTCGTGCCGCGACCTCGTGGCCGACTACGCCTGCCTCTGCCCGCCCGGCTACTCCGGCCGCTTCTGCGAGGAGGACGTGGACGAGTGCGCCTCCGCGCCCTGCGCCAACGGCGCGCCCTGCCGCGACCTGCCCGGCGCCTTCCGCTGCGACTGCCCGCCCGAGTGGCGCGGCGAGCGCTGCGACGAGCCGCGCCGGCGCACGTGCCAGCACGCGCCGTGCGCGCACAACGCGTCGTGCGCCGACGTGCCCGACGCGCACGGCAACAACTACACGTGCGCGTGCGGCGCGGGGCGCGTGGGCGCGCACTGCGAGCGCGCGTTCTGCGAGGACACGGCGTGCGTGCACGGCGCGTGCGCGGCGGACGCGGCGCCGCCGGCGTGCGTGTGCGAGGCGGGCTACAGCGGGCCGCTGTGCGAGCTGGAGCGCGACGAGTGCGCGGGCGCCGCGGCGTGCCTGCACGGCGGCCGCTGCGTGCCGCGCCGGCGCCCGCCGCTGTGCGACTGTCCGCCGGGTGAGTACTTCACGTTACATTGGTTGAAAACTTTACGATATACTGATAGTCAATATTGCATCGTTAGAGAGACTGAAGCACAGCTCAAATCTCGATCGAATCGAAGGCTTTCTCATAGTTCACAAACGCTAAGCATAATAGTAGGTTATACTCTTCGGTCTTCTGTATAACCTGCCGCAGCGTATGTATGTGGTCTATGGTGGAAAAGCCCTTTCGAAGTCGGCTTGTTCGGGAGGTTTGAAGTCATCAAACATACGAGTGAAACGAAGTCTTCGGTCAAGTGTCGGGTTAACTTGGCTCTCGGATCTTTCTCCAAGCCCACATCTGGTTTGATAGACGATGTGTACAACTGTCCATAGAAACTTTCAACTTCCCTCAGAACATCGGCATTTTTCGACGTTGCCGTCCTCCGTTTTCAGCCGGCTTTGCTCAACAAAGATGTTACTAGTGCATATTTTAGAACCTTGGTTTCGCTTGATTGTGTCTTCAATATATTTAGTATTAAAAAACATGAATGTCGCGTTGCAAGGAAGTTTAATCTCTCTATTGAGCTGCCTATATGACTCAGCGTCGTCGGGCGACTTCAGCATCATTGAACGTCGATTTGCCATGAGTTCGCGAGTATGGGCCGAACGATTTTGAGGTCTATCTCTACGTTGTGTAAAGAACTTCAAGAAGAAGATAGTTTCCACAAACCTGTTGTTGACATCGTGCACTGTAACACAATCCTCTAGATCACTGAAGCGATTCTTCAATCCTAGTTGAAAGCTCTTGGGGTTTTGGATATGGCCATTAGATGGTGGAGCCCTTTCGACTTTGACGTCAATCTTCATCCAGATCGCCCCACTCTCAACTCCATATCCAAATCGCTCCACTCTCAATTCAGAATCACCTCTCCTGCCGAGTTTCGCGTTCCCCATAACAACAGTGAAGTGAGTTTTAGAGTTATGTATGGCTCTCTCTCGGATCTGAGTGTGACGAGGTCAGTCCGTATACCTGGATGACCTTCAGCGAATATTTTTCGTATCGAGTATCAGGTATGCCACCCGGCTCGACACACTTTGGATGGTTGCAATGTTCTTCACAAGGAACCTATGGACGATGAATCCGACACCACCTTGGGATTGCTGTTCACCCTGTTAGTAACTTTATAAACTGATAATTATACTTTTTGTGATGCAAAGTGAAGTTTGTCTATTTATCTGGATCGTGAGTGGTCTGAAAACGGTACGGATCCCGCTACGGACCTCTCGGTAGACGAAACTCGTTAATCGTTTTTATTTATTATTGAACTAGCAACCAACCCGCGGCTTCATCCGCTAGAATTACACTATCTTATTTACTACTTTCACTTCTTTCTTGTTCTAATTATTTTGTCACTTTTAAGACAATAAAGATATTGTAAAAACAAATATTTCAGCAAAAATAAAATAATTTTTTTAAAGCAATTTTGTCGGTTTTAATATATAAAGTTGACGTAACTTCTTGTTGTTTAATCGATTTAAATGAAACAATCACTAAGTTATAAATATATTGTTGGACAATGCATGTTATATTCATTTCAGAAATATTACCATGATAAAAATGCGTGGGATTAAATGTTGTTGGTACTCACTCGGGAAGCTATTTATTTATGTTATATGTTTACGTTGATTGATAAATTAAAAAGAGCAACTGTTGAGTTTTTTGCTGGCTCTTCTCAGCGGAACCGCCTTCCGAGCCGATGGTAGCTTTTTTTTTGTGGGAAAGATGGCAAACGAGCGTACGGGTCACCTGATGTTAAGCGATCACCTTCGCCGACGGCCCCGTGTAACTCCAGAGCTACAAGAGCGTTTTCCAGGTGGATGAGCACTGGGGCCCGGCATTACCCAATGCGAAACGCAGTGGTCAAAGCCACTACTTAACGCCGGTTTTAATAACCCGGTCGAGCCCATGCGTGTTGCCATTGCTGACAACGTGACTCTCCCACACGTACTTTAGTCGCCTCTTACGACACCATCAGTACCAGGGTGATCCTAGTCTAAGCCGGAATCACAACAGCTTCCTGTCGGAAGATACTACAGACATTTCTATGTAACTTGACGATTCAAAAGTGCTTGTAATAGCTTATTTGAATAAAGAATATTTTGATTTTGATTTATAATAGTGAAAACTGCATTTAAATTTGGCTAGCCTTGTCTGAGATGAACGCGTACAAACGCACAGTACACGCGACCAAACAGACTAAAGATCTAATATAATATTTTTTTAAATACTTTTTAATGTCTCGCCGATTTAGTGACCTTTGTTGTTTTGATTATACACTTATAACAATTTTTGCTACTTTTTGAATGCCAAAACCGCAAATTCGTACGAACTACATACAAACAACTAAAGTTCATGAAACTGATGAATAATATAAATAGTAGGTACCGTGTTATTACTCACTACATCCAAGCTTACACTAACTGTGAGATAGAAAAACACCACAAGAAACTGTCCACGTGAAAGTAAGGAAAGGGAACTTGAAAGTAAGGAAAGGGAACGGAGTGTCTTAACACTAGGTTCCCAAGTTCCCTCTGCCTACCCTGCCATGTGCGGGATACAGCGTGAAGTTAGTTGAGTGAATGAAAATACTTTCATATTTTAATACCATTATAACTTTTAAAATAATATATGTAAGTACATTGAAAACTAAAACATCAACTAAATGAATATAAATATTCAGTCAAAGAAAATATTTTAATTTGACATAACTTATTTATTTACTTAATTTGAAAAAAAAAAAACACATGATATGGAGGGAATGTTGCCAATATATAATAAACTGTACTTAAATCCGATTAGCCGTTTCAGAGATAAGCGCGTACAAACGCACAGACAAACATTTAGGCCTCTAGTTTAAATAAAAAAAAATATAATAATAATAAAAAATTATATATTTTTCATATAAATTCAATGAGTGCCTACAATATTAAATTAAAGAACTACATCAAACTTTTTCAATAGATATCGTCATTTCTTATCAGTCCGCATACTCGCCATCGCCTACAATCTAACTCTAGATAACAATGATAACAGCGCAATGCTTTTCAAACTTTATGAAAAATATTTTATAATAAAAAAAAAACTCACTCAGCTTCACGTTGTATCCCGCACATGGCAGGGAAGGCAGAGAGAACTTGGGAACCTAGTGTTAAGGCTCCGTTCTACTTTCGTTCCCCACTTTCCGCCGAACTTGAGGCAGTAGCGGAACTCAACGCCGCGCTTTGTCTTGTTACCACAGTGGAGAAATAAAATTAAAAAATAAGTAAATTTGAAAATATTAAATATTTAATTTCCTCACAGGCCCTTTTTAAAATATATAATAAAGCCAGTCGTGGCGCTGGCGCAGTGTCCGTTGGCGTTAGCAATACTAATATCTATTATAAGAAAAAAATAACAAGAACTTCTGATCGAAAAAAACGTTGTTATCTTAGCAAATTTCATGAAACAACTAAGAACCAGCGCTATGAAAAAGGCTTTCTATTAAAAAAGATTCGGTAATATTTCTTTTGCGTCGGGATCAAGTAATATAAATAAATATTTTAATTGTCTTAATTCAAAGAAAACCTTACAAACTTGCAAATATTTATTAAACATTATATCAATAAACAGAATTCATCTGCACAAATTACTTCTATTTTAGCTAAACGCGTAACTCAACGCCGTGTTTTGACTCATACTTAATATAACAATGAAATTGTAAATATAAAATATTTCATTTCCTTAATTTTCAGTCACACGCTTGTGCCCACGCCACGATTGGCCTTAACTTTTTTGTCCAATTTACTTCCTAATACTTGTTCTTTAAATAAGAAATAAATAAAAAAGTTAATTCTAAAATGACAAACAAACAAACGTAATTTACGTTTTTCAATGAGTAATTAATAAAACGGTCATCAATACGGGCGAGGTGAGGTGACGTCCTCCCGCCGCTGATAGCGCAAGGAAACTTTGTGAATCACTGGCCTCGCCGTGCACTTGTCGTTTACAACTAAAAAATGGCCGCGAAATACTTTTATGTTACAATTAAATTGTTTCTAGTTGAAATTATGTTACCTTTTTGATTATAATTTTGTGGAATTATGTGATTATTTATGGAGTTGATTATGGTGTTTCGTAGTGTTTCGTGGGTTGTGGTAGTGGCAGTGGTGGTTGCGCTTGGTATGTTTTAGTTACTGTTATATATAATGTTTTATTATATTATATTATTGAATATTTATTCAAAAACAATGTTCTAAATTTTGTGTATAGAATATATTCAATTGAAAATAACATTGAATTCAGCCATCTATGGAAGTTGAAGGCCGTAGGTACACGAATATGCGATTGTTGTAGCAAGAGGTTGTGAGTTCAATGTCTATTTGAGGAAATGAAATATTTAATATCCGAATTACATTTTTCTCGCTCTGGTAACGAGGGAATGCGCGGCGTTAAGTTCCACCAGTCAATACCCAATTCGCTACGCTTCTGGAATTTGGTGGAAAGTTGGGAACGGAATATTGTGTGCGGGGAACACTGCGATAAGATGTAGGTTGTCTACCCGAGACCCGTCCGGACTACTGCTAAGTGCTCGAAACGTCGGGTTTCAATTTGTTTCATTTAAAATGTATAATTATTGTGAAAATCAAAGAAATTATTAAATGCAGGTTGAATTAAACAAACGGTAATTCTTGTACGTATTAAAGAGTTATTCCATTTTCTTCTCAATTAATCTAAATCGAAGGTAGAAAAACCAAAATAAAAAACAAAAAAAAAAATATATAAATATCTGATTATTTAGGATTTTTTTTAAAATCATTATAAAGAATGTTATTAAACAAATCATTACTAAGTTGTCACATTCACCGTGATTTTTTTATTATATTTTTATCTCTGCTTGGTTTTGTCTTTCCACGTTTGGAAGGAAACAGGAAATAGACAGGAAACAATTTAAAGAATCTACTCTTTTAATGAAAATTATTAAGCGGAACACAACAACATTGCGGCAGTTAACGCCACGTTTTTGTTTATTATAAAAATAAATGCCTAGACAATTTCTGTTCTTCTTGTTTTGTTGTTGTTATATATATATTTTTAAGAAGATTGAAAGCAAACAATATTTATCCTGACTAAATTGAATTCCTAACTAAATTACATGATGAGACTGTGTTCCATTGATAATTTTGTAAACATATTATTTTATAAAAAAAACACTTGGTCATTATACATTTTAATTTTAATTGAAAATGTATAATGTGTTGAGTATAAATCATTTAATTAGTTGTAGTACAACATTAAATAATAATATTTATAACAACATCTTACAACACTTATAACAACATTTTTACAAGGTTTATAATAGTATTTCTATATTACTTATAACAACACTTGTACAATTGATCCAACATTTACAACACTTATAGCAACATATATATCGATCAATACAAACAGTATTTAAAACATTCATTATACATTTTCAATGTATTCATTATCTTGCAGATATTTTTTTGTAATCAATAATGAATCTATATCTTAATGACATACATACAACAAAGATCAAACCAACATTATTCATTATAGATTTTTTAAAATATCAAAACATAAAAAATAAGACAACAGAAAGCGAAGGAATATTTTATTAGAATATTTTATTTAAATATTGGTTATTCTTTGTTTCTTTTAATATATAAATTATTGGCAATAGTATAATGAATTATCATTGACTGTAAGATTTCTACATCAAATATTAGTGTTTATCATTATTTTCATGAAATACCTGTTAGTCTAATATTATTAATAGATATTAGTTGTTTTGTTTAAAATATACTCAATTATTTTACGGGAGTTAAATTTAATGAATATTATTGTTGTTTATATCGAAATATTTATTAATTGGTGAGACGTCGTCCGCTCCGCAGAGTGGCGCGGCGCGCGCTGCGAGGAGGACGTGGACGAGTGCGCGGAGGGGCTCGTGGACTGCGGGCCCGGCGCCTGCGTCAACCTGCCCGGCTCCTACACCTGCGCCTGCGCGCCCGGACACTGCGGCCACGCCTGCGCGCTGCGCGACCCCTGCGACGCCGCGCCCTGCGCCCGCGGCGCCTGCGCGCAGCGCTGCGCCGCCGCGCCCGACTACCTCTGCGCCTGCCCGCCCGGCTGGGCCGGCAAGAACTGCACGCGGCCCGCGCCCGCCGCCGCCGCCGACGCCCCCGACGCCGCCGCCGCCGCCGGCCTGTCCGCCACGCACCTGTGGCTGGGCGCGGGCGGCGCGCTGCTGGCGCTGGCGCTGGGCGGCGCGGCGCTGGCGGCGCTGGCGGCGCAGGCGCGGCGCAAGCGCGCCACGCGCGGCACGTACTCGCCCTCGGGCCAGGAGTACTGCAACCCGCGCGCCGAGATGATCACGCACGCGCTGAAGCCGCCGCCCGAGGAGCGCCTCATCTAGAGACTTCCGCTCGACGTGTGTGACGTCGCGACGCGTCTAGACGCGATCATGTAAATAGCGCCACCTACTGTGATTGGTGATCCTAGAGTAAGTAGTATTTATTACACGACTGTCCAAATCGTTTTATGTAAATCGTATACTGTAGATATTTTTTATATTGTGAATGTGTTTGTCTGTGCGTTGTTACCGTCCACTGCAGCTGTAACGCCCGTTACACAACGTGATTGCAATCAAATATATATATACTTTACTATTTTACCTGACTTTTATTACTCTGCCTGCTGTTGATATTCTATTTATTATATTGATATGATATCTATGGATACGCTTGGATCGTCGATATCAAATATAGAGTAAACCTGAAATTATGGTTGTTCAATGAAACCACTATTTTGATCTAAGCTCTTTTTCTTATGCTAATCTTTATAATATTGATATATTATAAAACTTTGTATAATTTAGGTACCCATGAGAGTAGACAGATACCGCACAATCACACGACAGAGCATCCAATATGAACTAATTGGTCGAGACTCAATCAGTTTGACGAAGTAATGTTTCAAAGTAAATACTAATATTTTAAATATTCAAAATAACCAAATGTGAGCGATTTTTAAAATAGCTGAGATTTACATCGAGTCTAAGATTATAGTGTTTTAAAATGGTATTTAATTTATTTGTTCTTGCTGTACCATTTACGTAGTAAAACAACCCACAAACTGTGCGTCGTTGTGTATCATCTGATTGTATGTGCTTGTAAGTGGAGGGCAGTTTTAAACTATGAGATCTATATAATTTTCTATTATAATTATCATTTACATAATGGATTACTATTTTTTTTTTTATTAATAAATTTCAAAAAACTCTGTCACATTCACAACAGTTTTACTTTGCTGTTAAAATTATTAAAAACGCCGGTGTCCTTCGACCAGTCGTGGCCCCAGGAGGGGCACAAGCGTGTGACTCTAAACGGTTGATTGTGAGCTAATTATTTTCAAATAAAATATTTTAATTTTTCGCTCTGGTAACACACTTTGCTTGAAAATCGACAGAATGTGGGAAATGGAACAGAATGTCTTCACATTACGTTCCGAAGTTCCCTCTGTCTATCCTGTCACGTGCGGGATATATTTTATAAATAAAAACAAAAAGCAAGGAAACAAACAAAATAAAACCAAATGAATAAATTTCAAATTTACATATTTATTACATAAATAGTGTAGACAACACGAGTACAGTCGTCCGAGTTATATAATATAATATACATTTCTTACTTAAGTACAATACTTCTAGAAGAAACAAAAACGAAAACGATAAATAAAACAAGGAAGATAAAGTTTAGGGACGCCCTTCACAGTACGGCGCGTCGCTTGGCACATCCGGGGGGTGTCGGGGGGTGTGTGGGGGTGTCGGGGGTGTCGGGGGCGCGGCTACCTGTTGTCGTGGGGGTGCAGCACGACGCGCTCGAGGCCGGGGCGCGCGAGCTGCGCGCGGCGCCGCGAGCCCAGCTCCGCCGTGCCGTCGCGCGTTATGTACAGCTGCAGGCCCGACGCTGCGGACGGGAGGCAAATATTTAATACTTTCATTTCTTCGTTTCAGTAACAAAGCAAAGCGCGGCGTTGAATTCCGTCACTTCGAACACACAATGCTAGCTCACAAGTTAGTAGTTCAAATAAATACAAAAGAGAAGCATTTTTTATTTACCATACCATATCTTGCGACTTAACATAGTTCGAATAATTGGTGGTACGATTGATTCGAGATTCGGATAACCGACATTGTGGTGAATGTGCATAGTGTACTCACTCTCCGCGGCGTCGTCGACGGCCTGCTTGAGGTCGGTGGCGGCGAGCAGCTCGTCGATCAGCGAGTCGGGGTTCACGCGCGTGTTCTCCACGCGACACGACACGACGTGCTGACAGTCAATAACATTTAACCATGAAATATACTAATTTTATAATAATACATAATCGTAAACAATTGTTAGGCTCGCTTTAAATATAATAAAAAATAAATCTTTTATAAAATTGAACAGGACCATAAACATTGTAGTAATTATATTATATAATGCGATACTAACACATACATATCTCGATCGATTAAAACGTAATGTAAATTCTTTTCATAGTTTTCGTTTCAATAACAAAACTTAATTGCTTATAAATCCCAATTTTATTGAGTTTCTTCAGTCAACACAAAATGTCTGAAAATCGGCGGAAAGTGGGGAATTGTACGGAGTGTCTTAACACTAGGTACCCAAGTTCCCTCTGCTTACCCTGCCATGTGCGGGATACAGCGTGAAGCTGAGTATGAGTACTTTAATTTCCACGCTCTAGCCTCTCCCCCCTCTGCCTAGAGGCTTCGTGCGGGATAGAGCGTGAAGCGCCCCACCGCCCCAGCATACCTGGTCGTCGGGCGGCAACACTCTCCTCTCCAGCGCAGCGCGCGCTCGCTCCAGAGACCCGCTCTCGGAGGCCGACGAGGGGTTCCTGCACACACGAGCATTTTACAACTTACACTTCTAGATCATTAGGAGACAACGACAACAAACATAATCTATAAATAAGTTGCCAATTAAGAAAATAAAAACAATGGCACATCATGGACGGTAAGAAGTTAATAATACCAATATTAGAGATACGATGATATGAAAATTAGAATATCAGTTTACACTAAAATATAATATTAAAACTACCGTCCGTCGTTGCGTACACATCCAGACGGGAAAGTAAACCCCATGCAAGTAGCGTCTTCACACAACCACAATCATGCACCGGAGCTAATAGAACATTACCATGCTTCTCCCAATAAAAGTCTAAGCAAGAGGCGAAAAATAAAAAGGCAACATTTCTAATCAGAATATATTATTGCGTTTGTTTAGAAAAATCTATTCAAACAATAAAAATAACTCTATTCTAGTTCAAAATAAACTGAAAGCTCAACAACACAAGACAACATCGAAACAACATTGATGCGAGGCGTCGGCTATGTGTCTGTGTGTGTCTGTGTGTGTATGTGTGTGTGTGTATGTGAGTAGCAAGTAAACTTTTTAAAATAGATTTTATCTATAATATATGTACATAATTATAATCAGCAATATAGCGAGCAATATATATACATATGTATATACTTATTTATCTTCCATTGCGTAACACATATAGCATATAATTAAAAAAACAAAAATTATATAACATAAAATTTGCTTTTTCTGTACCTAAGTATTATCAAATCTTTTATAAATATTGATATGAATGCTTAGTGACAGAAGTAACATAATAGAACATTTGAGCTTTTTATGTGCATGCGATTGTGTAATGTCTGTGTGCATCTGTGTGTGCGCCGAGACCTCGCACATGTACGTGTGTGTGTGTGCACGCACAGCGCAGAGCTGGGGCGGCGCGGCAGGGAGCCCTCGCGCAGGGCGCCGCACGCCGTGCACGCGCCCTCGCCCTCGGCGCCCGTGCCGGCCCGGCACGCCTCGCGCCTGCACGTCGGGCACAAACGATTATATACAACACCGGCGGCGTCACGTCACGACACGCGGCAGACACGACCACGGACACGGTCACGGACACACACATATTGTGGTCTCTTGCACAATTTCACATAATTAGTACCTTTTATGAAAAAAACGATAACAATAAAAATATATAACAATAAAAATAAACTAAAAATAAGAAAACAAAAAACAAAAAAAAAAGAAATGAAGGAATAAAAATGATTGCAGAGAGCAGGCCCCGCACCCAGTGGTTAGTTAGTTGCAAGCGGCAATGGTGGCAGTGGTGGTAGCGGTGGTGGTAGGCGGTGGGGGCTGACCTGGGCGTGGAGGCGGCGGGGGGCTCCACCTCCGAGGGTACGATGCAGTGGAACTCGTCCTCCAGGTGGTGGGAGACCAGCGAGTTCTTGCGATGCGCGAGCGGCGTGAGGAACGGGAAATTGGTGAACAGCTCCTCGTGGCGGCGCGTCCTCTCCACCAGCGCCGGTATCGTGTTCAGCGACTTCTGCTTGAACACGTGGAAGTTGGCGAGGGGTTGGACGGTGGCCAGCACGGACACGGCGCGCCTCTTCTGGTCGAAGTACGTGGGCATCGCGAAGGAGCTGTCGAGGGTGTCGTAGGGGGAGTCGTGGGGGGCGGCGGGGGAGCGCGGGGGGCGCGGCACCACGTCCGGCGTGAGGTACGGGGGGCTCGCGCTCAGCGTCGTGTTGGGGGTGTGGAAGTCCTCCGAGGAGTCGCAGAGGACCGTCCTCTCTAGCAACAGCTTGGCGAGCTTGTGTCCGGCGTGCAGCGTGGTGGTGGTGGTGGTGGTGGTGGTACGCTCTATGCGGATACTAGCGTGGGGAGGGAGCCGGGGAGGAGGGGGTGGTCGGTGGAGAAATAATAATAAATAATATAAACAAAATGATATCAGCTGTGTGTTAGTGACGTGCTCACACTTGGTGTTAATACAAGCTGTACGGGGCGCGACACCGACACCTGCTGCGACGCGCGAGACACTATCTATTTACAACCGAGTTGAAAACTCACTTCTTACTATAGACAACAAAAGAACAGGTGAAGAAAAGAAAAAAAAATAAAAAAAAAAAGTAAAGTAATAAGTACTAAATTTATAACAAAATACAAATTTTGAGACTAAAAATCAATCAATAAATATACAACCAATAAACACAAGAAGGTATATAGATTCTTTTATTCTGCATTCATCCCACAGACATCAACAAACATATAAATTCATTATTTTTATACAATTTAAACATGTTTAGTAACCTCATCAAGATATTATATTTAAGTATATATCCATTTGCCAATACAAATGTACCACAATTTGTGGTAGGGCTGCGACTGCGCATGCGCATGCACGCCAAACTCACACACAAATGTAACAAAATAATATTTATCCCATAATAGTATAGAAAACCCTCACAATTTAGTGACTTAAATATTATAACGTGATAATGTTAGTGCAGTAATAACACTATTTAGTGTAAGTGTAGTGTAGTGTAAGTGTAGTGTAAGTGTAGTGTCGTGCAAGTGCATTGTTAGTGTAGTGCAGTGTAAGTGTAGTGTAGTGTGGTGTATGTGTAGTGCAGTGTAGTGTGGTGTAAGTGTATTGTAGTGTAGTGTATGTGTAGTGCAGTGTAGTGTGGTGTAAGTGTATTGTAGTGTAGTGTTAGTGTAGTTAACTGATAGTGCAAATATAAAATGAATTGCTTGTAAAAACAAGCAGTGTAGTGTAGTGTACTGTAATTTAGAATAGTATGATATAGTGTAGGTGTATGTACCTGTTGTGGTGCGGGCGGGAGTCCCCCGCGGAGTCCCCCTCGGAGCTCTGCCGCGAGTGCGCGGACGCCGCGGACACCGAGCTGCCGTAACCCGACGCCTGGAAGCGTATATATGCTTTTTGTTAGTATGTCTGTAATCAAATTTTCAATAATTTGCGCTGCACAAAGATAATGACCAAATATTAATTAATAAATATTATTTGTTAAAAAACATTAAATTCAAATTCGATATAATATTATATATGAATTGTAACAACCGAATAAGAGTTTCGACGTAGTATAATGACAACGTCTGGCTTAGTGGTCAAAGCGCTCGAATAGATATATTTTGGTAAAACGTGACTTTATTTACAAAATATGTGATATGATGGCTTTTTTATCTCACCTTACTACTCATATCACCCGAAGTATTGGAAGAGTTACGAGAGTGCGTGTGCTGCTGCTGGAGACAGGCGGCGCAGCTCCCGACGCCTGCGACCATCGACCCCGGCGGCCCCACTGAACCCGCCGGTCCTATTGACCCCAGTGTACCCACCGTCCCCACTCCCGTTGTCCCCGTCCCCACTGCCCCGCTCGCCGGGATCGTGTTGATACCCGGGATAGTGCCTGTGTTTTGTGATATCACTATTACACCTGGAAATGTTATTTTAGTACACGTTAGTCGTTTGTTTGTTTATATATCGATATACATAGATGTTTTGAAAATACTGGCAATATATATTAAAGACGGCAAAGTTCGTACATTATATCAACAATCACTATACTATAGACGTTTTATGTGTTTACTTCAACCATTTTCCGATTTATACAGGAAAAATATAATATATAAACATATTCTACTGCATTTTTTATCTGTTTTATAAATAGTGGCGGTTTTCCATAACTGTAAGTACACGAGACCAACAAGTTTAAATCACGCAAACGACGAATTTCATACAAAATGCATCAAAAACGACATAAATTTTGATTGCGTTGACATAGAAACTTGATTTTCTTACTACTTACGCCTATGCACGACCGTGAAAATCAATAATCTACACTAGTTTAACCTGGATATCTCCACCGACTCAAAATAAAAGACCACTGTCTTGACACACCGACAGACGGACAACGCAGCGATTATATAAAGGTTTCATTTCTTAATTTTGAGGTATGGAACCCTAAAATCAATGTTTAATTTCGCATATTATGCATAAATGAAGAAACCCCCACCCGGGTAATCAGGTAGACTAGGTAGCGGCGCGGGCAGGCTGGGCAGGGGCATGTCCTCCACGTCGGGGGACGGCAGCTCGCACGAGGGCAGCGACGACAGCGCCGGCGTCACGCCCTCTGTAACACAAACATCTTTATTGAGCCACAAAAATTTCAATGTTCATTTCTCTATGCTTTTTCTTGCATATATTAAAACATGGAGTGGATTCCGACTATTTTCCGACCGATCTTTATTTACGCTTGAAAAAAAAATAGTAGTACCGTATCATTAGTATTGATTTTTTTTATTCAACTTCACGAAATTAAGCGGAATGTGGGGAAAGTAACGGAGTGATTTAGAACTAGTTTCACAAGTTCCTTCTGCCTATCCTGCAAAGTGCGAGATACAGATTCAACGTCGCACTTTGCCTTGTTGCCAGAGCGAAGACATGAAAATATTTAATATTTTATTTGAAAACATTAAATATTTCACATCTTCAAGTGGTAATTGATCCCACTACCTGTCGCTTACAGTCATACACTTGTGCCCCTGAGCTCCAACAGGCCTCACTATTAATAAAATCACATAAATATGTTGAGGCCTTTTGTGGTGTTTCGTTAAAAAAAAAATATGAGATAGGTTTACTTAATTCGCAAACCGATAGTAAGACAAGGCAAAGAGTAAAACACCCTACTCTCATCTTTCAACCATTGCATTGCCATTTAACAGTGGCGTAACTCAACGCCGCACAGTCCAGTAATAAGTCACAAACCATAATTCTTCTTCTTGGTGAGCGAGCCGAAGCCCGAGCTGGCGGTGGACGAGCCGCAGTCGTCGTCCGCCGCCGCCGCGCTCTCCGACCCGCTGTCACCGCCAGTCTTTTCCGTTACTTCTTGCTTCCTCTCCGGACTGTAATTATACATTTCATAACAATTAATAATTATAAATAATGATATTATTATAATATATATTCATTCTGACTACAGGAAATGAAATAATGAACGAAACGCAAAAAGTCATTTCTGATGGGGAATTAATGATTTTCATTTGTTTGGACTTGTAACAAAACAAGTCTCGGCGTTAAGTTCCGCCATACTACACACAATATTTAAAAAATCGGACAGGAAATGGAAAACGGAGTGTCATAAGTACAAAAAAAACCATTCCCCAGTATTTTAAAAACAAACGTAGATACTGGATGGTAACATGCAAAGCTCAGTTATACTCGTATTAATGAAAGCGAAGAGTTCAAAGAACCGTTTCCTGAACCGGACGTGTTAATTGCTATGTGATGTTTCCTATTTTTGTATCATTCATTTTCGAAATGAACATTTTAAATTAGAAATTATTAACAGACATAACTCTAAGTATGTATCAATTGATATCTACGAGTATATTAATCATTGAACTGAAGAGTTAGTTTGGTTGAACGCGCTAATCTCAGGAACTACTGGTTCGAATTGAAAAATTTCAATACATTCTGGTATATATAAGAGCTAATTATGCATAAACTGTAAGTAAATAATATACGTACACTTTGAAGAGCGGATCTCCTGAGATCATGTTCATTTTGATTCGTATCCGCAGCACGGAGTTGTCTTGCCTCCGCTGGCCGCTGCCGTAGCCCTCGAGCAGGCAGCGCCGCGTGGTGTCTCCAGCCCCGGCCAGCTCTGCGAGATTCAGGTCGCAGAACCCCAGCTTTTGGTATGACCTGCCACCTGTCCATAGCCGACAAATAAATATTAGTAAGACTAAACAAATGTTATATAATGAATTGTCGGTGGACATATTTCTAGAATAAATATAGGCAAGATATATTCCAAAATTTCCTATAAAATATATATATATATTTATAACTTTACGCTGGGTCCCACGTGTAACAAGTTAGGCAGAGGGAACCTATAATATTTAAACAATTCCTTTCTACTTTCCACTCAGTGTTCCGCTCAACAGCGGCGGAACTAAACGCCGCGCTTTATCATGTTACCAGAGGGAGCAAATCGAAACAATTCATTTCACCACATGGGAAAGAAATCCAAAACTATCGCGCCGTACCACTCACTATGTCACGACGGTCTTAAATTTAAATATTCACGAATAAATTAGATAATACCGGAAATATCAAATTCAAATAACTTAGGAGATTGCGCTCCACTGCACTGCACTGAATCATATGTGGATATTCAAAAGTAAAATATTGTTGAAAATCTATTCAGTCAGCATCGATGTTGCCAAGTTTACCAGTGTTGCAGTACGGATATTTGCGATTTCAATATTTAATATTATATACTCTGCATTGTTGGGATACTTTATAGACGGAAATAACATTGAATAGTTATTTTAGCATTTCAAGAAACGAAAATATCATATTAAAATGTATGAGGCTGATAACATAGATAGGGATATTTGATTTCAAGGTGATGAGTGAGGGGTCGATCCTTATCTTGGTGAAAAGAATTGTTTTTTTAATCACGAGTTATGGTAGGCAAATTGTCGTTAAATTTAGTTCCGCTATCTAAGGCCGCAATGTCTCAAAATACGACGGAATATTGGGGGAAGTAACAATTGGTTTCCTTTCTCATCTTAATTGGGAACCAAGGAATAATTGGTTTCCTTCCACTTATATATGCGGGTTACCACGTGAAGCTCCATAAACCTACCTTTGCACTCCTTCCGTACAGACACCCGCAGTAGCGCGGGCTCGAGCACTCCCGTGTTAGCGTTAGCACACATTTTGCACACAAACGAGAACTTTGCGTTCCACCGCACCGCGTGCTTGCGGACCTCCTCCCTGGAACCAAACAATGTTTATGATTAAAAATTAATCTCAGTCTAGCTAAGCTAGAAAACATCATATTTGAAAATATTTATTTTATACAACTTCAAAAATTTAGCACCAGTTCACTAAAGTTACTGCTTCAGACCTGAGAAGAACCGGTGAAAGAAAATTTGCGATAAGTTATATTAGCAATGGTGATTAGGAAGAACACACTGTTAAGACACTCCGTTCCTCCCGCCGCACTTTGTCTTCTCGGGTTCGTTCTTTGTCAAATAGAGATCGAACCCAGCACCCACAATCAACACGTTTACATACAGACCTGTGTGAACTGCGTCACGACGAACAATATCTTCTGAAGTAATCCTAATTGATTTAATCAAGGCTCTCACTAAAAAAGTGAATGATCCTCGAGCTGCAAAGTTAAGTAGTAAAAGTTTTATCGCTTCAGCCGAGTACGCCCTAAGACAACCATTATCTAAAGTCGGGGCAAATCTGAAGGGTTGATAGAATTAAATAAGCGATATTTTTTTGTGAATCCCAGATGTTTTTGACGTGACCTTAATGATATGATAAATTGATATTGAATAAATAGATTTTTTATATAGGTGGTGGTATTTAAGTTTTTGCTCTTATTTAATATTTTTATATATTGTATTTTAATGAGGAACCAAGAAAAAAGAATAGATTTTTTTCCTATGGGGTACATATGAGAAAAAAAAAACATTTTTTTCTAAAGTAGAAATAGTATTTTGATACAAATAGATTATATAAAGGTAAGGTAAAATTGTTCTAAATGAGCGATATGCTAATTACCATTTTGTTATAAGTAGGCACATACATAATTGTATTATCTTCACGCTGTATCCAAGGCAGGTTAGGCAGTGGCTTGGGAAACTAATATTAAGGCTGTTCTCATCGAGACACTTCCGTTCCCGACTTGCCGACTTCATATTTGAAACGTTGCGTGTTACCAGAGCGAAGAAATAATAATTTCAAAAATATGTATTTTTTTTCAGTAGGAATCGAAGACTTGTTACCCTACGCCACAACAGTACCTTGTAGCATGCATGTGAGTGCAAATTTACTGGTATAACTCAATAAACTTGTTATTTTGTTGCACAAAATTGTCTACGCTAAGATAGCTTAAAGATTCTGAGCACGACTTATAAGATGCTAGCATCAAAACACTTCTTCGCTTTTCACTTTTAAGATACTGCGAGTCGAGTGGCGGAACTCAAAGCCGCGTTTTGTATTAACACAGTGAAATATTGAAAATAATACAATTCTCTGAGTGGGAACGAATTCATAACCACGTATAACAATCAGACACTCCATCTTTGTGCCGCGATGGTTTATATGATCATTTTAATGAATTGAGTAACAACAGAGGCCTGTCGTGGCGCAGCGGCACAAGAGTGTGACTGTAACCGACAGGTTCTGGGTTCGATCCCCAGTCGAGGAAATGGAATATTTAATATTTTCAATTTGAATATTTAATGTTTCATTTCTTCGCTCTGGTAATAAGGCAAAAGCGCGGCGTTGAGTTCCGCCACTCAACACGCAATGCCTCAAATTCAGCGGAAAGTGGGGAACGGAAGTAAAACGGAGTGTCATAACACTAGGTTTCACTTCCTTTCCCTCTGCCTACCCTGCCTAGTGCGGGATACAGCGTGAAGCTGAAAAAAAAAAAAAAAAGAGTAACAACAAATACATGATTTGATGCTGTCGCTGTAACTTTAAACGCGACACGATTGTAGGCTCCATTCACATTGAGTAGAATGAAATATTTATCATTTTCATTATCTCGCTATAAGAACGACGCAAAGTGCAGCGTCGAGCTCCGCCACTCAAATCGCCTCGAAACTCCGGCGAAAACTTGGGAACAGAAATGTTTAAATGGCAACTGAGTGTCTTAACACTAGATACAACAATTTCCTCTACCTACTCTGCTTCGGGCGGGATACAGTGCGAACCGTCAAAAGCTAATATATAATATGCCATCTCCATTTCATTAAACAAATGCAGATCGGTTGATGACGCAAATGATGATAAGCACTTTTGATAACGCAAAACCGAAACGGTAACGTCCTGCTATCACGCTATCGTGTACCTAATGGACATCACAGTTTTAGGCAAATTACGTTATCACTTATCACTGTCGCTTACTCATTTTTATTCACTACGAAAGTTTGGGGCCTGACGTGGCTCTAACTAGCATGCGGTTGTGGGTTCGCTCCTCATTCGAAGAAATTAAATATTTAATTTACTTTTTGTAATCTACCGTTGTCCACTTTCCGTGGAATTTAAGGCATTGCGTGTTGAGTGGCGGAACTTAACGCCGCGCTTTGCAAATTTGTTATTAAAGCGAAGAAATGAAAACATTAAATATTTAATTTACACAAACAACGTTGCGGGGCAACTAGTAAACAACCTTTTAATTAAATACATAAAAACGTTTCTTAAATAAGTTAAAATAAGTCTAATGTACATACACACATATTCAATGACGTCATAGTAAAGTAATATGTAATTGACCTAACCAGTGTTGTAATACACAAAGATAATAGCCAGTAGATATAAAGGAGTAATTGGACTGACTCCATATGCAGATATTTTTATAAAAATACTGCTATTTTTAAATATCTATGAATATAACGAAAAAAAATATAAAATAAACATATGCACAATTGCTCAAGTTATTCAACTAAAGAAATATATTAAGAAATGAAAAAATATTTTATATATAATACTAGCGACGCACGCGCG
Organism: Eueides isabella; assembly: GCA_019049475.1. Classification (NCBI taxonomy): domain Eukaryota; kingdom Metazoa; phylum Arthropoda; class Insecta; order Lepidoptera; family Nymphalidae; genus Eueides; species Eueides isabella. The sequence continues at coordinate 17,109,591 of CM032385.1, forward strand.
GTCTCATTGCTATATTATAGCCAAAATGTTAACATAAATAGTAGCTTATGAGCTATTATGACGTAAGAGCCAACTGTAGAGGTTCATCGAAATCTGCTCAATAGTATTTGCGTGAAAGTGGAACGCTCATGATGAATCTCTCTCTCACCTTCACGCTTTATCACGCACAAGACAGGGTAAGCAGAGGGATCTTGGGAACCTAGTGTTAAGACACTCGGTACCACTACAGTTGCCCACTTTTCACCGAATTTGACGCACTGCGTGTTGAGTGGCGGAACTTAACGCCGCTTATACGTTTATAATATTTAAGTACCGTTTTATAAAACTAAACGTAAATTATTTAATAACAGTAATTATGCTTCACGTCAGCTTCATTACGCAGCAACAGTGAGACGTCTGTCGAGAACAGGTAGTTTCTATGATTCGACAGCGCGGCAAAACACTTGTAATTCACTTAAGTAATATATTAAATATACATAGCTAACTGTATATTTTAAGATATCATAAACCGGCTCCACTCAGCATAGTTCATGTAAACTTGTATTAGGCCTGTTGCTTTTAGGTATTTTTTTATTTATTTTATAAGCCAGGGACAAAACCAAGACACTAAATCCCATTCCCCACTTTACGTCTGATTTGAGGCATTGCGTGTTGAATGTCGGATTTCAACGCCGCGAAGAATATGTACGTACGTAGGCTTTGGGGTCGTCGTGGCGCAAAGGCATAATGGTGCGACTGTTACCGCGAGCTATGATTGTGGGTTCAATCACCACCATTACCTCGCTCTTTTAACGAGGTCTGCCTCGTTTCAAAATATGTATGCTGTAGCAATATTGATATGATGCATGTAACTAAATCGTATAAAAGGCATTATATTTTTTTTTGTGCAGTGGGCCCCTGAAGCCTATACGTGTGGTCGCAAGTCCCGGGATCCGAGCTCAACAATATAACTATATTCATAATAAATATGTCTTTTCTTTAACATAATATAAAGAAAAAACGATAACAACAGCGAAAAGGAAATTAAAATTTTATCGACAAAAATAATCAAAACACTTACCAACCTTCGACCATGTTAAAAACAGTTAAAATAGAAAAAGAAACATCTGTCGTACTAAACTACGCGTAAATGAAAAGTTTATTTATGAGACAGACTGCGAGCGTGCCGTTATTTCTTTATCGATGCGATATGTAAATTATATTTGACAGTGGATATATTAGGGACAAGAAACTCGTCGATACAAGTTTATAGTTTTGATAATAGTAAGCACTTATACTTAATAATATGATTACGGCAAGTCAAATCAATCTTTTTTAAAGAAAATAAGTGGCCTTAATTTATGATTACGAATATGTTTGTGATCAGACATTTAAATAATAAAATATTTTTGAATCGCGAGGCGGGAGAGGCCGCCGTGGTACAACGGCACAAGCGTGAGACTGTAAATGAGTTTGTGGGTTCCACTGTCGTATGTCGTCCCACTTGGAACAAAGAATTAGACGCATAGTGGGCAACAGAAGTGTCTTACAGGACGGAGTGTCCCGACACTAGTTTCCCATGTTCCCTTTGCTTAACCAGTAAACGTAAATACTGTAGGATTTAATTTAAAGATAACAGTACAAGTAGGTTTACAAAACGTTTATGTTTACTTAAACTAGCTATAAAAAGCTCATATAAATTTTAATATCGGTTTTAGATGGCAAACATATTGAACAATATATTTCGAAAATTCCCTTAATGCTTACAGATGTTTCGATTTCTTTCGGGGAAACAATCCCGTTTATCACGTAGACAAAGCGCAGCGTTGAGTTACGCCGATTAACATGCAATATTTCCAAAAATCGCAAATATATCTTTTCCGAAATTAGAAATACACCAAAATGTACACAAACCATGTACGTAGAGAGGAAGTTTGAAAAGTAAATCTAAATTAATCATGACCTAGTTCCACAACAAAATAGGTTTAATGGCACAAATTCCCTAGAGCTTCTTTCCCTAATTAGCATTGCATCTAACAAAAAGAATTAGTTGAGAACAATACAATAGTGCATTATGCAATACGCTCGCCACTCTAGCTGGGCGCGTGACCGTGTGTCACATTGTACTCGTTCGTGTTTACGACCCGCCGGCACCCCGCACGCCACTGTACTACGACCCGAGTTGAATTCCTCGTAACAATGAAATTTGCGGCGTTGGGTTCCGCCGTTCAATACGAAATATCAAAAATTCGCGAGACTCTGGGAAACTGAACGGAACCTTAACAGTACGTTCTCAACTCCCATCTGCTTACTACTTAACTTCACGCTGTATCCCGCACATGGCAGGGTAGACAGAGGGAACTTGGGAAACTAGTGTAAGACACTCTGTTCCACTTCCGTTCTCCACTTTCCGCTGAATATGTGGCATTGCGTGTTGAGTGGCGGAACTCAACGCCGCTTACCCAGCCTTGTTCGAAATACAGCGTGATGTTAAAACAAAAAAAAAATCATTAACTCTTAATCGTTTAAATCTCGACTGAGACAGTTTTGATTGCATTCAGTTAGAAGAACATTGTTATTCTTTTTTGCAAGAGTATAAAGTATATCAAGTTGGGGCCATGGTACAGTCATTTGCTGATTGTAAACACAACAGTTGTTGGTCCAATCCCCATTCGGATGGTATGGCATGTTTAATTTGTTTTCATTACCCTGCTATAGCAGGCAACGCGTAGCGTTAAGTTCCGCCACTCAATACGCAATATATTGATAATTAGACGGTACTTTAGTATAGAGTACCTTCACACTAGATCCCTTCTGCCTACCATAGGGTATGGTAGCGGGAGGCTACAATTTAATATGATTTATCATATTTCATTTAATATACAACATTATTTTTAATAATAATATTAACGTGTCCATAAAGTTCATAAAGAAAATTAAGTAATTTTTAACTTTTATATTTGTTTCAAATTAAGTAAATCTTTAATAAAGAAATGTCGAAATATTCAAAGTTTAATGCAGATATAATTAAAAAAAAAGATAGCTCCGTAGCCTGGTGGCGATGGCGTACCGTACAACCGGGGCAAGGTCGTGACGCAGGGCGGATGGGCCGGTGTCGGGTGTCAGCACATGACTGAGGAGTGACGAATTAGTGATAAATAATTCGATAGCTTATCAAAATTCTATAAATTACAGTAGGTTTTGCATTAAGGTAACCTCTTTTCTTCATATTACGGCTATTTAGAAATACTGATGCTGCAAATATCATCATGGATATTGAATAAGAAGATGAAATTCCAGGTTTATTTATATATAAATAGATAACATAATTTGACGACCACCGTTATCATCGACGATTTGAACTAAAAAAAAAAAATATAAAAAAAAAGCCTCGTTAAAGCACCCCGTGGTTGCACGTAAAACTGCTAAGTCCAGTAAGGTTTTCATAAAAGATAGCTAAAGAACACCACGATGTACAAAGCTTGTGATTAATAAAGCCACACTCACATCAGTCACATCAGTTGCCTGTCGTGGCGCAGCGGCACAAGAGTGTGACTGTAACCGACAGGTTCTGGGTTCGATCCCCAGTCGAGGAAAGGAAATATTTAATATTTTCAATTTAAATATTTAATGTTTCATTTCTTCGCTCTGGTAATAAGGCTAAGCGCGGCGTTGAGTTCTGCCACTCAACACGTAATGCCTCGAATTCGGCGGAAAGTGGGGAACGGAAGTGGAACGGAGTGTCTTTACACTAGGTTCCCGGGTTCCCTCTGCCTACCCTGCCTTGTGCGGGATACAGCGTGAAGCTAAGTAAGTAAGTAAGTACATCAGTTCGTTAATTTAGGAGTTACGATCACACAGACTGACAGGCTGATAAAACGTATAACATTCCTTTTTATGTGTCGGGGGTAAAAATTATAAAAGTAAAGCAGATAGCCCAGCAGAAACAAAACCACAGTACCAATCTATATTTATGACAAATTATAAAGGTCAGCTGAGTGTGTTTGATAAACCCCATATACTAGCTAGGGAGAATAGATATATTCCTAGAATGATCCGCGAGCCTATTGAAATACAAAAACATACTAATTTCAATAGAGAAGATGGTTGGAAACTTTCTACCACCATGGACCCACTCTTAAAAAATTTAAAGTCTCAAGCAAATCACACCAGATGACCAGAAGAATCCAGGGCAGTGCGCGAGGCAATTAAGAAACCGTTGGCGGTAGTTTGATATAATAATTATATCAACTGACAGACAAATGCCACCTCAGTCTACCCGTGACCACGGACTACTGCAAAGTGTTTGAAACGTCGGGTTTCCAAAACTTGCTTATCAATCAATATACGCGATTAATCCGGTTCAAAGTGTTTTATTTAAAATGTGTAACAATCGCGAAAATCAAGACATTACTCTAATAAATTAATTTAGCTAAAATTTTAGTTTTTAATGTACAGATATGGTCCTAAAAGTGACAATGTTATTAGAACAAGAAAATAATTTCGATTAGTAAATAAAACAGTGTAATTCAAGCGGACGAAGCCGCGGACGGCGGACGAGTCGCTAGTTTATAATAAATTCAAAAACGAATACGCGAGTAAACCATTATTACCTAGGAAGTGTGGCTCGACTTTATTTTGTAACTCATTCAAAACAGTACTCGATTGCTAAACAGATTTGTTCCACTGTACGGTTTAAAATTGTAGCTAAGCGGTCGATTTAATAGCGGCCATAGCATGTAATGCGAGTCTGAAAAAATATCAATTTAACTCAGATTATAAATATTTCTGAGATATTGCTTCATCTCCTTGTCATGTTTAGAGATAACTATCTGGATTCCTATTTGTTCTTCACTTTCCACTTAATTTACGTGCATTGTTTGTTGCGTGGCGGAACTCAACGCCGCGCTTTGCCTTGTTCCCAAATCCTCAGATAAAGGATACAGAGTCAAACTAAAAACAAACCCTACAGTTCAAATATAAATGCGCACATACTGTAACTACACGCTTTTTTAACCTTAGCAACATCTCTTCCCTTTGCTTACCCTTCCACATACTGAAGTGAGAAAAATTAAATTAATTCCCCCGAACGTAGATCGAACCCACAACTGTCAAGTTTATATTCAGATATATTTATTATTCTAAACTTGTTCCACAATCATTTTCGTCTTCCGTATCCCGTATTTTCGGGAGATATAAGAACTACATCTTAGTTATGTGTCATACATACTAATAAATTTTGCCAGGACGAATTAATGGCTCTTAGAATTTTCTTTAATTAAAAATTTTGCTTACAAAATCCCAAGGACTTATCAAATGTATCACAATTACTTACACAGTAATTGTGACCTGTCGTGGCGCAGCGGCCTGTGACTGTAACTGACAGGTTCTGGGTTCGATCCCCAGTCGAGGAAATGAAATATTTAATATTTTCAATTTAAATATTTAATGTTTCATTTCTTCGCTCTGGTTATAAGCGTGGCGTTGAGTTTCGCCACTCAACACCAATGTCTCAAATTCGGCGGAAAGTGGGGAACGGAAGTGGAGCGGAGTGTCTTAAGACTAGGTTCCTAGTGGTTCCCTCTGCCTACCCCACCTCGTGCGGGATACAGCGTGAAGCTACTTACACAGTGCAAAACATTTAAAATATTATCAATTGTTGCATGATGGGTAATAAAGTATTAATAGCCTAAGCTCAAACATTTATTAGCCAGGCACGTTTTCAAATAGGTGTATGACTAAAATGTACGCCCGACGATCCAAGGCCACATGGATCCTATAGACATGATGGAACATAACAAAAAAATGTATTATCCAATATATATGCTCGTAAACGCTGCGCTGAACAAGGTCGGATTCATTTATCATTAAGGCAGAGACTAAGAACGTTTTGTTATTTTTTTTTTATATTAATGTTTGTAAAACATAGCCTTGTATTGCCATAAAATGATGAGTTTCTAGCGTTGGTGCTATATATAGTTTTTCATTTTAAAATATAAAAATAGGTAATACACAACTTCCTCCACTTAGTTTTAGGGCCCAGAGATCCTAAATGATTATATATGCTATTTTTATATCGAAAATTCGAACCCACGACCATTGTATAAAATGACAAGTGCATATATAACGTATTATATAACATTTAAATAACGCAATACCATTTATATATGATATCTATTATAAAGATACCAGTAGGTACAAAAAGCACACAATCGTATAAGGGGGCGGAGGTCGGAACGCGTCTTTTTTAACCCCCCGCACAAAAAGAGGGGTTATGAGTATGACCTCGCATGTGTCTGTTTTAGGCAGGAAGGTGTCAGTTTAAGCGGTTTTTCACCAAAGGTCTTCTTCATAGTGGTGGTTCTTTCATGAAAATTGGATAAGCCGCTCACGAGCTACAAGCGCTTTTGGATGAGATTTTTTTGTGTCTAAGATGTTTAAAATTTTAAATGTTGTTTGTTCGTTCTTTCTGAGGCCTGTCGTGGCGCAGCGGCAGAAACGTGTGACTGTAACCGATGGGTTGTGGGTTCGATCCCCACTCGATAAAATGAAAATTTATAATGTTTCAATTAGAATGTATTATGAATATATTTATAATGTTTTCATTTCTTCGCTCTAGTACAAGGCAAAACGTGGCGTTGAGTTCCGCACACGCTATGCCTTAAAATTCGGACAAAATTGGAACGGGGTGGCACTAGGTTCCCAAGTTCCCTCTGCCTACCCTGCCATGTGCGGATACAGCATGAAGCTGAGTTTGTTCGTTAAAACTAGAAGATAATTTAGTGTCTAATGTTTGGATAGAATTCACACCAATCACGTTTACAGTCGCTGCTCCACTGCACCACGACACCCCCGGCAGGTGTTTATTGTTACACATATACATATTAAGAAATACAATACAGTTCGTGTAAAACAAACGAGATTAGAACAAAAACATTGAGCAACTCGCAACTACGAGCGCCACTGCAACGTCCAATTATATTTGAAATATATTTACTTACTCAACCACATTGAAACTGTAATGTTAACGGAGTGATGTAATTATTGTGAAGATTTATCGTTACTCTTGTACATCGTACAATAACATTAAGGTTTTTAACTGAGAAATTTTTGTACTGGTAAGTAATAAATTATGTTTTATAATATATGAGTGAGGTCTGTCGTGGCGCAGGGGCACAAGCGTGTGACTGTAAAAGTGACATTTTGTGGGTTCGATGCCCACTCGTGGAAATGAAATACTTTATATTTTAATTTTTTCGTTCCGGCAACAAGACAAAGCGCGGCGCTGAGTTCCGCCATTCAACACCAAATTCGGCAGAAAGTGAGGAACGGAATAATCCGTTTCTCACATTCCGTCAACATTTCCGAAACATTGTACTCGTATTTTGAATAACAGTACTTAATGCCGCCCTTTGTCTTCCAGAGAGAAGAATTGAAAATAAATAGGTTTATGTCATTCTCCCGACTGAGGCCGAACCCAAGACCGTCGCACTGACAGTCAAGAGACTTGACTGCGCCATACAGCCGGTTCCTACCCTAGGGACTCGTCATTCTTTTCACTTCTTGCTCTGGTAATAAGACAAAAATCAATATTGAGTTGTGCCCCACAATGTCATGATGTTTCGAAAATCTTGCAATGCCTAGGGGAACGGTGTGTCATACATTTAAGCTAGGTTTCCCCTGCCGATCCTTCTTACTTAACAAAATCTTATAATTTAATTCCTACTACCCCAATTTTACCCTAATTCCGTAATAATTTTAGAATGGCCGAACTGGACGAGTGTGACATTTGATCTCTTGCGGTTAGTGAATAGCATGTCTCGGAATTCCTATCCACAGTTGGCTCGTTTACATACACACCGCAACACTCGAGATTATTTCTTTGTTGATATTTGCCGAGCTCCTTGTATTCAATTGGGACGCGTACTTTGAACAATTTTATCAAGTATGTTGAATTTATTCTTTTCTAAACATTGTTTACAATAAAATATATAAATACACTTAAATCATAAAGATGTAGTTTATTTGTGTCAATGCTTTAATCTCGGCAACTATTGCAACATATGTAATGTAAAATTATTTTTAAAAAATCACGTTTTCTATATAAAAACATTATCGCAAAAAAATAACATTTATAAAAATCAATTGATATTACTATTAACAAATCTTCTATTGATTCGGAAAGATCGGCGAAGGTCGGGCACTGTGTGATGTAACAGCGATTGTAATCTCTTCTAGGTATTGTACGTACGATCTTATTTAGCAGTTTAAGACAACCTTGCTTGGCACTGGCTACAATTTATATAGTATTTATTTAGTTTCACGCTGTATCCCGCACGTAGTGTAGACAGAGGGAAACCTAGCGTTAAGCCACTTCCGCTTTCCGCCGAATTGAGGCATTGCTTGTTGAGCGAACGCAACGCTGCGCTTTTCTTAGTTACCTTGTATCGTGGTCACTAAAAATATTTATTATAATATTTTATTTCCGCGAGTGGGCATCAAACTTACGAATAATCGCAATAACAGTTTCACGCTTATGTACCACGACTGGCCTCACATATTTAACATTTTTATTTAACACGATGTAATATAGCCTATATTTAAAACACTTGGTACAAAATGCGTAAAGATGTTTCAACTTGAATGTACAATTAGTTCCAGAGACCAGCGCGTACGACCAAACAAACTCTTCAACTTTTTAACATCTTAGATATCGAGAATAGTCCTTGTCTAGAAGAGACCTGTGGGCTGTATGATTCACTGATGCCTCACTCGACTACCTACGATTGATTAGCGCGCGTTACGTTATCTGTGCCGCATCTTTTATGTAAATTCATTGTTAAGTAAATTTTAATGGAATTCTCCTCGAATCCAATATAAGTCGGCAATAACAAAAATATATTAAGTACATTAAATGATTATCATATATCATTTTGTCATATATATATATATATATTTAAATATATATATATATATATATATATATATATATATTAAATAACATATAAATTGATTGCTATATTAGTTAGCAATCAATAAAGTTATTATTATTATTTTATTAATGGGACGGACAGGGCAAACGAGTGTACGGTTACCTGATGGTACATCAGATTATTTGGTATATACCAACAATACAAATATATTCCTTATCATCTTCATCATCATATACCTAACGCGACCTCAAGGAGCCAGTTAATGTTTTCATTTCTTCGCTCTGGTAACAAGGCAAAGTGGGGCGTTGATTTCCACCACTCAACACACAATGCCTCAACATCACCGGAAAGTGGGGAACAGAAAACGGAGTGTTTTAACACAAGGTTCCCGAGTTCCCTCTGCCTACCCTGCCATGCGCGGGATACAGCGTGAAGCTGAGTGAGTGAATGTAGAATAAAAATATTTTTTTCTGATCTTAATAAAGTAAAACACTATCTTATCTATAAAGTATGCAAAGTGGAGATATATCATTCGACTTTTACACTCGACACATTCGACTTTAATTTTAATCATTTAATACAAAAAAATAGGCAAAAATTTCCATAAACACGCACAATGATAGTATGAGATTACATATAAATAGTAATAATAAAACAATCATTTGCCGACACACTTAAGTCAATAGATAAATTCTGTTAAGATATTTCTCTAGAACTATGATATCATAGTTACTGTTTGATGAACCTTTAATCTGCAATTTCCTGTTCGAAACAAAGCAAGATGAACTAAGCTTTGATATTTAAAATATACGTTATTGTACCTATCTAAAGATAATATAAGGATAATTTTATAAAAAGAAAGAAGGCCAGCCGTGGCTCAGCGGCACAACGTTGTACATAGGTTGTGGGTTCGATTCCCACTTGAAGAAATTAAATATTTAATATTCTTATTTTCTCACTCTGACAACTAGGCAACTCGTGACGCCACAATGCCTCAAGAATTCGTCGGAAAGTGAGGTACATATTACAAACGGTCCCTAGGTTCAGCTTATCTGATAACAAAATATGTATATTTTAGCAAAGCAGTGTAAGCAGAGAGTACTTAGTGTTTAGACACTCTCATTATGTACGTGATTGTCGAAACGAAATTTGCGAGTAGCATAACTGGAAGTACCTTCTATATCTACCAGAAAAAGAAAATTCAAACAATTTAAAACATCCTCTGAACGGGCATCGAATCCAAAACCGTTACGTTTACAAACACTCCCAAACCCCCACTGAACTGCGACCGCCTCAGTATATTTACAACACTTATGTACAATGGCAACGTTCGTGCACAGATCGTTTCACCTAGTTCACGCAGGGCGAGCGTAAAAGTAAAACACATAACGCTCGACCGGCCAACGCTTTCCTTATGGCCCGTTCTAATTACCTTCTTCCCGCGATCACTTGCAATACTAAGCTAACTTTAGATTTTGCTGCTTTGCTTCCTATAATAAAATTAATTTATATTTTACATTAATATTAACTATATGGGAAGTTGAGAAACTAGTGTAAATACACTTTGTTCAAAGTTAGACACGTCCGTTCCTAACTTCTGCTCTCCGGTTTGCGCGTTGAGTAGTGAAACTGAACACCGCGTTTTGTCTCGTTACAAGAGCAACCAAATTAAAATACACTACATATTATAGCCTATACAGACCTGTCGCACACTTATCTTGTACTCCAGCGCCAAGACTAGCCTCATATTATATTACCTAAAAGAAATAATGTTTTCATCTCAATGCTGTATTCCGCATAGATCAGGGTAGGCAGTGCGAACTTAAGAACCTACATAGTGTTAAGACACTCCGTTCCGTTCTCCACTTTCCAGTTGAGACATTGCGTGTTGAATCGCAGAACTCAATATTTCCTTATTTCCAGAGCGAAGAAACAAAAACATTACATATGTATTTCAAAAATATTAAATTTCGTCGAGTGGGCGAATCGAATTGAATCGACAACCTTTAACAGAGACACGATTGTACCGCTGCGTCACATCAGGCCTCTATAAAACATAATGCATCCATTATTATAACAAATACGAGAATACATAAAAAAACTCATCTTATAAACTCAGCTTCTGAACTTGTGATTGTGACACTGAATCCCGAATATGGCAGGGTAGCAGAGGGAACATGGGAACCTAGTGTTATGACACTCCGTTTCATTCTGTTCCCTACGTTCCGCCGAATTTGAGGCATTGCGTGTTGAGTGGCGGAACTCAACGCCGCGTTTTGCCTTGTACCAGAGCGAAGAAATGAAAACATTAAATATTTCGGTTCCTCAAATAGGGATCGAACCGACAACCTGTCGGTTACAGTCACACGCTTGTGCCACTGCGCCACGATAGGCCTCTAAAAACCATCAAGAATTACGTTAAAGTAATGACAAGCTATTACTTAAACGATTATTTTACACAAATGACTCATAATAAGACGTCAAGGGCAACCGACTGATATTTTAACGATCCAATATCGCTAAAACACGGTTCGGGGAAATTTGGAAAAATTCTGCTAATACCAAACATATAATTTTAATTGTGAGTGTACTTTGTAAAATTAAAAGAAAATTATGGTGAAAAGGCTTACGTCAAAATGTTAATGAATATATTGTTTTTGGCGTGACCGTTTCGTTATAGGTATAATTAACTGACTTACTACATATTAAATATTCCTTAATGGCGTGGTAGCTCTTGACGGCGGTTGTGAGTTCGATTTCCACTATGATACGTAGAGTGAATTAATTTCCTCCAAAAATTGGACATTGGCGCGTTAGACTCAGTGCATAAAACCTCGCTTCCCTTTGTCTTTCCTACTATATGCGGGATAAAGCGTGAAGCTTTTTTTTTATTTTTGGTTAAGGCAACACCAAAAATAAATAACTAAAAAATCACTATCAAAAAGATACAAAAATATATTGTACATCATTAAGTCCTGGCTAACGAAAACGCATACAGTAACGGTTAAAACCTATCATAAAATAATACTTCAATGTTTTTTTTATTAATTTACTCCTCTTCCAAGCATCTAAATACTTGAAATTCAGTCTATCGCCAGCAATATTGCGAAAGGTTGATTACACATTCAAACTATAAATAAAATAAATACAAAATATGGCGTAAGCGTTAAACTCATTGCACTATTGTCCGGACGTCTTTGTGTAGTCACGTCAAAAGCTTGGCCGAGTCATCGAATGTTTCGTTACACGATATATAATAATGGACAAAAGCGTTTTGTTCAATATAAAAATTTAGTAAATCGGCTTAACGTAAGTAAATGTATGAGACCTTGTGCAGGTTTCCGCCTTACTTGGATATAAGGAAAGACCATTAAGTACCGCCTAATTCTTAAGACGTTGCTTTTTGAGTAACAAGACAGAGAACTCATTTCATTGAAACCACAATCAACGCTGACTTAAACTCCTGAACAGCTCAATTATTCACTAATGTTAAGACAGTCCGTTGTATTTAAAAAAAAACCGATCCTGACTGCGTTCGAGTGGCGGAAATCAAACACCATGGTTTTACCACAGTACCAGAGCGACTAAAATGAAAATATTTAAAATTTCATATACTCGAATCGGAACCCACAACCCATAGCGCTGGCGCCACGACAGATCTCCAATGTATGTAAATAGCCAAATCATTATTCAAACCTTAATGCAAATCGTTTTAAAAATCAATGAAAAATAAAATTGGTTGTTAAACACAAAACTTCTAAAATAATATATATTTTTCTATTCATAGTCTTAATTTCATTAGCTTTATTCATAATTCTGTGCGTGACAGATACAAAAGAATATAGTACGTCAACAATCTATAAATAATTGTATTACGTATGGTGGTGTTCAAGAATTTTATATGCATTATTGATTTGTTTGCGTAACTACAGTACGTTTGATCTGGCGTGACGGTGCCAGTCCCGACAGGCGCGACCGCCTGTGATGCACTTAACCGGCTCCTTAGGCAATCTATTTTGCATGTTCAAACATCACTGTATGGATTTAACACTTCTTTAACAGGAGAAAGTGTATTGCTTCTCTGTCTTTCACCTTGGAAATCAACTATCGAAATATTTTATTTTTATTTAATATTTTATTTTTATTTAATAAGAAGCCAACGTCGTATACAATAATAGTTTAATAGTTCTCACTCTAAAAACAGTAACAATCTTAAAAATCTAAAACATAAATTGTATACCTAACTGAAAGGCTAATTTGATATGAATGTCGCTTAATAATATTAATTAAAAAAAATTAAACACAACACAAATCATTCTTTAATATATATATAGAACTTGAGTAAAATAAAATAAAAATATCTACAATAAAAAATATAAAATCGATGTAAACGTAGTAAGTAGATATCATAGGTATAAATTTTTTTTTGCTGCTTTAATTTCTAAAAATATATCTGACTTGCTTCATTAAAAATATGATTATAAAATACGAGTATTCTATTTAAAGGATCTGCCTACAGGTTACACTGTTGCGTCTTGAATGCAGAACTAAATGACGACGATGACTGGGAATCGACACCACTATCTGACTAAAAAGAAACCCTACATTTTTTTTCCAGCTTCACGCTGTATCCCGCACTAGGCAGGGTAGGCAGAGGGAACGAAAGTGAAACCTAGTGTTATGACACTCCGTTCCACTTCCGTTCCCCACTTTCCGAATGCCGAATTTGAGTCATTGCGTGTTGAGTGGCGGAACTCAACGCCGCGCTTTTGCCTTATTACCAGAGCGAAGAAATGAAACATTAAATATTTAAATTGAAAATATTAAATATTTCATTTCCTCGACTGGGGATCGAACCCAGAACCTGTCGGTTACAATCACACTCTTGTGCCGCTGCGCCACGACAGGCCTCACCCTACATTCTTCTTACTAAACAGAAATTAGAAAACACTCCAACAATTAAGCTTTGTCCAGTTTAACTTTAAAAGTACAAAACTCAATTATTTTATAAAAACAATCGGTTAAGCAATATTGTATATTGACCAACTGAGAGCGAGTGCGTGATTACAATCAAGATCGTTCAGTACATTACACTGATTCCTTAAGTATTTCGACGATTTAACTAATAACCAAACGTGCTAATTAGTTTGGGTATTTACCATAATAAAAACATTCAACACAGCACTAACAACAGGTACGTAATCGAGAAATTCCAGTAAATGAGCATAATCATTGCAAGAATAAGCTGTGACTTATAAAAAACGTCTGTCTCGTAGTTCGTACATATGACATCAGCGATCTTTGCACTTTGATGAGCTCACGGTTCGGATGTTGCCAAGTTTTAACGAATTCTCGATATACTATTGTATATTCGTTACTATTTAAATAACTCCATGTTTTTATCCCCATCTATATTGAACACTGCAATATATGGGACAATACAACTAATACAACAAAACAAACACACAGTTACTCTATTATTGGAATTGGGGAACTAGGTCACCTGTGCCTCCCATGAGGCTATTCTTATGGGGGCAGAGGGAAACTATTGTAGAGACAAACTATTACATATATCCCGTCCAATAATAAAGTAAATGAAAACAAATGACTACCGCCACATAACACAAAATCTGGAAACGGAAGTGGAACGGAGTAGGTTCCCAAGTTCCCTTTGTCTACCCTGCCGTGTGCTGGATACAGCCGAAAGCTGAGCCTTAAAAATCCAGCCATGAAAACAAATCATTGCTTCAATTGAGAATCAAACCCACTACCGTCGTCTGAACAATCACTATCGAGTGACTTAAATTTGACAAAACCAATAAAACTACAATGTCTACCAACGATGCGACTTAATTACCACAAACTACGCTATTCCGAAAGTTATATAAGTAACTGTGGGACAGGTTTTTATGGAGATTCAAGTTTTTATACTCGAGTAAACAAGATTCCTTGAATAATCTGCTAAGTTCTAGCCTCGTCGCACAATGCCTCTGTCAATGACCCATTGCGAATATGGATTTGTGGCGTGTCCTTACATCACGTACGAGCATGTTGAATAGGGCTTCATGTATTTCCTCCCTTGTGGACTACTAAAAAAACTTAAAACAGAAAATCAATGTACCTACTTACAAATTTTCCCTTTATACATTTTTAATTTGCACACATTTCTTTAACGTACCTGTAACAATAAAATAATAATCATAATCACAAATAATAATCAATAATAAACAAAAAGATATATATATTATTAAGGTAATAGTGGCGGAGTAAAACCGACGAATTCAATGGTTATGGGTTCGATCCCAACTCAGATAATTAAATTATATATATTGAATTAGGTGATGAGATAAAAAACGGCGTTAGACTCAACGCTAGCTCTAGAGCTAAAAAAAATAATTAACGCTGCAGCATTTACTGATTAATTACAACATGTAATGCATATAACATAATTTCTCATATATATATATACTTCCCCCGGCGGACGTGTACTAATACTAAGAAGTGTATCAACAAATCGGATACAGAAAGGTTGGCGGCAAGGTCGTTCGCTGCCGTTTCCTCGAGCACCTCGAGGTAAATACTAGAGCCGATACTGAGAAACGATAAATTTAAAACCTATTCAAGATAAATAAATTGCATCAGATTATTACTGCCCTGTTTAATAAAGTTACCTGTAACGCCTGGCTGGCACAAGAGTATGACTGGAAATTAGACAGGTTTTGGGTTCGATCCCTACCTCGAGGAAATTAAATATGTAATAATTTCAAATCAAATATTTAATATTAAATTCTTAGCTCTGGTAGCAAGGTAACGCGTTGGGTTCCACCACTCAACACGCGATGCCTCAAATTTGGCGAAGAATGGGGAACAGAATGGAGAATCTAAGAATAAGGTTCCCAAGATCCCCTCTGTCTGCCTTTTCATGTGCAGAACACAGGGTGAAGCTGAGAAACGTAAGATTATTGCGAAATACTTGTAAAATTAGCGAAGGTAATTTTAGTTACGAACGAGAGCATGTTACGTGTTAAATCTTACAACGATTTAAACCATCGTAACGCAACAGTACACCGTCAGATTGAAAAAGCAAACGTGCGTATGTACACATACAAATCCTAATGGTGAGTACTCACCGCCACCCATGGCCCCGTGTAACAGAAGGGGCAATGTCTTAAACAAGAACGGCGTGTTAGCACTATGGTCACTGACAACCCTGACCTGACCGTTATAAATCTTGGTATCAGCATTCAAAAATGAAATATAAATAGTTTCTTCTCCTCTTATAACGAGGCAAAAGGCGACGTTGACACGCAATATCTCAAAAATCCGTCCACAAGTAGGAACCGAAGCACTTAACCCTATGTTTCCAAGTTCAATACAGTGTTAAGCTCAGTAGCCAGAGCTCACAAAGGTCAGACAAGTTGACACCGACGATAGCTCGCCCACGTATACTGCAAGTGATATGTCCTTGGACACGAGCAAATTAGCATTGAATTATAAATAAAAGAATATGAGACGATAAACGTTCTTAAAATGTGTGAGTGGGGAACGTATGTGTCGTAATGGGAACAGAGTGTCTTAACACTAGGTTCCCAAGTTGCCTCTAGCCCTGCCATGTGCTAGATATTTAGCTAAAACACTTGATGACGTTACTAGCGAGTGACATGATGACACACTAAGCTAAGGTTAGAGCTCTTTTAGCTCAGCCTCTCCAAGTCCGGTGACGCTGTGCAGGCCAACAGGGCCAACTGCTCATTCGAAAAATGGAAAACGGATGACACGCAACGTAATTTTTTCAGTAAATGAACTCATTTTATAAACGCTATGAGGAAAAATTATAATGGCGATCATTGTGCATAAAAATATAAATTCAAACTATTTCCGCTCTTGAAGTGATTGAAACAGTCAACTAAATAACAAATTCAATTATTATGACCCAGAAACAATATTAATACACAATGAAAGTCAGTCCGTCCGTCACTTTAGTAAAAATATACATATATATGTTATGTAATATATACAAGCAATATTCAACAACATTACTTCACAAAATAAGACTTTTAAATTAGTTAAACTAACATTCCTTTTGGGATCACCGATCAGTAGTAAGTAAAACCGATATCACCAGTACGTTAGCATTTTTAATAATTTTCTGTCTTAATCTTCTATAACGCGAAAGGCTGTGGGTTCGATTACCACTCGTAGTAATGTAATATTAAATATTTTTATTTCCTCGCTCTTGTAACATGTGGCAAAGCGTGACAGTGTTGCCACTCAACAGGCAATACCTCCGAAATTTGGCGGAAAGTTTGAACGCAAGTGTCTTATTGGTAACAGACTGTCTTAAAACTAGGCATACAACATTAGACATAAAAAAAAAACTTTTTTTTAAGTTTATTTCAACGGAAAATGTTAGTATTGTTATTAAAATAGCTTCAATAAACAATATGGGGCAAAGAATACAATAAAAGGATTTATAAATAAATATTATATTTAATTAACGCAGAAATGATTACGCAAACAAGTACGTTAACGTCATAAATTTTCTATTGATATCACAAAAAGCGTATAGTTTCTACACTTAATATATAACACTGGTGTCATATTAGCAGGTGTATTGAAGCGGCACGGAACCGATGCGGAAGACGGAAGGCCAAGGCGAGGCGAAGGAATCAACGTACAACGGGTCGGTCTGTTCGTCTCATATTATAACTCTATAACTAAAAAAATAAGGCATAAATAATACAAAGCGCAGAAGCACTACGGCTTTTTTCCGTATATGCCGACTGTTAATACATATTGGTCCCAACTTTCAGCTCAAGTTTTAAGACATTGCGTATTGAACGGCGTAACTTAACGCCATATGTCGTAACGCTACCAGAACGGAGGAATCAAAATTATTTACATATGATAATTATTCCCTAAAGTAAGGATAGAACCTATAACATCACGCCACAAAGTCCTCAACAATTATAGATACATGTGTTTGTAAATAATGCTATATTTTCAGTTTAGGTCGATCTTTTCGAAAGCGTTAAGATCTCCAATCAGTTTTTATGAAGTGAAAAATGGAGTGTCCTAATTATAGGGTCCCAGATTCTCTCTTTTTTTTTTTCAGCTTCACGCTGTATCCCGCACTAGACAGGGTAGGCAGAGGGAACGGAAGTGAAACCTAGTGTTATGACACTCCGTTCCACTTCCGTTCCCCACTTTCCGCCGAATTTGAGGCATTGCGTGTTGAGTGGCGGAACTCAACGCCGCACTTTGCCTTATTACCAGATTCTCTCTACCTACCTTTATAAGGGACAGACTGTTAACCAAAATAAAAATATATTATATATCAATTTCTTTCTACCGTACGTACTAACAAGCAAAGTTATTGATTGCGCAACCAAATATCCTCACAGTACGTACTAGAATCACTACTCGGACTTTGTGGTTGAAGTGGTTTTCGCGGTTAGGTACCTACTGAGTTGTCAAAGAGTTTCTCTTAAGTATTTTATTAAATATTTAAATTTATACATATATAAACATTATAGAAAGGAATATTTAAAAGATAAATGAAATTCAATTTAAAATATTTAATGTTCATTTGTTGGCGTTGAGCTCCGCCACTCAACGCGCAATGCCCAAAATTCGGCGGAAAGTGGGGAACAAAATTGGAACGGAGTGTCTTAACAATAGGTTCCCAGGTTCCCTCTGCCTACCCTGCCTCGTGCGGGATACAGCGTGAAGTTAAAAAAAATATATTCAGTAGACATTTCAAATACGTACAAAAAATGTTATGTCTAAATTTTATTAACGTAGGTATTTGAAATGTCTACTAATAAACAAAACCATCGTAAGTTAAAGGTTCACTCAAAAATTATCAACATGGACTTGTCAAACAGGAAAAATAACTTAATTACTTTATCCAAATGCTAAGAAAGTGGATACAAAGATTAACTTCATATAAAATTTAGTATTCAAAATGTATTAAAAAGATCATTACTAAATAATTAATTCCTGAAGACATGACAACGCCTTTAATATATTTCTTTAGATGAAATTGTTTACAAAAATAAAAGTAGTATTGCTTTGCAACAATTAGGCAACGCGTAACGTTGGCGTTCCACGATCTGACGAAAACGGAAAGGGAAAGTGGGGATGTCAAGTGTCTCAATAGCAACAACGACTTAACACGAGGTTCCCAAGCCTCCTCTGCCTACTCTGCCACATTCTAGACACAGCGTGAAGCTGGAAAAAACAGGCATCGTAATTGAATACCATCACAATTAAAAGGCGATAACAATTCGACAAACGTATTTATCGTCAGATCAATTTTGATCGACAGTAAACTGTGTATAATAAATAAATAGCATCGATTAGCACAACTCGTGCTGGACATTTAGATACTCTTTAAATATACCATAACTTTTAAAGTTCACGGCCATAAATATTATAGAAGTCAGTTTGTTTCTTCGTGTTAATAGTTAGCACGGTAATTACCAATATTGAAATGTTGTAATATTTTTTTTATTTCAAAAGCTTCATAATTGTTAGCGGCTTCGCTTAAAGGACCTAAAATTTATCGGTCATGACTGACACCTGTTAAATATGGAAGACACACATATGAATGTATTAACTATGTGGTGGTGGTGGTGGTTCTTAATTAACTATTATAATGATTACTGGCCAAATGACATGATCGGGATGTCATAATCAAAAATCATAACAAACCATATACGAAAAAAAAACAATACTCTATATATAATATTCTTTTCTATATTTAATATATCTATTACAACCCATTTTTTAAGCAACTTTTAGTGTTGCCAGCTACACATAAATAACATAACCATTTCTAAGAATTAACGTAATATCCAACTCCCGTTACGCTCAATTAATAACATATAAAAAAATCGTCTTCACATACAAAGTAGACATGTAATACCGTACAAGCAATACATTTTTCCTTTTACTCGGCTAAATACCAACATATATAGTAATAGCGTTTACAATTAAATTAATTAACAGCACGCGGTGCGGGTCGGTGAAGGACACTTACACTATAAATAGCCTGTGACAACGCACACCCACACGCACACGCACGCCCCAGACAGGATTGACTGATAACGTCATATCAATGCAAATATTAAATTATCATATTGTTATCAATATATAAATATTTGAACATACATTAGTCAACTTTAGTGAATAGATTTTTTTGTGGCGCCACGAGGTGTATTTATGTTTACAAAGAGTTTATTCATATAAAACAAGTAAGTAAACAACACTTTCACGCATTTTCCCGCATATCAGGGTTAGCGGAGTGTTGAGAAACTTTCTTCCCCGCTTTCCGCCGTAAAGAATTTTTGCATGTGAATCTCTACGTCACGCCGTGCTTTGTCAACCAAAGCGGGAATGATAAAAATATTATTTTGCCCTTTATTAGGTTAAAATTATAACAGAGTTCTTATCTAAAGTATTCATTATAGGATTTCATGCATCATATTAATCTTAAAAACGTATAAAGATTTAAACGTAGCGGGATTTCTCTTTCCTAAGTATGGAACAATACTTTCATGTATCATTCATTTAAGTTTCATTGTTTTTTTTCCTTATTATAAGATCCACGAAATAAAGTTATATTCAATCCGTTGGGTGGCTTTCAGGCATTTTATTAAAACCGTTACTATACAAAAACTATTATTTTTATTTAAGCTTATTGTAATAAAATAAAATATTCCTACAAAATGATAATTTAAAATTAATATACAAACCAAATAAAAAAAATGCTTAGTTACTATAAATAGAATCATTGTGCAAGAAAAGGATCAACTATGTAAAAATACGTTCATCCTCTGATGTTCCCTTTCTCTTGCATAATAAATCAATAACGAAACTGAATTGCGGAGCTCAACACCGCACTATAACTGATATCTAGCTACAAATACATGAAATACGCATCATCGAACTTAAATAGACATAATTTATCAATAAAACATTATACTGGTCATAACAGAAACTCGCAACAACCGTTTCGGCAATATAATTAACTAATCAAGGCCAACTGCCTATAACTATGTACATAAGTGGCCGGTGCTATCTCACTGTAAATAATATTCTTCAGTTCACAGAACACGTCCTGCCTGTTGAATTGAAATATTACACATCATCAAGGCACAGTCGCTAACTGAGAACACGATTGCTGTGGATACGATTTCAATGTCCATGCAGGGTAAAATCTAATAACATATAGGGCCAAGGAAGTGGGGAACGAAAGAGGAATGGAGTGTCTTCACAATAGGTTCCCAAGTTCCTTCGGTCTACCCCGCCATGTGCGGGATACAGCGTGAAGCTGAGTAGAGTAGAGAATTTATACTCCTATCTAAATATATATATATATATATATATATATATATATATATATATATATATATACATATATATATATATATATATATATATATATATATATATATATATATATATATATATATATATATATATATATATTTATACTCCTATCTAAATTGCGTTTACTGAATTACAATTTTCTAAATACTATCGCCTATACTTGTATCGTACTATTAATAAGGCATTATTCATCAACCACAACTTTGTATATGTGAACTCTAAGACGTGCCTAGAAATACAGTACAATAGAAAATAAATACGTTTTAAAAAATAAGCTTTCTGGTCGATCTTTTAATCATATATCGATATTTGACCCATATTGGATAGATGATACAAACAATTGTAGCCCGCCATATTTCTACGGCGGCCATTTTGAATGAACAACAATATAGATTATAATGTGAATTCATTATCATCAAAACTGAGTCCATAATTCAAATTTCAGCTCAATTGGAGACTGGAAAGTGGGTCAAATTGAGCGTGCTTTATTGCACATACACACACATGCCAGTGCGGCAAGTCAAATAAAAGCTTGTAATCATATTACTTATCGGTCAGGTCACAGACATACCAATCTAAATTTTTTGAGACATTGCGTATTGAATTCCAGAATTCAACACCATGCTTTGCCCTTTGGTCTGGCCAAAATAAAAAAATATACCAAGTGAAAATTGAACAAACAACATTCATGCTACAAAAAGAGATAAACACTGCGCCGCTACGCAATAAAGGCGTTAATTTAAATTTAACATCTCGTTATATTTTTTAATATAATGTCCAAATACCCCGAACCATTACACCTTGTAGATTTATATATAGGTACTTGCCTTAAAAAAAAAACGTTTTTAATAGATCTACACAAAATCCAAAACATCTACATTAATATCCACATTTTATTATCCCGACCGTTGCCCACGGCACTTCCTTTCGTGTCTCCTTCAAATTTAATGGTAATCGTGACTTATTTAATTTAATCGCGCTACCAACTGCCTAACGCCGAGTGCCGACCCAAATCTTTTAAGATGAGCTCGCCTTGTGTTACGTAAGACGATGCGCAAACAGAGACATCAATGATCGCTTTGTAGTTTCTCTTTCAAAGGAATACTACGCGTGATGTTACGACAGACGATCAGTGATATACGATGTAGTATCCTACGTATATATTTAGGTCATTTTAGCATCGCTTCTAATGTTACTTCACACTTATAAGAGAAAAATATATTATTAATCGCTCATATAGACGAGACACTCCGTTCCATGGGCAACGGTTATTTTTTGTGACGTAGCATGTTTAGTAGCGGAAACTAAATTCACCCCTTGTATTGTTATCAGAGCGAAGAAATTCAAATAAATTATTCTCCCGAGTACCCACTCGGGTACCAAACCCACAAATGAAGTTTTAAAAGTCTGACTATAGTCTGACACTATGCCATGGCGTAGAGACGCCAAAATCAATTTGCAGCAATTACCCAGTATCCTAGAGTTTAAAACATTTTTTTTGATATTATATAAGGCTTTATTAAGAACAAAAAAGTGGGAAACGGAGTGTCTTAACACTAGGTTCCCAAGATCTCTCACCAGCGTGAAGTTTTATTAGTATTTACAATTTATTTTAATATAAATCTACATTTTAATTTAAAAATGCTTTACGTTGGATCGCATTTAGAAAATAAATTAAAAATAAATAATAATTAATTTTCTCGAGAAGTCCCCTTACAAGCGCGTCTTATAATCTTAATTGAATTTATCTCAGTAAAGTCGTACTTGGAAAGATTAAGAAAAACACCGACGTTCTCTAATTGTTGTAAAGAAATCAGGGAGTTTGAACAAAAAATTAAAATATTCAGGAGTCGCCAATTGTTATTCTTAAAATGTTTACGATTTAAAATAAAATAGTATTTTTTTCTCCCTTCAAGCTTTGTTACCCAATGTCTAAGCTGTACATTAACTTTTTACCAGAGCAAGAAAAAAAAGACATATTTTCTTAAGTGGAAATTGAATCCTAAAATAAATGGAGTTTAAGAAGTCCAAAAGTTTATATTAATCGAGAACAGTTGACGCGTTAACGGTAATTAAATTCGCGTAGACGTGATTTCACATAGGGTTTCCTAACGCTCACGTTTCGGGCACGTTTCGTATTAATCCGCACTAATCTATATTAAATACTACTTTGGAACTGCCGTTGGTTTAGGATTATGACGTTTAAAGCCACACATAAAAACAATAAGCTACCAAACAGATAATTCTACAGATACCAAGTCGGTACTCCTTTTTGTACATTCTTATTTTATTGTATAAAATTTTAAGCTATTTAAACATAATCTATACTAATATTATAAAAGTCAAGAGGGTTTGCTAAAACGCCCAAACCTTAGTAATTATTGGTTCAAATCAAATATTTTGTATTAGCCAATTATTGAGGAAGACTCTTCGCTATATAACATCAAGTTTAATATTTCAATCTAACCGCCTGCCATCAGAGTTGACATCTATCATTTAAAATAAGTCAGAAATATTTCACGAGCCGTTTAGAAATCCTAGTTATTTCCATTTAAAGCAAAGCCGCTGGCAAAAAAAAAACATCCTATCTATCCTAAAGTAGTTATATGAAGTCGACAATCAAATTACAATACATTTTATAAGCTATTTTAGATAACCTAATCGAAAACAGTTCAGACGTGAAATGATTTTCGTTTAGAGCACAATTTTATCGAGCTTCAATTAAGTTTGGGGTGGATAGGGACCCTCATTTAGTTCCTGATCATCTGCTCCCCTCGAGAGTAATGGACGAGATCTTAATGATGTTAACCCATCCCTACGCTGCCTGCCTGCCTGCCTCCCAGCCAGCCTGGTTTACGTGATACAAGTATATCTACTCGGTAAAAAGTATATTTATATATAATGTTTCCTAATTATGGCCAAATATAAAAAGTTATAATTTATTATATGTTAAAGTATAGAAGCTAATAAAAACAAGCTTGGGCGTTTACGATGGGTATCACATGAGGTCAAAATTAAGAGAAATTAAAACATTCAAAT
Organism: Eueides isabella; assembly: GCA_019049475.1. Classification (NCBI taxonomy): domain Eukaryota; kingdom Metazoa; phylum Arthropoda; class Insecta; order Lepidoptera; family Nymphalidae; genus Eueides; species Eueides isabella. The sequence continues at coordinate 17,133,938 of CM032385.1, forward strand.
ATCAACTAAACTTTAAATAATATGTAAGGAGGAGGCATACCATAGCATAGGCGGCTGACAGATTGGAGGGAGAGGAGACAGAGAGAGGACAGAAAAAAAACATTATGGAGAAATATTCCTAGACCAGGCCAAGGCCCACCCACCGCGTTATAACGTTATACGAGTTGCCTGATATCTATCAAATGTGAAAATACTAGATTTTAGAAATATAAAATAGTAAAATCTCGCGTTTTACGTAAAGACAAATAAATTTTGGTGACCTTTCCTTAGTTTTCATCAGGATTTCATTACCAATCGCACCTTTCTACGTGATTTTTAAGCATAAATATATGTACAATTTTTAATAGACATAAAAGATATATAAAACACAAGCCTAATAAGCAAATGTCTGCTTCATAAAACTAAATTTGATAATGAAAGTAATGTACTTAAGATAAGTACTTATATTTCAATAGAAGAAAAAACTACAAGTCTTTACTAATAAGAAATATAAATAACAATCCTTGGCAGGTTGTGGGTTCGAACCCTACTCGAGGAGATGAAATATTTAATATTTTCAATTGAAATATTTAATGTTTTCATTTCTTCGCTCTGGTACAAGGCAAAACGCGGCGTTGCGTTCCGCCACTCAACAAGCAAAGCCTCAAACCTCGGCGGAAAGCGGGGAACGGAAGTGGAACGGAGTGTCTTAACACTAGGTTCCCAAGTTCCCTCTGCCTACCCTGCCTTGTGCGGGATACAGCGTGAAGCTGAGTGAGTGAGTAAATAACAAACAATATTTCATTATAATATATATACATAAATATTTATATAAGCAATGTTAAATTGAACTGAAACAAGTCTTGGTCATTCACATTAGGTGATGCATCAGATGTCACGACTTGTTGAATACATTGACCTCGTGTAGAGATGATCATTTGATAAAATACTATGTAATTTATAAAAAGACAAGCTAAAATTAAACTTTGTCTGAATTGTTTTTGACACAAAAAAAGTGACGTAATGTGTAATATTTTCTTTTGCGCTTTTTCAGAAATCTTAGTGGTTAGACATATCGTCCTCTAGTTTCTGCTTAACTTTTAAGTAATCAGGTGTAGAGGCAGTATTTTACGTCGAGTGCTGTCTATCACAATTGGGAAATTAAAATATAATTAAACTTGATTTTTTCCGTCATATTGTGACAATTAATGAGTTTGATACCCACTCCAGGAAATGAAGAAAAAAAAAAATTATATTTGTTTTATTTTTCCTTCTGGTAACGAGGCAAAGCGCGGGTTCCTTTACGTAACGTCTCCGATATTCGGCGCAAGTTGAGGTTCGGAATGACCTTAATGAGATCGGAATACCTTCACACTAGTTCCCAGCCCTCTGCCTACTTTATATAAATAGCTAAAAACAATCATATTTATAGTAACACGCCTCTCCCCGTGCGTCAAGATATATGGCATTGAAGAAAAAAATCAATTAAAATATCAAGGATTCACTGCTATTCATCATGACATAGACATCCCAATTCGAAAGAAATGTATAGAATTTCATCGTGTTCAGATATTTACATGACTGTTGTAACACCTGGCAGATTCGCAAGTAACTAGATAAATAAACCAAACACTACCCAAATACTTCACTGGCTAGTAAATAGTAATACAATCCAGATGGGATTCCAATTTTATCGCTAAAAAAATTTAAAAAATAGGACAAGAACGAAACAAAATAATTAAAGCTAAAATCCTACATCTGGTGTACTAAATACTGACTAGACTAGATGTTATTACATTACATTGAGTTACTCGTATTATTTGACTTAGATAGTGTTCATTATTCTTTCTTTAATAATACGATCGTGATGCAGGGGCACAAGCGTGCGACTCGAGGAAATGAAATATTTCATACTTTAATTTCTTCGCTTTGGTAATGAAAAGCGCGGCGTTAACCTCCGCTACTCAAAACGCAATGCTTCCTTCCAACATTCGGTGAAAAGTGGGGAATGAGAGTATTCTAATAAGAACTTAGTATTATATCGCTAGTTTCCCAAGTGCCCTCTGCCTATCCTGCTATGTGCGGGATACAGCGTGAAGCTTATATATTATACTCCTTTTACTATCAAGGAGATGATAAAGTAACATTTAAAATATTAAAGAGGTGTTAAATTAAAAAAAAAAAGAAACAATATATAATCTGCGTGAAGCTATAAAATATATAATCCTCCTAATGAAAGAACCGAAAATTCTACTTTAGGCATTGATAAATCAATGAATACATTCAATATATTATTTCTTTTAATAAAGCTCAAGACAGGATAATGCCGTAGATATGTAGGCATCAGTGCTTTAGTGAATCTCAGTAAGGATAATTTTTTTAATCATAGATGTAAAAATCAACATTTCGTAAATCAAATGAAACCTAAAGTGGGACACATAAACAAAGCAACAGATGCGCGATGCTCATCAGGAAACTGTCGCTCTTCACTCCCGCATCCACGCTATAACCATAATAACTCAAACGTTCTTAGAAGTATATTATTCAAATGGATTTCTTAATAACTTTAGTCTAAACTAACTTTAGCTAAAGTTTTAAGCAATAAGAATAACATTTATTTACAAATATTGAGTTTCTTGCCAGCTATTCTCAGCAGACCTGCTTATTGCCATTGCCTTATCGCCAGAGGTACCTTACTGTAGGACAGCATGTAGTGTAGGTAGACGGTAAATAAGAACATAGTGTTATGACACTCCATTCCGTTCCCCACTTGTAGGATTAACATAAGATACATACATTTTAATGTAATTTGACTATTCAAGAGCAATGGGAATATGGCGTAAGGAATATTTTGATTTTCATTACTAATCATAGAAATTTCTTCATCCATTACTTCTAAATTACTCCTTTCGATCAGTTGAATCATTTTATTAAATTTATTGCGTGTGGACTGTTCATTTTGCAACAATAGTTACTTGTGCACTGCACTTGAACAGATTGTAAATGGTTTTTAGTCAGTAGCGAGGATTTTAGCGGCTGAACTACTCTCTTATCATATAAAATAGGTTTAATGGTCGAGATATAAGCAGCAAATTATAAGCCAGATTTATTAAAAAAAAACTATGATCAGCTTCTTCTTGCTTTTTCACGTATAGCGTACCACTATAAATAAATGCCATGCAAAGATTGTTTTCTCCACTTATCACCGATGTCTAATACATATATTATAACATTGATCTCCTAAAACACACAATGTTAGCCTCGATTTATATAATAATACAAAAAAAATAATGCAATAAAGTGAAAATAATCCACTGTTCCGTTACTTAACACGCAATGCCTACAGAATTCGGCGGGAAAATGGAGAACGGAAGCGTGTTAATGGGAATGGAGAGTCTAAACATTTGGCAGCGTGATACAGCGTGAAAAAAAAAGAAAGAATAATATTAAATTAAAAATAATTTATTCAACAAAAACATAAACTGGATATATATATATATATATCAAGTATGTTATAAAACAAAAACAATGTTATCTATACCACAGAACGAAAATTTACAAATACTCCCAAAATTCCGACGCTTCCTCAAAATTTTCGGCATTGTTGACAAAATACAGTCAGGCGTAGAACGATATTGTTATTCTAGGCACGTAATCCAAAGCCCAATAAATATAGTTGTACTACGCGTGCCTGAGTTACACTCAGCGACCTTCATTTACATCTATGCGTAGATATATTCTAATATTACAAAGCTGAAGAGTTTATTTCCGTAGCTTTTAATGTCGTCATCATTATTAAAAGCTAGCATATTATAAATGACTTTGATTTTCAGCGTCACACTGTATGGACAAAGGAAACTTGGGAATTTAGTGTTAGATACTCAGTTCTACTTCCGTTCCCCGTTTTCGGCTGAATTTGAGGCATTGCATGTTGAGTGGCGGAATTTAACGCCGCTATTAAATATTTATTTTGAAAATATTAAGTATATCATTTCTTCGAGGACGGATCGAACTCACAACCTGTCGTTTACAGTCACACGCTTGTACCGCTGCGCCACGACAGGTTTAAAGACAGAATAATACAATGTTTCTAAATAAATATATCCATCAAATTAAATCCAAAAGACAATAAATTTTCGTAAATTGATAATAAAACATAAATTCTAATCAATACCAAATTATATAAGGTCAGTACTTGGCACAGATAGGAGAGGCGGTACAAGCGTCACGGGCGCGGGCGAGGGCGCGGGTGTGGCACTGGCAGCAGGTACCCCCCGCATCAATATCCGCGCTCCATTCAAGCGGGAATGCGGCTAGTTCCGGCCGTTGATACTGGCGCGTATCCACTGTTATAAATAATACGTTTGCTTTTGTTCCCTTTTCATTTTTGAGTATTGGCGTAATATTTTTTTTCAGGAGAGAGAGAAAATTAAAATTATCAACTCAGTAATTTGGAATCGACCCCAAAACCATTACAATCGCCGCACACGATGCAATTGTAATATGTATATTGTATTAAATTATAATTATATTTGAAAAAATGTAGACATTAAAATGAAAATAACAAAAGCCAACAAGTCATAGATAGAGGATAGATTAAATATAATCTTGATGTTATAGATGACACAACGTTACTCATAGGTTATTTTAGTTCATTTATGCCCAAGCCCAGGCATTTGTAGTTGCGGGGCTCAAATTTCACTCTATTGATCAGTCTGGTAATTTCAGGTTGTGAGTTCGATCCCCACTCGAGCAAATGAAATATTTAATATTTTCAATTTAAATATTTAATGTTTTCAGTTCTTCGCTCTGGTACAAGGCAAAACGCGGCGTTGTGTTCCGCCACTCAACACGACATGCTTCAGTAGTATGGACGATGTTTAATATTGACGATGTTAAAAATTTAAAGGGATTTTAAACGAAGGTGTGGGTTAGATCACCACTGTAATAAATGCAACATGTAATAGGTTAAGTTCTTTACTCTGGTAGCGGCGTTGAGTTCCGCAACTAGACACCCATTGCCTCAAGAATTCGATGAAAAGTGGGAAGCGGATGTGTCTTAATGGGGACAAAGTGTCTTAAGAATAGGTTACCAAAAATAAAAACAAAATATAAATAATATAGAAAAATCATAACAATGTCACCGTTTCATTACCGTCACCGTTTGACACTCTCGCTTCAATCCATATTAAAAAATCTTTTCACGTCAGACGCACGTGTCACGGCGAACGGGCCTCAAGGGCCGGTCACATAACGCAGTAGAATCACTGTACGTACATATAACTGTACACTGCGTAATCTTCACCTACTAGAGAACACTTAGGAGCCCCATAGTATTGAAATTAGAGTGCTGCAATATATTTGCAGATCAGATTGCAAGGATTAAGGCTTCATAGCCCATTAATATAGTTATGTTCAATAAATATTTAAATGTTCGTATTAAAAAATAATGTGAATTCAATAAGAAAACGGTAGAACGGTAGAAGAGTTGTGGCCGATTTGAAGTTTCCTCTCGAGTGTGCAATGCTCAAAAGTTAAGAAAAACAACCATTATTTTCCTAACGAGAACGTACTGTAGTTTCTGTTTCATTTATTGAGTTACCAAGTTCAAACTCGCCTGGAACGTGACTTGAATAGTTTAAGTATTTAGCAGCGTGTAGTTTTATTTTATGTAATCTGTAGGGATTAAAAACTGTATATATATAAGAAAACCAAGAAAGAAAATTTCTGCGATAAAAAATCCAACTGGTCAAGTGCGAGTCGGACTCAACCGTAAAGAGTTCCATACATTTCAGTATTGTAGGTTAGTATAGCATTTCTAAGTGAAGTTTAAGTGAAGCGAATGAAAAATGTGTGGTAAGAGAGGTAGGAGGATACATTGGTTGACTTTCGAAAAACACAGTATCTACAATACTGAGGCAGGGTAACCCATGAGAACACCCCGGAGCACATGCATGTATGACGATGTTGATGACAGTGACCGTGACGTAAGAAGTATGCCGAGATCGTATCGTTTGGCGCTCCGTTCCCTCAGGCTACCATGCTAGGAGTAAAGCGTAAAGCTTAGTTAATTTAAGGATATTGTAACAACTTGTACGAATTCATTAACTTATTTTTTTTTTACTTGACACTCCCATGCGATTTTGACAGACGGCCTAGATAAATTATCTAAACAGAACAGACAACAAAGATCCTTATAGTCTTCCCACGGAACCCTAAAACTCTACAAATATTAAAAAAATAAACGACTCCGCTATATTAACACCGAGCAGAAAAAAACACTTCCCCCATCATTTATAACCGACACGAGTCCAAGTAAAAGTTCATTATCATATTATGTTTTGCGTATAATTAACGATGTAATTAAAGTAATCAACACATAAATAATAGCCAATTAACGGGCAGCGGCAGAGTGCGCCATCATGTAACATCATTTTGAGAAACCTCATTAAGTGAAATATGTAGGCTATACATTAGTAAATTAGCAAATCCTTGTCCTTTACAGCTTCACTGACTGTATACTGCACATGTCAGGTCAGGTCAGGCGTAAGCAACTAAAGAAACTAGTGTAAAGACACTTCGTTCCCCACTAATCGCCAAATATTGGAGGCACTGCGTGTTGAGTGGTGGCACTTTACACAGCGTTTAGCCTACTGACCAGAGCGTAGAAATGAAAAAAATAAATATTTAAATTGAAAATATTAAATATATCACTTCCTCGAGTGGGGACCGAATCCACAACCTGTCGTTTACAGTCGCACGCTTGTGCCGCTGCGCCACGACAAGCATTTAACTTTTAACCAGAACAACTAAGCGCGGCGTTGGGTTCCTCTACAAAACACGCAGTGCCTCAATTTCGGCGGTAAGTTGGGAACGGAAGTGGCACGGAGTGCCTCAACATTAGGTTCCCAAGTTCCCTCTTTACCTAAACCGCCACGTGCAAAGCTGAACCTAAAAAATAGATAACTAATATAGATAAAATAATAAAATGTTGTTCCGGTAATGAGGCAAGCGCGACGTTTAGTTGCGCCATTCAACAGCCAATTCGGTTGAAATTAGGGAATGGCATGTCATTAATGGTACGGAGTTTTATCATTAGGTATCCAAGGTCACTCTACCTACTCTCTTACGTGCGGTATACAGCGTGAAAGTGAAAAACAAATACTATAACAAGTAACAAATGTAAATATGTAGGTTATATATTAGTATAAATATTTTACGAATTGCAACATTTATATATGTATCGTTATCAGTTGTACCAAGCTTATAAGAATTTCGATGCAGCTTAATAAGAACGTAGAATGTATGACTTAGTGGTTAAAGCTTGTTAAGCTTCCAAGGTAGCAGGTTCGAATCCCTTGACGTTACTTTTTTTACGTTCAGCACAATATTATATATCCATAGAGTAAAACACTTTAAGAGGTTTAAAAACAAACAACAAAAGTAAGTATTAGTAGTAAAAGGAATTTTAAAAGGCAACAATGGAGCGGATGTTTACAAAAACATAACTGCGACGTGTGTAGCGCTTAGCAGCTCTATGTTTATCTCTTTTGATCTGTTTCGATCTTTTAGGCGGTTGGTCGATAAGTTTTGGAAGAATTCATGTATTATAATCAGATCTTTTTATATATTGGTTTCTTCTGGCGATAATTTGTTTGTTTTTAGGGTTCCTCAAAAGGACATAGTAGAACTCTTAGAAGAGCTCTTTGGTATCCGTCACTTAGGACTATCTATCTCGAGACCGCATTAAGGTACTAAACTGAAGTTAATATTAAATATTAAGGTCAACAGTCACTTGGAGCACAGAAACACTTAATTTTCTATACCATCACAAGATACGATAACTCAGACATTTCATCGCGTTATCCTAATCTATAGGGTACAAATACGAAAAGTATCTCTTTGGGGAAAAAATATCACACACTTATATTGTAGTGCATATCATACAAAATCAGTGCATGAACCCGCAAATATAAGTTATTCAACTTTACTAAATTGTACATCATCAATCCTTAAATAGAAGCTCACGGTGAGTTTTTTAGTTTCAAGATTCAATACTTTATGGCAAGCAAACATGATGTTCCACTTCCCCATTAAGGGTATAATATTATTATCGTCCTGATCAGACAAAATTTGGCATTGACTTCTGCCACTCAACATCACGAATTCCGGCGGAGATTGGAGAACGGAGTGTCTTCACACTTGAACAAAAGCGTGAACCACAAGTTGACCACTAAAGAAGGAACAGCTCATCAACTCTAAACGTGATAACTGTCCCGCTATAAAACATGACGAGATGAGTGAATTAAAGAGTTTACGAGCACTTAATGTGCCGCGGTTACACGTTACATTAATTTTAATCGAGTTACACCAGTATGTGCAGCTTACCGGTCCTAATTAGATTTCATGAAGGGAATACCGTCATATGACTATATGATATATAATCATTATTATTACATATACATTCATACATTACTTAGAAAATAGTTAAATTACTCTTTCTAAAATTGAGAACGGATTAGAATGTGTTCGGGTGGTTTGGGCACGTTGGAGTAGGGAAAAACCTCGGATGGCCTTCGAAAAGAGAGAAAAGAAGATTACGAAGCATGAGTACCTCCAGGAGGACATGGATAAAAAGGTCGAAGGACGCTACGAAAATAAAGCAAGGAGAGATTGTAGTATTTGGTGCCCTGTTGTCTCAATCTACCCCGCTAGGGATACAGCGAACGCAAAAAAAAATTAAAAAAAAAGTATAACAACGTTCTATGTATACATCGTTCTCAAAGTAGCTCTCAATTTTCGCAACATCTTAATCCAGTGTCTTAGCACAAAGCTTATTCTGCCCTCCGATCTAAATAAGTGACATAAATGATGGTAGAACATACCGCCCAATATATCTTAATTGTCGTTTTTTTACGAGATGGCCGCCCAATACGATGGAATACATAGTAGTCACGTACCGTGATGTTAACATTAAAGCCTTAACAACACATTATTTTATTCATTTACTCGATATTATTTTGAATGAACTATTTCCATCATTTCGCTCTACGTCCCTCAGAACGCAAATTGGTCTGTAAAATTGGGAAAAAAAAAATCTCTATCGCTATAAAGTTACATATAAGTCTTCTCCACATATCCTATAGGAAGTATATATGTTACCTGTAGAGGCTATAGGGTACCGCTCATAAGCGGGATACAGCTGTAACTAAAAAAAAGTAGAAGTAGCCTACAAATGCCTACAAACGTTGTAATGTACGAAAGTACCGATTGTTTATTTCAACCAGCTGGTTTGACGAATTCATGTATCAACCGCCCACCTGGCCACGAGTCACGTTTCACTTTTGTATTTGCTAAGGCTTTTGATTTAAATATTTTATGATTTACTAGTATTTACAAATTATATTATTAGGCTATTTTCAATTGATACCATTTTTAATATATAACAAAACATAAACGTCGTGAGACGGATCGTCGTAGGCGGAATTCAACGCCGCACTTTTCCTTCCAGCGCGAATTCACAACCAAACTCCATATCAGTTACGATTCAAAAAATTCAATAAGCCGCGACTCAAAAAATCTCTTACGCTGTTTATCAGTTTATTTATTCAGGCGCTACGACGCCACAAGCAGACACACAGACAGGTCAAACGTATAACACGCCTCTTTTTGCATCGGAACTCAGTCATAGTAGATAAGGTAAAAGATCTATTCTTACGTATCTTATGAATGAGTCAGACCGCAAACTGATTTATGTATCTCCCGATGATCTATCAATCATAACGATACTATTGTAGTAGAGTTGGCTTGCACTTCTTATATACCTATTAGTAGTATAAGTATATATTTACTTGCGTTATAACAGTCAACTCAATTGATAGCGTAGGTGTAATTTGTTCTAATTAATGATTTCCTTCAGGTCGTTCGCTCCTCTTTAATTTACTTTATAGAGATATTATCTATGTAATTAGCCTTCTTTTACGCGCCCACGTATTTAAAAATAAAAAAAAAATGTTCAGTTCGGCTCGGCTGAGTTTGATCACGGAATGAATTATTTTCATTCAATCGTTCTGCTAATAGGACTAAAAGCGAGATGAAGAACGGAGAGTCTTAACACTGGGTTCCCTCTATGTAATCTACTAACTAATGTACAATACAGCGTGTTGCATATCTATACTTATAATAAATCTGTAACTAATCACTGTCTGTCGGTACATGGATGATATATTAAAAAAAAAACATTTTGTAGGGACACGTTTATTAATGTTATGGGACCTATAACAAGGACTTTTTTATTTTTTTTTGTTTGAGCGTTTGTACGTGCTGTTCTAGAAACAGCTAGCCAGATTTAAAAAAAAAAAAACTATTATATTATGGCAACCTTCCAATATTAAGTGGTTTATTTAAGTTGACAAATAAATAAAAAAGTTACGACCGTTTACAATATTTACTTCGACAAAACCTACTTTTAATTTTTAATCATTTAGCTGAAATTTTAGTTTTCAATATTATGGTTTTAAACAAATAAGTTTGTTATTTTTTTTTTATACAAGTCAACCAAAATCCGTACACGATAACGAATTTTGCACAGTGCGGAACCTAAGTGCCGACAGATGGTGCACAGCTTGAACAGACATCTTGTGGCAGTATGTTTATACAAATTTACAGCTATACTAATATTACAAACTAAACAGTAAGTTTAATTATAAGCGCTAATCACAGGAACTACGGGGTAGAATTAAAAAAATATTTTTGATATCCTGTTAATATTTTTTTATAAATTTACCTCACTTAGCATAGTGTGATGGCGGAATTCAACGCCGCGCTTTGCTATGTTACCGCAGCGAAGAATATTTAATTTGAATATTAAATAATCGTATTTAATATTTCATTACCTAAAGTAGGAATCGAGCCCGCAACCTGCTGTGCCCCTGCACCACGACAGGCCTCAAAATAATATAATAATGGTATTTCAAACTTAGTAACGTACAAACAAACATCGTAAATCTTCCAGTGGCGAAACGTTCGATGCAGGTGTTGAAGCGCCTGGCGCCGAGCGACGTAAATAAAATTATCTAAACAATTACTCATGGTGTTATAATTTCAGTATCTGTAAAAGTAAAAAAAATGTTGGTATCTATTACGTCCGACAGATTGTGGGTTCGACTCCCATTGGAGAAGGAAATTAAATATTTATAATTTCCGATTTTTTTTTACTTTTTTCCTAATCTAACTGGTATGTTTAATCAAATATTTGCTATTATTGTTTAAACATTTACTATCAATAGCTAATTCTCTCAGCTTCAAGCTGTATCCAGCGCATGGCATGGTAGGCAGAGGGAACCTGGGGACCTAATGATAAGACATTCCATTCCTTGTCTCACTTTCTGTCGCGAAACTCAACGCCGTGCATTAGCATAAATACAAAAAAAATACTTATTTCCAACTCCTCGAGTTGGGATCGAACTCCCAACCTATCACTTCTACATTCACATGCTAGTGGCATTGCGCCTCATTATATTAACAAATTCTAAAAAAATAAAGATTCCTTTCAAAACAATTATACCGAATTATACCAAAATTGACCCCCATTATAGACTACACACTGTAACATCATTATCACAACATAAATCATCATACACGCGGCACGTATTCGTCCTGGTGCGCCAGTTCCCAGATATCGGGTTACGATCGCACGCACATGTGTCGCGGAACAGATGGCGTTACGCTTGAGTGCCGGTTCAATTCTCAGCACTGTATTTACTTTATACATGTATCGTAAACATGTACGCTATACTCGTAAAATTTACAAAGATAATATAATTTTTCAAGAAATAGTACTATAGTCGTTGCTAAATGTAAAATAAATCTTGAAAACAATTCATATTCATACGACACACTATTGAATTATATTTGAACATCGCGTTGCAGTTGCCGCGTCTCGCTATGAGCGCAATGGCATAATTCCACTGGCAATAAAATCAATGATTTTGGTTCGATTTCCACTTGAGTAAACGTAATATTTAATATATTTAAGTTTTCGTTCTGGCAAAAACGCAAACTCTATCGAACACTACCGGCTCTTCTGATCTGATAGTTTCCTGTAGAACTGACACTACTAATAAGCCGCTTCCTTTATACTCCATTCAAAAACAAACAACGTATACAATTTGAGACGTTTCACAAATCACAATGGACTTTTAGAACAAAACAAAACATTAAAAACCAAATATATACCTATATTATGCAAAGAAAAATGCGACAAAAGCGATAAAAGCATTCACTTTCACATGAAAATATCCGCTTACTTAATCTTAATAGATTACTATTAGTGCTCTAACGGTTGCGTGATGAGCGAGTGTGATCGCGAGCGCTGGGAACATACTTTTTACTTTTCATTCAAAAAATTTATATCGCTCAGGAAGATGAGTACATAAATGTTATGTTTTGTTGTACATTTTATTTTTACGTTGTATCCCGCACGTGAAGGCAGAAGGAACTTAGGAACCTAGTGTTAAGACACTCCACTCTGGTCTCCACTTTCCGCTGATTTGAAGTGGCGGAACTCAACGCCGCGTTTTGTCTTGTTACTAGAGCGAAGTAATGAAAGTATTAAATATTTAATTTCCCAAAGTGTTGCACAACCTGTCCCGTTTGTAGTCACACGCTTGTGCTCTGTTCTCATATACCTATACGTACATGAAACGTTTTGGTTTTTCTGATCTGCGATAGTCTCAGAAATTACTGGTCCGAAGTGATTTTTTTTCTGTTGAAATGACTAAATATCGGGAAAAGGCTATATAAAGGATATTTACAGTGTTATTTTTTAGCTTCACAATAGGTAAAGGTAACCAGGAAACATAGTGTTTAGACACTCCGTCCCTATTAAACTTTTAACTACTTCCGATCCCTACTCTCCGCCGAATTCCGGAAGCATTGCGTTACTAGAGCGATGAAATGAAAATATAAAATATTTAATTTCTTCGACTGCGGACCGCACCTACAACCTGTCGGGCTGTCTGTCGTTTACAGTTGCACTCTCGTGCCCTGGCGCCATAGCAGACCCCCACATCACGTTAATGTTTCGATATATTATTCAAACATTATGACGTTCTTATAGTGTCTTGTTTTAGAACTTACAAAAGTAAATGATTTCTTTTTCTCTCTTTTATCACCTATTGTTACAACAAAACAAAAGAACAAGTATAAAAAAATAGAAAATTTGTAGCGAATTTTTAGTATATGTTTATCAGAAATTCTGTACTATAAAATTCATCGAATACACTGTAAGCATATTCGATAAATTAAATTATTTTTAGCTCATTTGTAAGTAGCAAACGGAACGGAGTGTTTTAATAGTAGGTTCCCAAGTTCCCTCTGCCTATCCTGCCAAGTGCGGGATACAGCGTGAAGCTGAGAATACACTATTTTACAAACAATTCTGCAACAAAAGCATAGTCTTAAATATCCCATCTTTCTAAGATAAAACCAAAAAAAAAGTACTGGAAGTAAAAATAGAAACCAAGCGATGTAGAAATCAAAGATTGTGACACGGCGGCCATCATTACGCCCCAGTAAACAGAGGCTGATTACAGCTTTTAGTTTTTACTTTGCTAACTAGAAAATCATTGTGAAAGTCCTATTGGAAAACGAAAATGGATACTTCTCACATGATATTAATACCAATACCGCGTACTGTTATACAGGGGCAGGCTGGTGTTGAAACACTACTTTCTCCATTTTAATTGCAGAAAATAATTAATATCTATATATATCTTAAGTTGGAACACATCTAATTTATATCATATAGGCTAACTAGGTTGTGTGATTTGTAGTTTACGAGTATTTTTTGGACAAACATACAAATATATCTATCGTAATAAAACTTTAAACACTTCATTGAATTAAATAGGTTAAAATATTATGCAATTATTCCAACAATATGACACAATGATAACCTCTATTTTTCAAAAATTGGCGAAACCTTTCATGGCAATAGAAAAAAAAGATTTTGTACGTGTACGTATGTAGATTATTGTGTACGTATGGTTAAACAGAAGCCGTTTACTGCGAAGCAGATTGAGCAGATTACAAGGTAATACAGTGTCTCGCGGTGAAAGCATGACATATTATGTGAGAATCGCATAACGTGCTTGACGCGACAAATATTATGAGAAATTAGTTGGCTGTATGGAAAACCATTGGAAATTATCAATATTTTAACATTTTTAAGTGTTAATTCACAGTTGGGAAGATTACTTTTTTTAGTAAACATAAAAAGGAATGTACTATTTGGATGGGTTTCCACAAGCTACCGGTTCAAATCCCGCTAAGTTTACCTTTTATACTTTTTTTTACCAAGTTTACGTACTTTTTTACAAATATTTATTACGCGCTGGAACAAGTTGCTTTGACTCGTAATATCACTAAATTGGTACATTTTAAAATTGATACTGATTTGGAAACTATATTTAATGACTCCTTACTCGACTCTCCACTCAATCAGAATGTATGTATAATACATTGTGGATCAGATGAATGCTTTAAATAAAATATTATAACAAAAATTCATGTTAGTTAATAGAAGCCATTCTCCGCTCAATTTGCTTGCTTAATCTCCACGATCTCTATGACATTGCAATTTCTGTCTTCTCGCAGTACTAACTTAGATTCCCCAACGATCACATAACTGACAGACATCAGTGTTCATCGCCGCATAGTTTCCTGTGCTTTACCTGTCAATCATTTAGCAGGGTAGGCAGAGGGAACTTGGAACTCTAGTGTTAAGAAACTCTGTTCCGGTCCCTAATTTCGGTCAAATTTAAAGCATTTGCGAAATTTAACGCCGTGCTTTGTTACCAGAGCGAAAAAAAATAAAAATGAAATATCTCATTTTCTCGAGTGGGGATCGAACCAACAACCTGACACATTAACAGTCGCACACTTGTGCCTCTGAGCCACAACATGCCAGGAATTTTCTATTTATAATGATTAAAATTCCCATAAGTCTACTAGACTATTTGGACTAACAAGCGTAGTTTTAAGATGAAGTTGAACTGCACTCTAACTATGATTACGATATAAAACGAACGAATAATTAATCGAGGTCTGTCGTGGTCCAGGAACACAAGTGACTGTAGCAGCGACACTTTGTGGGTTCGATCTCGACTCGAGGAAATTAAATATTTTCATTTCTTCTCTCTGGCAACGGAGCAACGCGCGACGTTGATCGCCACCACTCATCAAGCAAAGTCGGAAACTGAAGTGTCTTAATAAGAAGGAAGTATCATTGCAGAACGTTCCCAGGTTCCCATTGCTACTCGTGGTATACAACCACAAAAAATAAAATTAATACAACCGTTTATTTGAAAGCAGACAATCTAGTCTAGCGCAGATCAATCAGCGAGATGTTACCATCTCTTGGGCCAGTAGCGGGGGACGTTAGCCTAGTTAATTAATACGTGATCCGAGTCATTGACCCTGTGAGTTGAAAACTACGTTGATTTGACAATAATAATGTATATGAAATATAAAAAATAAGTGTGCATGAGTTATAGTTATAGTTATTTACGATCTAGTTTTACTACTTTTTTGGCCTGTCGTGGCCCAGGGACACAAGCGAGCAGAGACTTACAGTCGCGACAGGCTGTGGGTTCGAGTCCCAATCGAAGAAATTAATTATTCATTATTTTAATTTCTTCGATCTGGTAATAAGGGCAAGCGCGGCATTAAATTTCGCCACTCGACACGCAATGTCTCAAATTCAACGGAGAAGGGAAATGTGTGGATCAGAGTGGTCTTAATGGGATCAATATTTTCTATGTCTACCCAGTCATGTGCGGGATACAGCGTGAACCAGAAAAAAGCATTTCTTTGTACGTACATCGATCTTAACACAACCGCATTAAGCAACTACATTTATATAAAATAATTATTAATTTCACTGTCAACACACCTAATATTTTACTATGCACAAATACTTCAAATATTTATCTCCACAGGTCGTTAGCATGCCATCGCTCTTGAAATATCAGTTTAAAAATACAAGTTAGAAATGCACCCGCTTATCTAATCAGGCCATTAGGTTATCATCGGGCTGTCATTAAAAAACATGCCTATCGAATGAATGCCTACACGTTAGATAGCGTTGCGGAAGCTTCGTTTTACAGATTGTTTTTTTTTTTCAAAAACTCTTGAAAAATACAGGAAATATTGTTTGAAATGTTGCAATAATTTCATAAATACAAAGAGGTACCTTCCAGGTAGGTATTATACATACTTACTTGATTAAGACCCGTCTATTTTTCAACTTTTTCTAAACATCGTCTAAACATCGTATTTTTTGTATTTTTTCGTTCTTGTCTTGAAATCGAGACAAAACATACTTATATAATGTTAGATTTAAACTTCTAGTAAGAATAATAATGTGGAAGTAATTAAATATATCTTCAATATTTACAGATTTCTACTAATTAAACTGAACCACAGCCACTGCCACCTTTTTTTCATGGCTGCACGCTGTATCCGACAAATTGCCGAGTAAGCTTGGGAACCTAGTATTAAGACACTCCATATTCGCCACCTTCCGACTAATTTGAAGTATTACGTGTTAAGTGTTGAAACTTAACTTACATTGTAGGAGCGAAGAAAAAAATAAATATTCCTTCATTTCCTCGAGTCGGACGAACGAACCCATAGTCAGTGCTCACGACGGGCATCTCAAGTATAAATATATAAAGACGACCTTTCACATAATTCATCCACAGCACATCACTATACGCACATGGTACGATTAAAGCACTTCCTTGTTTATGGTGGTACAAGAATACCCTCAATGATAGCTACGGGCTGGCCGGTTGCCATCACTCGCCTTGGGCAGTTCGCAGGGCGGCCACTCGCCTTGGCCAACTTTCCTAATTAATTCACCTTCGTTATATCAACGCGTGCGATAAAAACTTCGCCGATAGTTAAGTAAGCGAGGCTAACTACATGTTCCAGATTTAGGAGTTGATCGTGTGGAATAGATACGTAATTATGTAAAAAATGTAAATGGTCTTTATATGATACAACGAGACATTGCGTGTTGGGTGGTAATAGAATGTACCAGAGATGAAAAATGAACGATTCAAATAAGTTTTATTTTTTTCAGCTTCACGCTGCCCGCACATGGAAGGGTAGACAGAGGGAACCTAGTGTGAAGTCACTCTATTTGAAACAAAGCGTGTTGAATGGCGGAACTTAACGCCGCGCTTTGCCTTGTAACCAGAGCGAAGAAATTAAATCATTAAATTTTAATTTGAAAATATTAAATATTTCATTTTCTCGAGAGGGGATCGAACCCACAACGTCGGGTAGTCGCCACGACAGGCGTAAGTAATTTTTTATAACCATTTTATATTAAAGGGATTCAAAATTCTAGAGCAACATGTTATTTACATATATAAATATGAGTATATAATTATATTCATAAACTGGCGGTACCCTTTAACGGCTACCCTTTTATTAAAAATTATTTTTATACATGAATCAAGTGCCTTTTTAAATCGACCGCGTTCAAGTTCGTCCAGTAAATGCTAAATCGTAAATCTATATTTAACATTAAGTAAAATAACTTTTGTAATGTGACATTTCATTGGAGGGGTTTAAAATATTTATTAAGAAAACACCGTTGTCGCTCAGAGTTAGAATGTTAACGCAAAGGTAATGCCTTCAATTCCCACGCGATGGAAACAATTATTTTTTTCCGAGTATATTTTTAAAAAATAAGGCGTTGGGAAAAGGGCAATAGATACGTACAAAGCCGAAGATATAATCTAATATAATATACAGACGGAACAGTTCAAGAATATTAATTCCATTGAAATCTCGAATGGCGTAAGAAAGGCTTTGAGTGAAATTCTCTTATCATTTCTGAGCAGCAACACGCCCACGGGATTTCCCCGGACACCGTGTTCAATTCAATTTGAAGCTTCACTGCATCTGGTAAGCCTCAATTACGGGGCTGAGAGCCGGACGCCCCCGCATTCCACTGCATCCAGCGGGGTCCCTAACTGCCCACTTCCCATCAGACGGGAGTATCAGAGATTGTCTATATTACGATGGCTAACTAAATAAATAACTAGCTTGACTTTTATTAAGCTGTAGATAGAAGTAATGACATAAAGATATTTTGTATTTAATAGGTAACGTAAAATATAAAAAAAGATTAAACGAATTTATACGAAAAATATATATTTTTACAGCAAAAGTGTTATGCTGTGATATATGAGCTCTATTACTGTTTAAT